>JXTC01000069.1:819622-855719 GCA_002914845.1 Trema orientale
GATTTATGTTATACATGATCCTGTATATGATATATGTATGTAATATGGTTATGAAAATTATTTTCATGTAAAAATTTTAAAACCTAAATCCGCTAATTATTTCGCTGCGTTCATGATGTGATCATGTATTTTCCATAATTTGCATGCATGTATGTTATTGCCCTAAGTGTTAGGCAATTCCAGCAAAGTTCATGGATAGTGATAATTCAAGCATTTTACTATTTATATATCCTACGCTTTTGTGGGTATCGAGATATTAAAAAGAAAAAGCATTAAAGAAATAATGAGAAGAAGGAATTACCGACCTTTAGTTAGAATGGTCTTTAAGAGGTTTGAACTGGGGTCATCGAAGGAAGCTAAAGTAGTCTGCCAGTAATGAAGAAAGAGGTGCTTGAATTTCGACGGAGTAATTTTCTCTGAAAGTTCGAAAGTTTGATAATGAAAATGAAGAAGAAGATAAATGGATCTTTATATTTTTATTACTGATTAAATCTCAGCCGTGGATTAAGGGAGTTAATTTTTAAGATTTGATGGCCGAGATTCACACGAGAAGAATTGATTTTCGAAATTAAATGAATTTAATTTTTTGAAATACGAAAAGTCTTAATATGAAACGGTGGCTGACATCACTATCATCATTGCGTCTGCTTGGGAAAGGGAGAAGTCACCTCGAGTTTCGTCAAACTCTAAGGAACAAATGACAGGTGTATACATCTGTCAGAAAAGGTACGTGCACGGCGTAGAGAAGGTATGATTTGAGATTTTCACGACTCTTCGAGGGTTTCATAATGATCTCATCACGTTGCATTATTAAGCTCGCACTTGTTAGAGTAGGAAGCTCCATTCAACCTTGAAAGCCTGATGGAGCTGGGGGGCAATTGTTATGCGATCTTAAATCTACATTAGTCAATGCCAAATAAGGAAAGTCAATAACTAAGTTGAACGCGTCAGGTCGCATATGAGTTTTTCTGATCGAAGTACGACCTCTTCCAAATGAGTTAAGTGCAACCAGCATAAAAAGGAAACTAGATCAAAGCTTCTCTAAAACAGGCAACCTGCGAAGAAAAGGAAACAAGTTTCTGTATAGAGATCGAGCGATCCTTTTTATTTGATTTGCTACCCGATTCTGCATTGTTACCCAAAATTGTATTTTCTGATAATGTACTTACCCATTTGTACAATTAGGAAACATTGAGCTACCCTCACCTATATAAAAGGGGCTCAGTCTCATTGTAAGGCACCACATAATTGTTAGACAATCATTTCACTATATATTCTCTGTAATTCTCTTTACTTTCACCTTAAGACTTAGAGAAACTCTTGTAATTCTCCAGAAAATAGTAAAGAACAGTGGACGTAGGCTTATCTTTTTTGGGGCTGAACCACTATAAATTTGGTATCTTCTTATTTATTTTGCTTTATCAAACAAACCACATCTTGCAGTTTCCCAAATTTATTTTTGACAAAACCTCCGTCAATATCAAACAACAATATGAATTATTGATCGGAGGTTTAGTATTTCTAAATTGCTCATGAAGTTATTCGATTCTTGACTATACTTAAATTTTTAATGGTTTAAATACATCTTTTCTCTCAAAAAAATTAGTGGTTTAAAAATTTGCATGACAATCGAGGTTCAATTACCGAATTTTTGTAATTATTATGTCTATTTATCAATAAGTGGAGATATTTTCTCCACAATTAGTTGAAGTGGTTGGTGACCCCTTAATAAGGCCTTTTTGTAAGGAAAAAAAAATACAAAATTACATTGTAAAAACTTTTAATAAAAAATTTAGGCATGGGCAAAGAGTGAAGAAGAATTACAAAAAAATTTTGGTGCTTATATCATTTCTTGCAATGTATTCTCTATTGATCATCAGTTCAATTTTTGGAATTCCATAATCACTTATAACCTCATTATATTTCTTAAAAGCCTCTCTCATCCCTCATCTATCTCTAATTTCCAACCCCTTTCATTATCTTACCGCTTTCTTTTTATCCATTTCTCACAACTTTCTCTTACGTTCTTCTCTCACATTACTCTTTTTCCATCTCTCTCATTAGTTTCTCTAACTTTATTCTATCTCCAACTTATCTTTTTTTCATGTGCTTCCTTTTTAGGGTTGGCAATTTGTGTTATTATATCGTATATAAGTTTATGTGATAATATATCAACCCAAACATGATATGATTAATAAACACGTAAAAAACTTAAACCCGAACATGACACAATTAATAAAAGTATAACAGAACGCGATATGTGTAACTCATTAAATAAATTTATTATGAATCTGATTATGACCTAATTATTCATATTTAACCTAATTATACTCTAATTAAGTCAAATCAACAAATGTAAACATGTTTAAAATAAATTAAAATTACATTTAAAACCTTAAAATGTTAAAAACGTGTCATATATTTGTCGTATCATATCATGTCATGTTGATACAAAAATGGCATGTTTAATTAAATATGTGATATGTTATGTAGGTTTTGACCATCTCCAATAGTTGGCCATGAAATCGACCGGTTTGAGATATTTACCCAGTCACATTGAGGATTTGTCATAAAAAGCATCTAGCTCATTTAAGAAGAGAGAATTAACCATTATAATGTAGTTACCTAATCTCAATATTATATTATATTTTATTATTAGTTTTATATTCACAAAGTTGGGAAACTATAGTCACCCTCATGTATATAGAAGGGACTCAATCATGTTATTCTATGCACGGAAATTAGGCACGCTACATAAAATATGTGCTAGAACTCTCATCTTGAGACTCTATGCTCTCTTGTAATATTTCTTAGAAAAAATATTGCGGATGTAGATAATCCTTTTGGGTTGAACCACACTAAATTCTTGCTTCTTACTATTTACTGCAATTTTACTATTATTCATAATCATTCTAACTGAAGATTTCGATCAATCTACCATTATAATCCTTCTATACCAAGTTAGATGACCATTATAAAAACATCGTCGATATAATATATGTTATTTTCGTCAATTTCGAGTTAAATAACTCATTTTATTATTTTTATTATACGTGTTAACTCAAAATTGACATAAAAATTAAATGTATGATCCAAACTCATTTATTATGTCTTATTTTCGAGTCATGTAAAATATTGCTGACCATATCTCTCTCACCTCTTCTCTCTCTTCACTCTTTATATTTTCTCATTTCTCAATTTATCTCTTGTCCTTTTCCTTCATTACTTTTTCTCTTGAGTTTTCTTCATCTTTTCACATCCTCTAGACTTAACTATTAATTAGTTTAACAATAAAGAATATTCTTTTTCAAATTATATCTACACCATTTTACTCCAGTCTAAATTCTTTCTAACAAAACAATTGAACTAATTATGTGTTGTTATTTATATTCTATTTTTATTACCATTTACTATTCCATCGCTACAACCAAATAAGTAGTAATATGGTCATTGGTGACTGTAAATTATAATATATATATATTTTAAAATGTTATCTATGAAAATACCCCATTTTTATCTTATACTATTTAATAGACAAAAAAGCATAAAAATATAAAAATAATTTATTTGGCCAAAATTAACGATTAGCGAAAATCCGACGCCGGGAGAATGAGTCTAACGGTGCAATTTCGAATAGATGTTAGCTAGCGGGGCCTGAATCATAATATTCAAAGTTGCACATCGGGCTCATTTCGCTAAAACACAAAGTTTGTGGATTGACTTGAAAAATATTACAGCGTAGGGGTCCCAACTTACAACAAATACTACAAGTCCTATGAATTTCCAATTTCCTTGCTCCCCGCTCCTCCTTCCGCGTGTCCAGTGATAACTGGTTGTATTTTGGCCACGCGGAGTTCGAGTCTACATTTATTTATTAAAGTAAAAAGAATTACAGGTCTTTTTTTCTCCTTAATAAAAAATTAAATTAATATAGAATACCGGCATGGCATATGCTTTGCCTAATAATAAACTATACATCTAAATTGGTCAGCCGCTATTATCATACTCATTTATGATACCTTAATGTAAGATGAACTAAAACATATGGTATCATGAACCAAACATACTGATATAAAGTACAGTATGCAATCTAGTAATCCTTAAAAGAAAAATCTGATAGACTGAGAGTCTAGATTCTAGACTTAATTTAATGGTAATCACATCTACCTATAATTTTGAAGTTTTAAGTTATGGTAGTAATCTTACTGTTGCTTCAATTTTAATTAATGGCCATCATTATTCTTTATTAAGTGAGATTTTTAAAGTAAATCAAATACCTATAATTAACAACAATAATATACACAGCCATGGTCAAAATTTTCATTCTTTAATGTACAAAAAAATAAAAGTTAAAAATAAAAGACAAAACAAAAAGTATGGAAGCATTCACAGTCAAAAGACTAAATATTATACTTTTATAATATCAGAGCCACCTTCTTGCCCTGTCCAGCTCCGAAGTCTTTCAGATGCTTGCTCTACCTGTATAATTTTTTTTTTTTAAAAAAAAGAAGAAAGAAATTGCTTACAAATCCTCAAAATGGGTTTTTGTAAGTATTGTTTTCAAATTTAAAGGGTACTCTGCATTTTTTATTTTTTTTTTGAGGAGAGGTACTCTGTATTCTATTCCTCTAATAATTTTTCTTTTTTGAGCAATATTCCTCTAATAACTGGTCTATCGTGTATACCAAACACACCCTTAAACAACTAAATCTCTTTAATCTTTATATATAGGGACCAATTCAGTAGTTTTTTTTTTTTTTTTAACATATCTATAGATATTGTTTTACCTAATTAAAAATCATCATACAAATCTTTCTATGGTAAAAAGTGGAGAGAGAAAATCATTAAATAATGAGTATTTTTTTTTCTGACTATTCAAATTATGATAGCCGTTAGATAATGATCCAAAGATTAAAAAAAATATCTATAAATAGATAAAAAAAAAATAACTATTGAATTAGAATATATATATATATATATATTACCTCTTTGTTCCAGTTGGTCTTGTAAATGATATAAACAAGTATTAGTGTTTGCAAGAATGTCCCACATATCATGCCAATCCAAATTCCCTACAATGAAAATGGCCAATAGTATGTCACCAAGCCAATTGGGAAAAAAAAGAAAAAAAGGTTAAAGGTGAACAAACAAACACATGGTGTCACCAATTTCCAAAAAAAAAAAAAAAAAAAAGGAAAAAACACATGATGTTACCAACCAATTCAAGATTATTTAGGTAAAGAAATGAAAGCATATAATATAATATGATAATAATAAGATTGATATAATTACATATAATATAACAATAAGATTAATATTAATATTATAATGGTCCATATCATTGTATAGTTAAACTAGAGAAAGCAGAAACCATGGTTTAGCGAGTCCGAGTGCAGAATGATACTTTACCTCCACTTTTAAATTGGTTTTATAACCAAGAAAAAACCCAAGAGGGAGACCAATAAGATAATAACAAAACAAGTTTATGTAGGCCACCAAAGCTTGCCAACCTCCTCCTACAGCAACACCTGAAAAGAAAATATATGTTTTCACAAAAGAAAAAGAGCCTTTTGTTCAAAAAAAGAAAAAGAAAAAAGAAAAAGAAAAAGGGCCTTGTTCTTTCCGTTGTACTGTACGTTAAAAGGTTTCTTTGTGAGTAAGTTTTTCATCTCCCTTCAAGCAAAAAAAAAAAAAAAAAAAAAGAGTTTTTCATGTCCCCAAAATTCTAAAATGAACTTTTTTTTAATGAAAAATGTACCGCACTAACTTGTGAGAAGACCAAAATGTTATGATATTCTACATGACAATATCATCTTATAATTTTGTCATATACTAAATTTCATTCTTGTATAGCAAATGACATTGAAATATTTTTTGTCTTCAAGAAATAAGAGGGCTTTATTCTTCTAGAACAAAAAGACAAGGGTACATTTTTTGTTTGGTTATGCTTCAAAAAGATCTTATGTAAAATTCAGTTACTGATTTATATAACTTTTACAAGTCCAATATAATTTTCCATTAGGGTACAATAGAATTTAACCCTTTCAGTTTTTACCTGATATAACTGGCTGAACACTATTAAGCACCATGGTTATACCAAGAAGAAAAGCTAAACGAGAGACTGCCTCTTGCATCTCCTCGCTGTCAGTAAAGATTACAGCAAAATGGTCTTTGGTAAGCAATATGAGGGAGGCAAATAGTATCCCAATGCAGAGAGATTCAATGCATGTAACAATCACAGAGTATTTTGCAGCCCTTGGATGTCCTGATCCAAGCTCATTGGAGACCCGAACACTAGAGGAGAAGGAAGTGAAAAGGAATAAACTTATATAGTCGCGAGAAGCTGATAAATATTATGAACAAGCTAGTTTGGGAAGAAAGAAAATGGCAAAGAAATTTTTTCTCACCTTATAGCTGCATTGATCCCAATGAATAACATGCCTTCCCACCCATTTATGTTCATGCTGAAAATGCATGGTATTGGATACAAAGTCAAATCTTGAACTTATCCATATATTTAGAGAAAAATGAAAAAAAGTATTTAAAAAGACATATTTGGTAGGCATATAGGAGACATGACAAACTTGTTTTGACAATAACGTGATTGCGTAGTATAATTTTTTTGACTTTTCTCTTCAATATCTAGGCCTACTGGTTCCTATTTTTCTCTTTCAAGATGGTTTAAAAGGTCATCAAAAATGGAAGTCTGTTGATGTTTTCACTTTCAAATACATATTTCCTATATATCTTTTCATTCGCACATCTTGAGTTGAAATTGGAATGTGTTAGCTAGTTGAGTTGGTAAAGTTTCTTGACACCAAAACTAATGAAGTGAGATCAATCTAGCTTTCAACATAATTAGGAAGGGACTATAGGAAAGGAAAAAAGAAACAAGAAAAAATTTGAAACTATTGTTGAATTAGAATGTCATAAGTCTGATTCTATCAAGTTTGCAACCTAAAAGACTGAAAAGCTATATTAATATGGTAATCAAGCCAAAGGTGAATTTATTCAAATATCTATTATCAACTCACCAGATTGAAAGAGAACCAACTGCAATGATAGGATCCTCAAGATGTCCAGTTAGAACAATTATGGTCATGAAATACCAAATCTCTAGACAAAGCATCACAGCTGAAGCCACAGACAGCTTCACAAAAGCCCACATATCCTTGAAGGCCAGCCAAGACAAGCCCTTCCAACCATCCTGGCACCAACCCACAATGTAAACCACCTGCGCCATCGCCACGGCCCAAGCCGAGACGTCATAGGCCGCCGCAGCCCCTCCGGTTCCCCATCCGAACACCTTGATGAAGAGGTACAAAATGCCAGTGTGCATGACCAGAGCTGCAAAACCAAGCCAAGCCAGAATTGCCACTTCGCTCTGAGCCTGCAAGAACTTCTGGGTTGGAAAATTAATGGCAAGAGAAAACATCTGGGGTATGATTTGGATTGAGAATTTCCCAGCCATATCAGCAATTTGATCCTCTTGGCCTAGGATTTTGAGGATTGGAGCTGAGTAGATATAAAGTGGGAGCAAAACAAAGCAGGTGGTGAACAAGATTATCCATGAACGTTGCATGTAAACTCCTAGCATGTCCACTTGGCCAGCTCCAAATGCTTGACCACATAAGGTCTCTAGAGCACTTGCCATGCCAAGCTGCAAACAAATGAATAATCATGTTACCATCAATTTAGTGGGTTTGTTAATTTTTGGACAAGAATATATTGGACTGCTGTCTCTGAGATCATGCATCAAATATTTGTTCTACCATGCAAAGAAAACTGATAACATTACTGCCATAATTGTCATGTAAAATTATGAGAGTCTCTATCATAATCTAAAAGCGAATATTACTCGTTATTTTTATTTTTATTTTTTTACTTTTTAAAGTTAAAAATCTATATTGTTACTTGGTATTGTCCTTATAAAAATGAGTTACTTTCTAGTCTAAAAAATTTATGGTGGTGTTACTTAGTATTGCTCTTATACAAATTGGGATTCTACTTTTTACCTGAAAATCCATGGAATAGGAAGGCATAATAACTGATTTAATTTTTACCAGAAATTAATCCTCTGTATTTTTCTTTAGACCCGGGTATCCTTCAAACCAGTTCAAAAATGGTTTATATTAATCACAATACAAAACATGTAGGACCATTACATTGTAGCTTAGCCAATAAGAAAGTGGCCCAAAGCACCATTAAGAAAATTAATGCAAACATAACACACATGGAGATATGCATATATACATGTATATATCTACATATATTAATATACATTTGATAAAGGAAAAAAAAAAGAAAAAAAAAAAAAGAGAGAAGAATTACCAAGAAGCCAAAAGAGAAATTGGCAATAACAGAGAGAGAAATAGCAACAGCAGAGAGCTCAACATCCCCTATGTGTCCCACGAAGATACTGGTGAAGGAGTTAATCCCATAGTTGCACCAAATGTTAAAGGCTATTGGGCCTGCAATGGCCCATAACTTGGAGGACTCGACAAAGCAAACGCTCCTAGCGTCATGGAAGTTTTTAATGGGAGGGTAGTCTCCCTCTCCCTCCGACCCATCTCCCTCGGTGGACCCCACCAGCGTTGTTGGGGCATATTGGAGCTCTGCCGACTCCAAAATAGAGACCCCGTCAAACCCATTTAGGCTTTTCTTAGGGGAAGACAATGACAGTGATAATGATGCTGAAGAAGATGATGAAGATGAGGAGCTTCTTCTCTCTTCTTCTTCTTCTTCCTTCTCCATCTTGAGTACTGCTTCATCTTCTATCTTGTTATTACCTATTTTTGCTGATTTATTATTGTTACTATTGTTATTTTTTGGTTTTATATCAAACCCTTTTCGTCTTTCTTTGCTATTACTCAAGTTTGATCAGAATCAAATTAAAGAGAGTTGAGCTAAGAGCTAGAAAAATTTTCTCTATATTTCTCTGGCTAGCTAGCTAGTCTTTTGTCACAATTTTTTCGGTTTGCAAAATTTTGATTTGGGTTTGACCAGTTTTTGTGTTAGCTATAACTCAGGTAGGCCATTGAAATTTTTTTTATAAAATTTGTGATTGAGCTTGTTCCCTATTTTTACTGATTTATTATAACGTATAATAGAATAAAATAAAGTGCACCTTCACGGCTTCACCATCAAATCTTCGATTATTATTGATTTTTTTTTTTTGAAAATAATTAAAGATGTAGAGAAATTGAAAACTCTTAGGAAGGAAAAAAAGAAAAAAAATCTTCGCTGTACTAATGTGAAAGTCGATTTTACCAAGAAAAGCATATCTACATTAGTAACATTCTATTGTCTTTCATTAGTTAAGATACGAACAAAAACCAACCCGAGGAGGAAAATCTTCCTTGACGAATTACGAAAAAAAAAGAGGAGGAAAATCTTCCTTAGTAGAAGATTAATAAAATAAAATAAAAAATCAGATGTCATATTAAGAAAATATTTCTTGCTGCCATTTGATTTTTTTATTTTAAATTAAAATCATTTTGTGAAAACATGTCACACACAACTATGTCTCAACAAAAAATCGATATATATTAAGACAACATGGACTGACTAAATTACTCAACTTTTATCAGAATCAAATTAACAAGTCGAATAAAACAGTTAGAAAAATTTTCCCTATTTTTTTTTTTTAAAAAAAAGAGGAAATTTTCTCTAATGTTTATATATATATATATAGGTTGGTTTCCAATCCGGTAGATTTTTTTTTTACCTATTCATAAGTATTTTTTTTAGTCATTGGATCTTATAATCTAACAGCTACCATAATTTGAATAGTTAGAAAAAATAATAATAAATACTCATTATTTAATGATTTTCTCTCTCTTTCATTTACATGAAAAGACATGTGTTACCAATTTTAATTGGCCAAAATAATACCAATAAATAGATTAAAAAAAAAACTACTAGATTAGTGTCCATATATATATATATATATATATATATATATCATGACCAATTTTAATTTGCCAAAATAATACCCATAAATAGGTATAAAAAAAACCTGCTAAATTGATGCCCATATATATAGTGAGATTTAACTAATCATTTCCGCATGTTATAAAAAAAATGAAAATAACTCATGTACCCTAAGAATCGAATTATAAACTTAGTACCCAATCCCTACTCCACCCCGCCCACCGAGTTTATCGCTAGCAATTTGTGACACGACATGATAATACGACTCGAAACCTGAACGGAGTTAGCGGGTTTGGGTTTGCCTTAAACGGGATCAGGTCAAAATAGAGTTGAACCCGCAAACTTTTTTGTTAAATGTATCGGGTTCAGGTTAACACTAGGGATGGCAATATAACCCATGGTTACGGGTATCCGTGGTTATCCGATCCGAATGGGGAGGAGAAAAACCGCTCAAGCGGGGAAAATGACCGGGGCGGAGAATAACCGTACCATTAATATGCGGGTATGGTACAGGGACGGTATTAGTATAATCCGCACCGTACCCGCCCCGATATATATATTTACATAGAAAAATTATTATACATATAAATATCTATTTAATTTTACACTATTTATATTATTATATCTTTGGTAAAATAATGATTTTGGAGAGTTATACGTACTTATATATTTAAATTTTAGAGTTTAAAAATTATTAGTATATTGTTGTGTTTAATATTTTGTTGATTATGAAAAGGATTTAGTATTTTCATCTTAATTTTTTAATATTTTAATATTATCAATGGGTAATGGGTAACCGCGATTTTTCCCGTTATCCATTGGTTAATACCCGCACCGTCCCCGCATCTAAAAGAATGGTTAATAGGGCGGGTATGGTATTGTGATTGACTTTCGGGAATGGGGATGGTAATTAAAAAATCGTCCCCGATCCGCCCCATTGCCATTCCTAGTTAACACACCAATCTGAAATTGACCTGCAATGATCCGTTTATTAAACGGTAATAAACGGGTTAATTTTGGTTCAACCTATACTGTTTATGACCTATAAAAAATTATTTAAAAATTTCAATATTTTTATTATGCATGTTTGGATTTCTTTTGCATATTTTTAAGACTTAATTATGCATATGTATTGAAATTTTATATGGTTTTTATTTATTTTTAGTAAATATTTTTGTTTAAGATTATATAACATGTATGAATTTATGTTAAATGTGTTAAAAAATGTATATTTTAGCTAATTTAGATTAAACGGGTTAACGAGTCATACTTGGTTAATTTGACCTGAATATGATCCATTTGAATAAATGGGATACACTGATCGCGTCGGGTCAACCCGTTTATAAACGAGTCAGGTTTGTATTAAAATTTTTGACATGATTATTAAACGGGTCAGATTTGGGTTGATATATGTGCTGTTATACATTGACACGACACGAACACGACTTGCTGGCACGAATTGCCAGCTAGCCCCAGTAGATAAATTTTCTCTACTGTTATCTGTAACTCGGGTTGGCAGGCCATTGAAAGAAATTGGATATTCATGCTGAGATTAATGAGTCGGAATAGGGGAAAAAAAATTATATATTGCCATGAAAAATTTTAGTAAATATGCTATTTAGTATGATGTATGCCTAATAACACCTGTATGCTTAAGGCATATGCAAATGAAGTCTTATATTTTATTTATTTATTTTCACATATACAACTAAATTGATCTACATTATAGTCGCTCACGGACATTAATAACATGTTTACTAAATTCTTCTCTATAAATTGCCTTACATCTCGTATTTACATTTACATTTGCGTTTTTACCACCCATCTTGAAATAAATAAATAGTAACGAAAAAAACTAAAAAAAACATACTTACGACAAATAAAAATTATTATTCAATGGAATGTCAATTTTTGTGCCGTTATTTTAGGCACAGAAATTGGTGATGGAATTTACCAATGAATAACGGAATAATCATTGTTACCGAATACCATACTACATATTTTAATTCAAAATAATAGGTAAAATATTCTCAATAATTTGCTTGAGAAGAACCAACCACTCTTTTTATTTAAATAAAAAAATAAAAAACAAAAGTGTCTGCAAGCAACTATAATTTTTGTTTTCATAATTGACATAAAATAATATACTAGATAGTTTTCTCTAAACTCAAAGATAATAGGAGTATGAGTGGATTAAATTAAATAAACATTCTCTATATTTTATAATTATCATATAAAGAGGCAGGTATAGAACTATGCTATTATTGTACATCTTTTATTTAGATATCTATGGATACCAGTAACTATTGTCGAGAGAGGTTTATCTGACAGCTCACATGGTGTGAGCTTAGATGTGTATGACATGTGCATCTAAGATGGGCATCAGGGTTATATGTATGCCATGTGCACTTAGCATGGACAAAATTATAGTAGTAGTCACGTGTGTCTTGTGAATGTATACCTAGTTAATTAAATATTCTTGTTTAGGAATATTTCTAGCCTTGGGATTTATACATATATGCTGTACCAATTACTAAGAGAAAAGTGAGGAATAATTTTTGTATTTTGTCATGGTATCAGAGCTGAATTAAAAGCTCCTGGAACCAATTTTTTTCAGCCTTCATTGCCGAATATTGTACTCTATTTTTCTCCTGTTTTCCGGAATCAAAACAGAGTATTCCTTCTAGCTTCATTTCTACTGATTTCTCCTTCCATCCCAGCCTTCCTTGCTGATCGTATAACACCTTTTGTATCTAAATACATCAATAAAATATCATTAACCTGATTCTCGAAAGAACTTGATTATCAGAAATTTATTTTACAGCCTTATTCTTTTCAAATCACTGTCACCTTAAACAGTATTTCGTTGATATTTAACCTGATTTGTCAAATCAGAATCTATCCTCCTTACAAATCAGTTTTCTCTTTTTAAACATCTATTTTTATAATGTCTGAGATCTCAGTAACCACACAACCCTTAACATCCTCAACCACCGAAAACCATAACATTTTCATTGAAGATTTACAAAATGTTTAGCTTGGTCTACGACTCAACGAAAAAATTTATTTAAAATGGTCTCAATTTATCCAAACCTTGTTAAAAGAAAAAGGAAAATTGAGTCATCTTTTTGGGATAGGTCCGAAGCCAGAAGATCCCAAATTCACTGCATGGGATGAAGAAGATTCAGTTATGATGTCTTAGTTATGGAATTCCATAACACCTGAGGTGAGTGATACTTGTATGTTTTTAAAAAACAACATATGAGATATGGGAAAATTGCAAGCAGAATTATTCAAGAGTTTGTGATGCAGCTCAAATTTATGAGATCAAGATGAAAATCTTTACTATAAAACAAAGTAACCATTCAGTTGCTGAATATGCCCAGACTTTACAAAGTCTATGGCAACAATTAGATCATTATGAGCGTATTGAGATAAAATACAGCGAAGATGCAACTCTTTTTAAACGTTATATGGAGAAGGAGAGAATATACAAGTTTCTTGCTAGCTTGAATGCTAAATTCGATTCTGTCCGAGTCTAAGTTTTGGCTAAAAAACTCCCCTCACTAAACGAAACAATGGCCATATTCTGAGAAGAAGAAAGACGTAGATGAGTGATGATGGAGCCTTAATTAAAGGAGGGATCTGCCTTGATTGTCAAAGTTGCACACTCTCGAGGCATGAAATCAGACCAGCAACAAAACAATTACTTTGGCAGGTCAGGAGGAGACATTGGACCATTGGAGAACTCAAAAATGGGAAATAAGGACTCTATATGGTGTACCTACTGCAAAAAGCCCCGACAAAGTACAGGTGCTGGAAATTCTATGGTAAGCCATCACATACTCAGAATAACTTTTCTTCTACCAACCAAAATTGGACAGCTAAGGGAAATCAAGGAGAATGGCAAGGACAAGTGCACATGACCTCGGTAAATCCAAGAGGAGAGGGGGATCCGCCCAAAACTCAAGCAAAATTTAATATGGAGGAGATTGAAAAGCTGAGGTATTTCCTGAATACAATAGAGAAACCCACAACTACAAATAGTTATTCTTTGGCTCTCTCAGGTAATTATTCTCAGCCTTTTGCATTGAGTTTTTTAGAATTTCCTACATAAGATTCTTGGGTGATTGATTTAGGGGCTACTGATCATATGACCCAATCATCTCATGGGTTTGTCTCATATAGTCCTTGATCTAGTAATAAAAAAACTGCTACTGCTTATAGAACACTTATTACCGTTGCTAGTTAATGGGATGTTGCTATAAACCAGAATCTGGTTTTAAAAATATTCTCCATGTGCCTAAGCTATCCATTAATTTTGTTTCAGTTCATAAACTTATAAAAGATTTAGATTGTGTGATAACCTTTTCTTCTACACTTCATCAAATTCAGGATCGGGGCATAGGGAGGATGATTGGACTTGCTAAGGAAAAGAATGGGCTCTACTTCTTCGAGGAACCTGGTGGGCAGATTAGTACTAAGAATCAGATTCCACTATCTTTATTCTCTGAATCATCTCTTTCAAATAAAAATTAGATCTGGTTACATTATTTTCGTCTTGGTCATTCTTCTTTTAGTACTTTGAAAACTATGTTTCCTCGTTTGTTTAAGGGATTGGAGTTAAGTATGCTTCATTGTGAGGTTTGTAAGCTTGCAAAACACAAATGTACTTCTTTTTCAATAAGTAATACACGAATGACATTCCTTTTTGCTCTTATTCGTAGAGATATTTGGGGGCCTTCTCTAGTCTAAAACATTTTTGGGGCTCGTTGGTTTGTCTCTTTTATTGAAGATTGTACTCGAATAATATGGGTTTATCCCCAAAAACAAAAATCAGATGTGAGTTCTATATTTTAGAATTTTTTTCAAATGGTTAAAACCCAATTTGAGTAGAAATAAAAAGGGTTCGGTCTGATAATGCAAGAGACTATTTTAATCAAATATTGTCACCATTTTTTTTAGACAAATGGGTGATTCATGAGTCTTCTCGTGTCAACACACCACAACAAAATGGAGTGGTTGAAAGGGAAAATGGTCTTCTTCTTGATGTAACCTGAGCCATTCTTTTCCAAAAATACATTCCAAAAAATTATTGGGGAAAAACTATATTGACTGCTACACATCTAATTAATAAGTTACCCTCTCGAGTCCTTGGTTACAATAGTCCCATGCAACTTTTTTTTTCCAAATTCTTTCCTGACTTCAAAACGACAAATCATTTGATTGCTAGGATTTTTGGGTGTGTATCGTTTATCCATATTTATTTCAATAACCAGAGAAAACTTAATCCTAGGGCTCTTAAATGTATTTTTGTTGGATATTCATCTACACAAAAAGGAGATAAATGCTACCATCTGACAACAAAATATTTTTTTGTCTCTGCAGATGTCATATTTGTTAAAAATGAAAATTACTTTTCTCATTCTTATCTTCAGGGGGAATCATTATTCATGGAAGATAAGGATTCAGATTTGGATTTGTTTTTACTTGATTCTTCACCTCCTATAAATGAGACATCTATTCCTATGCAAAATAATTCTAATCCACATACTCCTAATCCAATTCAGAGTGCTACTCTTCCATTATAGGTATACTTAAGGAAGAAAAATCCTATTCAACTGATGCAAGTACTTGATCCAGAACCTAACCCTAAAACTGATAATGCTAAGGTAATTCCTGACCCTAAAACTAGTAAGAGTGATGTACCAGTTATTAATGATGATGATTTTCCTGTTGATATTAGAAAAGGTGTTAGAAAGTATACATTGTCCTACTTTGTATCCTATAAGAAACTATCTAGGAGTCATAAAAGCTTTCTTATTCATTTGAATACTATTACTATCCCAAAAAATGTCTCTGAAGCATTGAATAGCAAAGAATGGAAAAAAGTTATAAAAGATGAAATGGATGCACTTGAAAAAAATAAGACATGGGACTTGGTGGAACTACCTAAAGGAAAGAAACTTGTAGGATACAAATAGGTGTTTACTGTGAAATACAAGACAGATGGATCTCTTGAATGATACAAGGTAAGGTTAGTAGCTAAAGGCTACACCCAAACCTTTGGAGTAGATTATCTCGAAACATTGGTTTCGGTAGTTAAGATGAATACCATGAGAATATTGTTGTCTTTGGCATCTAACCGAGAATGGAATATACAACAGTTTAATATCAAGAATACTTTTCTACATGGAGACCTTACTGAGGAAATCTATATAAAGGCTCCACCAGGATTCGGGTCAGAGAAGAATAAGGTGTGCGAATTGAAGAAAGCCTTGTATAGCCTGAAACAATCTCCTAGGGCTTGGTTTGGCAGATTTGCTCAAGTTATGAAAGATATCGGCTACAAGCAAAGTCAAGGTGACTATACATTATTTGTTAAGCATTCAGCATCAGGGGGAGTCGCGGCTCTGTTAGTCTATATGGATTATATTGTGGTAACAGGAGATGACCTCGAAAGTACGAAAAATCTAAGAAAACATCTTTTGTAAGAATTTGAAATTAAGGAGCTTTGTAGATTAAAATATTTTCACGGTATTGAAGTTGCTCACTCCTAATATATGATTTTTATATCTCAACAAAAGTATGTACTAGATCTGTTGGCTGAAGCTAGAAAATTGGGGTGTAAACTAGTAGAGACTCCTATTGAATAGAATCACAAGCTTAGTGAAGTACCTAAAGATGCAGCAGTAGATAGGGAGTCTTATCAAAGGTTAGTTGGCAAATTAATTTGCTTGTCATATACCAGACCAGATATAACCTATACTATGGGAGTAGTTAGTCAGCACATGCATAATCCAAAAGAAGTTCATCTTCGAGTTGCTCATCGAATCTTACAATACTTAAAAAGAACTCCAGGAAAAGGAGTATTATTCAAAAGAGGAGAAAAGCTAACTCTGAAAGCCTACACTGACGCAGACTATACTGGGTCAGTGGATGACAGAAGATCAACCTCAGGCTATTGTACTTTCCTTGGAGGCAATCTTATGACTTGAAGAAGTAAGAAACAAAATATAGTTGCAAGATTAGGCGCAGAGGTTGAATTCAGAGCGATGGCTTTGGGAGTGTGTTGAATCTTATGAATAACAATTGTCTTAGACGATTTCCAGATAGCTTGGGAAGGACCGATGGAGCTATATTGTGATAACAAGTCGGCAATAAATATTGCACACAATCCTATACAACATGACTATACCAAGCATGTGGAGGTAGATAGACATTTCATAAAAGAGAAATTAGAAAGTGGATTTATCTGTACACCATTTGTGTCTTCTGAAAGACATCTTGCTGATGTGTTAACTAAAGGTCTAAGTGGTTCTGCATTTCAATTTATTATCACCAAGCTGGGAATGGACAATATCCACTCACCCGCTTGAGGGGGAGTATCGAGAGAGGTTTATCTGACAGCTCACATGGTGCGAACTTAGCATGTGTATGACATGTGCATCTAAGATGGGAAGAAGGGATATATGTATGCCATGTGCACTTAGCATAGGCAAAATTGTAATAGTAGTCACGTATGTCCTGTGAATATATACCTAGCTAATTAAATATTCTTATTTAGGAATATTTCTAGCCTAGAAATTTCTATATATATGTCGTATCAACTACCAAGAGAAAAAGTGAGGAATAATTATTGCATTTTGTCATGGTCGTATTATCATTCCCAATTATACTTGACTTTATTGTCATAATATAGTTATATTTATGTATTATTATCGAAATAAATACTGAGTTTTTAAATTTTAGCACAAAAAAACTCTGGATTTTCGATTATATATAAAAAAAACCCTTTGTCTTTGTTTAATTTAAGTCCAAAAAAAAAAACTTTGAGTTTTTAGTTATATCAAATAAAATCTTTGAATTATAAAAGTCGAATCAAATTAGTCTGGAAATAAGTCAAATGACCCATTTTTCCTTAGTGTACACTGTCATGCGCAATTATGCAAGGATATTTACATTGACAAGCACCCCAATTAGGCGAAAACTATGTCATTCTATATTGAAAATATTGACTTTTTTAGTTAAAATAAATTTAAAAAGTAGTTCATGAATATAGAACACTTAAAAAATAGTCGTTTCTTAATCATGTTATATATTCGTTGATTAAATATTTATTTTGGGTTCAATTTAATTGGATTTCAAAATCTCAAGATTTTATTTGATATAATCAGAAGACCAAGGTTTTTATTGCTATAATTAAAAAAATTTAAGGTTTTATCTGATATAACAAAAACCTTAAGATTTTTTTTTGCTAAAATAAAAAAGTCCAAGATTTTTGTTAACAATAAACCTCATATTTATAACTTTAAAATATAAAAATCCACTTTATTATTATAAATCAATTACTTGTACACCTGATTCTTGAATGCTCAATCAATACACTTTCAGAAAATGGACTTAACTAGGAGTATTTTTAACTAGGCTTTTTAATATAAAAACCTCCTCAACTCAAAAAAAATTAGTGAAATTAACCCTGAACTCAAATTTTTGGAGCAAAACTCCATAGTGTCCCCCTAATATTAGTTCTGTTAGAAAAGAAAGGTTTTTTTTTCGGTTAAGTCCGCATTCTTTTATTTATGGCTTTTAGGTCCTTATTCTTAGATTTTTGTTTCATGTTAATCCTTTTTAATCTTTTCTGTCCAATACTGCCGTTAATTAGCACTTGCCTAAAACATGCTCATCTCAACGAGGGTAAAATTGGAAATAAAGAGAAATTATTATTTAATAAAAAAATAAGCTAGGTTATCGTTTTGTTCAAAACCGATGTAAGGAATTGGAAAATTTTATGTAGTTCCAATATGGAACTAATTTGGTCCAAGTATTAATATATCTAGAAGAGAGGTTTATGAATATATTGCCAATTTTAAGGGACATATATGGTCAACTTTATGTTTTGCCCTTCCAATTTTATGGGATATATATTATCAAAATTTTATATGGTACCAAAGAAAGGTATATGAACATATTACGAATTTTATGGGACATATATTGCCAACTTTATATTTTATCGTTTCAATTTTATAGGATAGAAAAGATTAAAAGGAATTAAAGTGAAACAAAAATATAAGAATAAAACCTAAAAGCCACAAATAAAATAATTGGGACTTAACCGTAAAAAAACAAACAAAAATACCTTCTTTTTTAGCAAAACTAATCATAGGAGACTTCAAGAGATTTTGTTCTAAAAAATTGAGTTTAAATTTAATTTTACTAAATTGTTCCGAGTTTAGAAAGTTTTTATATTAAAAAGCCTTTTAACTAAAATGACTTTTCTAGTAATTTTGAAAAATGACCTTTTTGGAATATATTGTGTGACGGAGTGTCACTATTTGTTAACTTTTTTAGGACTAATCAATAGTCACATAACACTGTAACACTCCTTAAAAAGTCATTTTTCAAAATTATTTTAAAATGTCATTTTAATGTCAATCAAGCCTATCCATATCAATTTCTCTACACTTCTCAGTACCTAACCAATTACAAAATTACTTTATCAGTATCAATTAATAAAAGGGTTTTGGACACTTATACCTATTTTTCAAAAAATAATACCAAATTTACGACCTTTCAAAAATAATAAAAATCCGTATGACCTTTTTATGGTATTTTTCTAAATATTTTGAAAGTTAGAAAATGCGGTGGCATTTTAGTAAATAAGTCACCACAAAGGTTTCCTGGAAACTAATTTGGTTTAATTTGGTTTCCTATTAGCGGAATGTTCTGCAAATAAGTAAATCATAGGAAACCGCAAAGGTTTTCTGGAAACCAGTTTGGTTTCCTTTAGCCGAAAACCCTGTACATAAGTAAATCACAAGAAAGTACAAAGGTTTCCTGGAAACCATTTTGATTTCCTTTAGCCGAATATCCTGTGCGTAAGTAAATCACATAAAACTATGAACATTTCCGGTAAACCATTGTAGTTTTCTTTTTGCAGAATGTACTGTAGCTAAATAAATTACAGGAAACCATCGTGGTTTCCATTTAGCAGATTGCCCTGTAGTTAAGTAAATCACAAGAAACTACAAAAATTTCCTAGAAACCATTGTGGTTTCTTTTTCAAATCACAGGAAACAATGAAAGTTTCCTGAAAGCTATTGTGATTTCCTTTTCGAAGAATGCCTTGTAGCAAGAATTGGGTGAGGCATTGAATAAGGACGCTAAAGAATATGATCAAGTTCTCAAATTAAGTAATTATATTTTTGAAGTAAAAGCAACAGAAATATATATTAGTTTTTGGATTCTGGCAACTGGTTTCCAATAATTAAATTGGTTTCAAATAATCAATAATTGAATTAACCAAATAGTTCTACTGTTTATGATAGAAACTAATTTAGTTTTTAGTTTTTATTAACTAAATAGTTATGATATTTATGGTGAAAACTAATATAGTTGTTGGTTTTTAGTAACCAATTTAGTTTCTAGTTTCCAAAAATCAATTAGTTTATGATTTCTAATAATAAATTGGTAATTAATTTTAAGAGTGATCAGCTACAAGTAAACTAGTAGCAAAAAGAAATAAGAAAAAATGAAAATTCTAAGACGTTATTTGGTCTTTCTTAGTAAGAATTTGTTATTTTTCTAAAAAAAGGTAGTACAAAAATAAGTAAAGGTTTGGACATAGTATTCTTAGTATTATTTATCAAAAGATAGTACTAAGTGTCTTTTTCCCTTAATAAAAAACTAAAAAATCAGCATTTAGGAAAACATTATGTATTGGTAGTTAAAAAAAATGAAATAACGTGTCAAATTTAGCTTCTTTTTTTTTTTGTTTTACAACTATAGCATTGGCCAAACAGTAAAACCATATTTTAATCAAAATTACGGACAAAAAACAAATAGTAAAACCAGAAGAAAAAAAATATGCATCTAGCCAAATAGAAGTTAAAAGAAACTACTGCTATTAGCAAAGTCGGTTTTAGGACAAAACACTATTCTACGACACTCTCACCGGGTAGGCTCAAAACGCTGGGTATTGGGTATACTCAGAAAATTGTTGGACAACTCAAGTTGTTCAAGAAGCCTGTTATTACCATTACTAGTGGTTATGCTGCTTTGCCCAAGTTAATATTAATATTACATACATTAAACTTAATTATAAATTAGGTTCAATATATTACAACATTAAAAAATAAATTTATCTCTACATTTATTTTGACGAGACGAATCTAGCACAAGTATTTATTCGATGAACTAAATGTAATATAAGATATCATTAATATTAAATTAAATATAATATTATATAAAACATTAAAGAATGTATTTATCTCTACATTTATTTTGATAAGACGAATGTAGCATAACTATTTGTTCGATAAACTAAATTAATTATAAGATATCATTAATATTAAATTAAATACAATATCATACAATAACATATATACATTACAACCAATCATAGCGTAAAAAAATAATAATAGAACCAATCATATCATGAAAAAATAAGAATTAAATTAAGAATTTTTTAAAATTTTAAAAATAAAATATTGATAAAAAAAAACTATATCTAGAATACTGATCAAAGAAACTATCACATTTTTTTCTCTCTTTGCTTCAAGCTTTATATATATATATATATATATATATATATAATATATATTGATAGATTATTTTTGCAGTAACTTTAAGCATCATAATTATAGGTCAAAGTAGTAATAACTCATTTGATTGACCATCAGTTACTTCAAGTACAAATGCCATCTTCTTAAAGTCAATCTACATATCCCCGTACAGTGCTTATACATAATGTCATGGTAGCAAGTGATAATCGAACCTAGCAGTGGCCTTAATGCTAGGCTGGCAAAATTCTTACCCTCTCAACCATGTGTTTCTGTAGGATGAGTTATCACGCAATGAAGCATCATGGGGCTTGTATTCCATAACATAGCTGTGTGGAAGTTTCAGGTGTCGCTTGATTGCGTCTCTTAAAGCCATGACAGCCTGGAACAAGGAATGCAATGAAAGATTATCGCACTTAATGAGAAATGAAAGTACAGAAACGGACAAATTTACCAACCTGATGATCAGATGCATTTCTATTCCAGACACTTAATATATCCTCGTTGAAACGAATGCTCAACACCGCACCGCATATGTTTTCTCCGTAATCAAGTTGATCACCTACCAATGCAAGGACCTGCATACACCAAATTTATGACTTCCAAGTTCTGCCACGAAGAGAGCCACTCTTATAAGTAGGTAGGGCAAGTGTAACCAAATAAAAGAGGAATGTGCCTCAAGTAAATTTTATAAAAATGCAAGGCATGCAAAGGGCTCTCCTGTCTATGAAAAGGAATAAAGAAATTCACTTAAAAGCTACTAGTATGGGTTTGAGATATTTATCGCAATAAAAGCAATGGATTCAACATCCTGAAAATTAGGATGATTTTTCACCTATAACCTCACCAAGACACCTGAGTACACAGACAATATTTTCAAATAGTTTCCGAATAATAAACCACAAACAAAACCAAACGCTCATAAAACTTGTCCGACTATTATATTTTCGCTCAGAATCATTTGTCTGACTATTATATTTTCACTCAGAATCATTCCTTTCAAACAACATTGTGAAAAAGTACATCCAGCTGAAAACATAAAATATTAAATTACAACAAATTTCCATGAGTTCAGCCTTTGTCCTTACCAGATCCTCCCAAAAACGGCCTGATACAACCTTTTTGAACCGTATTATCCACTTACCACCATTACAGTTAGCAGAGTCCTGACCAACAAAAAATAAATAAATGAAGTAATTCAGATATAATAAGATTTATAACCGGGAAATAATTAAGATTGCATGGCCTCAGATATGTACCTCCCATAAAGGTCGAATCCCCTCCTTGAAAAGATGCAGGTCTGTTGGGCTTGGCAAAGAAGAGGGACGGGCCAAGTGGCAATAAGAGACCCAAAACTCTTCAACCTAGATATACATGTTTTTCAAGAAAAGAAGTAGAAGAAGAAGATGAAAGGGGTTAAAAAAAAAGAAAAATCAGCACAGGGAAAATTTAATAATGAAAGGCTAAATACTCAGCGCCTCTTTCAGGCTTCTTGTTTTCGACAAAGAAAAGAGAGTAGACTAACCGTGCTGAAATCCACGATCTTTTTTATATTGTCTTCATATGATGTTTGGTTCCGAACCCCAGGTGTCCGACGAGTGTACCAAAATACAAACTTGTGCTACTCATGAGAATATCATGTAATTAAGTATTGATACACCACTAGATCGAGTCATGAATTATGATAAGGGACTTTGAATTCAATTAAGAAAATGTTAACTCAGAAGAACAAGACTAGAAAATTCGGGAATGAAAGATTGAAAAGAAAGTGACAGGATCATGCACGGATGCAAGCTGAAAAAGAAAATGACAAGATCATGCATGAATGTAAAATTCAAAAGAACATGACTAGATCATGCATGCCAATATGCATGTGGCACCCCATTACATGTACTATCATTAATTAGCCATAAATATAAGCCATCATTTCAATGCAGGTATAAGCCTTTATAAAGGAAAAGGACATAATATATCTTTTACAAAAGCGAAATCTATTCTGAAAAATAAGCTACTTGCATTATGTTTTATTTTTTATTTTGATTTTACGAAGAATAACATTTTCTATTTTGTGCACACTAGAGAATAAATTTATATACTATATCTCAGAACGGCATCAATCCGTGAATTGTGAATGTGAAGGTGTATAGGAGTAAAGGGAGACATAAGGAAAAATCAGATAATTCTTGATGAAAGCAAATTTAAACAAAAGAGAGAAGAACATGTAGAAAATGAATCAGAACATTAGGAGAGTATTCAATGCATTAAGCAGGCACATCCATTAGGTGTTAACATAGATTTTGTGTTGTATAAATTGCCTAAAAGTCCCATAACCATAAGAAGTACTGAAAAGCTAATCACATTAATGAAATTATTTTAAATCAACTGAGAACAGGCTTGATAATATTCTTCTAGCAATTAGAGATTTTTTCTGTTCTTCTATTTTACTTTTTAGTGTAGAAGTTTGTTCACGCATTTAAATTCCATCATCAAGCTTTGCCATGCCCCAATTACACCCCCAATAACTTAATTATAAAAAAATAAAAATGCATCCACTATTAGTAGACAAAACGTTTATCATCATTCCTTTCCACCGCACTGTTTACAGAATCTGTTAACAGCACAAAACAGTATGAAAGTTGTCTTTTCCCGATTGCAACCATGACCCAAAAAAACCTAATGTCTAATAAAACTTGAGGCCACCAATCAGCATACAGAAAATCCTCAACGCTACAAGATTTTTCTCTAGGAAGGAGTTAAACATAGGGATGAAACTGAGAAAGCTAAAAACCCTAATTAGAGAAACCTTCACTGAGATTATTCAAACAAAATCAATACACACACATAACCATGTGATCCTGAATGGGCAAAGCTGAAACTTAAAGTACTGTCAAAAGAAAAATGCATCAAGAAATTTTATCTTTCACCAAAATGATCTCAACATTCGCAACCGGTTGATCCCCATTCCTCAAACTAGTCTTTTTCACAACTAAAATTTCAAATCGTCATCGTTCAATGGAAACAAAAGCAAAGCAAACCCTAGCTGGTTGGATTGAAATGGATTCCATATATATATATATATATAACAGTTGAATGTTGATGAGAGAAATGTTCAGATTAGCATAAGAGTTAGGGTTAGGGTTAGGGCCACCTTGAGGGGATGAAGGCCAGCTTTGAGGTCACGAGCCAGGCGTTCACGAAATTCCTGGGCTTCGTGAGTGTTGAAGCTATCGGAGGAGTCGAGAAGTGAGAGAGCATTATCGGGGTTGGGGTTGTTGTTATCGGAGGATTGCTTCTTCTCTTTCTCTGATACCAACTCCATTTTTTTTTAGCTCTGCGCTACTTTTCTTTCTCTTCTTCTTAGACCAGAAGAACCAGGAGGAGCCTTCAGTTTTCGCGGCCTGTGCCCCCTAAGAAGATCGATGATAATACTCCACCCATCGCGAAATGCCCGGCCCGGCCCATCCTGCGGCCTTTTGGTGTTGTGAGCCGGGCCTTGTACTTGGTCAGGCTGGCCTGTAGACCCTATTTTCAAGTCAATTCATAAAAAGGTGTTTTAAGAAAGAAATCTTTTTTTTTTTGAGAAATTTAGGTGGATGACCAATATTTTAAATTTGATTAAGTAGATGTCCACTTTTTAAATTTTATAGCTAAATGTCTAGGTATATATATTTTTACACTTGGTAGATAAATATATCTACTAATTTTAGGTACTGTACTGAAATGTACTAGATATATACTTTTTTATATTTGGTATATAAAGTTTTATACTTGGTACCGGACATTTTGCTATAACATTTGACAAAGGGACATTTACTTAAATTGGACCCAAAATTTGGTCATATTTCTATATGACCCAATCTTTTAAATCTATATCTGTGACAGTAATCGATATAACCTCGATGTTTTTGCCACTATAGCCATGTAAAAAAGAATAATAACCCTTTTTGTTCATATGTTGAAATATTTTTTCCATGGATTTTGTTTATGGCTGTAGTATAAGCTCTTGTTAATGGCTTAATCTGCCATTCTGAGTTTGGTGATATGTTGTAGGATTTTTTCTTTTTTTTCCGGTATCATGGTTGATTATCTGTTTCGTGAAGCTAATAAAACTGCACATGTTTCTTAACTTAGTTCATTTAAGTAGTAGAAGATGAGCTTAAGTAATAAGTGACGACAACCATTATATAAAATAAGAAACGTTTATTAGTTCTCTGATTGAAACGAAAAAAAGTTAATAACTTGAGTTCCAGTTTTATACAACAGTTATTAATCGTGTAATTTACAGAAAATAATTTCTTTGATTCCACAAAATCTCATTTGCATAAATTACTCAATGTTCCAAGCATTCTGTTAGGCCAATTTATAATTCTCTCTTTTACTTTTCTTTTCCACTAATATTGCTAATATTGTTTTGTGAGTTCTACTAATATATATATATATGGTTGCCAATCCAGTAGGTATTTTTTTTTTTTACCTATGTGTAGGTATTTGTTTTTTAGCCGTTGGATCATCATCTAATGGCGATCCAACGGCTATAATCAAGTACATAAAAAGACGTGCATTATTAATACTATTTCTCTCTCCTACTTTTTATAATAAAAAAACGTACAAAATTTTTTTTCATTAGCCCAATTGATACCTATGCATAGGTAAAAAAAAAAAATACCTACTGGATTGGTGCCCTATATATATATATATATATATACACGCGCGCCCCATTATGCTTTATTATCGAACTTCCCAATAATTGAATTTACTATCTTGAATCTTAGCTTGGCTTCCTTTTGAAATGGAAGTTGCAAAATCTTAGCCGCCGTTGAATTGCCGGGAGCCAGAAAGACTGGAGGAGCAAGTTTTTCTTTATTGAGTTTTAGGACCATTCTCTTTCTCATAGCTTAATAAAATATTTATTTTATAATATTTAATAGCATAGTAAATTTCATATGTAAGTGGAAAAATAGTGTTTTAGCACTCTTTTTTACACTTTGTTTTTAGTTTAAAAGAGGCTAAAAGGACCTGTCCGGCAACTTCGGGCCATTGAGTGGAAATTAGACCCAGTACCCGTTTTTGGGCTAGATATTTTCAACTTACCCGTTTTTAAAATGTGAATAATTTGTTACCTGTTTTTTCACCTACGTTTCCAATTTTACCTTTAGTTGACTTTTTTTTTCCCGATAACTGTAAATAAGACGTTTCAACCTCTATAAGAGAGAAAAAAATATAACCAACTGATTTCGGAACTAATAGTAAACAACTTGTTCACGTCTATGCTTAAAAAGAACTTAAACTGTAAACAACTGGTATAATTTACAGATCTGCTTCAGTGCTTTGGCTATAATTAACTTTTTTTTTCCTGATAACTGTAAACAAGAAGTTTCAACCTCTATAAGAGAGACAAAAATATAACCAACTGGTTTCGAAACTAATAGTAAATAACTTGTTCACGTCTATACTTAAAAAGAACTTAAACTGTAAACAACTGGTATAATTTACAGATCTGCTTCAGTGCTTTGGCTATAATTTACTTTTTTTTTTCCGATAACTGTAAACAAGACTTTTCAACCTTTATTAGAGAGAAAAAAATGTAATCAACTGGTTTCGCAAGTAATAGTAAACAACTTGTTCACGTCTATGCTTAAAAAGAAAAACAACTGCTATAACTTATAGATCTGCTTCGGTGCTTTGGCTATAATTATTTTTTTTTTCCCGATAACTGTAAACAAGAAGTTTTAACCTCTATTAGAGAGACAAAAATGTAATCAACTGGTTTCGCAAGTAATAGCAAACAACTTGTTCACGTCTATGCTTAAAAAGAAATTAAACTGTAAACAATTGGTTTACATTTGTATCCAAGTATATATACATATCAATTCTATTATTCATTCGTACAGGAAATAAAACATAATTAATAGTAAAGCAGCTCATTGTTTACATCCACAAATATAATTGTAAACTATCAAAAGAAATGTAAAAATTTATAAGAAATAGCTCTTCATTATTGAGTCACTCACTCTTTCTCCCTCTAAAGATACAATGAAGATGATGAAAAGCTTGCATTAATCTCCCATGGCCGATTCCGAGCTTTATCGGCAAAAGTGCCTCCGGTAGATTAATTTTTTTCCGATGAATCGACGACAAAACCCACTCCAAGCCGATTTATTCAACGAAGATGACAATTACAGAGAGAGAAGAGAGAGTGTGCAATTTTAGAGAGAGATTTCGGGCATTTTTAGAGAGAGAGAGGAGAGCGTTCGGCCATTTTTAGAGAGAGAGAGGATAGCATTCGATAATTTTTAGAGAAAGAAGGAAGAGAGAACATGAAAAGATCGATTTATTCACGTTTACTTTTAAAGGTAATTTAGGTAGTTTATAAATAAAAAAAGGTAGGAGTAGAAGATTATAAAAAAAAAAAAAAGGATAATCATGTTTAATTAAGGGTAACTGCCAAATTTCCCCTGCCATTGATGGACCCACCAAGCCGGACCAATGTGGAAACTTGAGCCCAGAAGACAAGAAATAATCTTTAGGAGAGATTCCCCTCAACTGTGCATTAGCATTTAGCCCACAACAAAAAAGTGAGTCACAAAAATAATCATGGGTCATGGCTCACATGACCCTCTTTTCCAGCACAAAGTGTTAGAAAAAGAATCCAACGATCCTTTACAACCAAAGCACCATAATATCTTAAAGAAAGATGTGATGAGAATATTATATCATATTATAGGATAGGATTATAAATAATTAAAAAAGGGAAAAAGAACAGTCATGCTGCAGAATATTTATGTAAAGGTAGGGAGCAATATATCCTCGTGTATATACCTGGAGAGAATGTCAAAGATTTGCGATAATGAAACTTTGACATCAGAAACCATGAAAAACAAAAGAGAAGGAAGATCAATTGAAAAGGCTTAGAAAGTGCACTATGATTCTTATAACAAAGACTAGTGTACAAATTGATTATCTTTTAATAGTCAAGCTCTATAATGAGGCAGTGTGAGGCTTTGAAAGATACCATTACCATAGTTTCCGCAACTTTGTAGATCTATGGAGTCTTGGCCAACTTGCTTTTACAGAACCACTTTAAGGGTATGTAAAGGCAAAATTCAAAAGGCATATAATGGCCCTAAAAATCTTTTTATCTTCCACAGCACCACACAAATGACAAATCAATCTCTAAAAAAGAATATTATTAGCTTGGAAAGTGTCTCAATTAGTAGTCCAGAATGATTTGTACAACTATATCATGAAGCGATCTCTTTAATTTCAAACAAAATAATAACATAACTCTCATAATTCTAAAGCTCTAAAGTGGGCTATGGTTAAGAAAGTAATAAAAGAATAAGAGAGACCAAAATTTGGATGTTCTAGAAAGTCCTTCTACAACAGCAACTATCCTTGCATCACAAGATATTCTGCAACAAAATCACTTTTCTGTAACTCCATTTTTCAGAAAACTACAAATTTACAAGAAGAGGAAAATTACTTTGATTGTATTTGCAATTACCTGCGGTCTATAAAGCTCATGAACTTCCTGGGGTTAATTCACATTTTCATTTACAGGGGAAGAAGAAGCATTACCAAGAGATGATTCTGAACCAGCAGTTGATAATCGAAGATTCTCAGGGGAGAAGCTGCTGCCAGTAGGTAACCCACCGCCACCACCAGAATCGACCTTAACTCCATGAAAAGACTCCCCGGAAACCAGTGCTTGCAACAATTTCGGAGATGGAGGGACAGTCACTTCCACAACTCCTTCCAACATCTTCACCACTGTCCCCATTGTAGGCCTAATTGCCTCATCATCCTGTATGCACCACACTGCCACCAATGCAACACGTCTTGCTTCCTCAACATTATATGCTCCACCAAGCCTCTGATCGACCACTGCCGCCACATTGCCCTCAATTATCTGCCGCGTGGCCCATGGAGGGAAGAACCATTTCTCTGCCGTCGCTCCTCCGCCCTCTCTGCCTCCGGGAGAGAGCGGTGCTTCCACATTTCGGCGCCCACCAATTAGTTCTATCAACGTCATTCCATAGCTATAAACATCAGCTTTGGTTGTAATTGCCACACCTGATATCCACTCCGGGGCGACGTAGCCCCATGTACCCCTCATTGTGGCTAAAACCCTGCTAAAGTCCCTGCCAAGTAGCTTGGCTAACCCAAAATCTGAGACTTTTGGTGTGTAGTCACTGTCAAGCAAGATGTTTTCTGGTTTGATATCACAATGGATGATGCAATCTCTACATTCTTCATGGAGATAAGCGATGCCTCTGGCCGTGCCAATTGCCACCCGAAATCTCAAATCCCAGCTCAAGTTTGGACCTTCTTTGCGTAAGTAAACACTCAGAGAACCATTTGGCATGTAATCGTAAACCAATAGTCTATGAGAATCTTCTGAACAAAACCCTCTAAGTCTCACAAGATTGACATGTTGAATGTTCCCAATAGTGCAAACCTCAGCCCGGAACTCTTTCTCTCCGCTGCCAGGCCTCTCTAGGCGTTTTACCGCGACAAGGGTAGTAGAATCCGATAACTTTCCTTGGAAAACTGTTCCAAAACCGCCATGCCCGATTTTCTCTGAGAAACCCCTTGTAATCTGATGAAGCTCTTTATAAGAAAACACCTTCAAAGTCGATACTGGGAAAACGCCATCTTCTTCTACGGCCTTCCTCCGTTTTCTCCTCACGAAAAATATCACAGCCACGATTACAAATCCCAAAACCGCAATCGACCCAACAATGATAGCAACCAAAACTACAGTATTCAAATGCTTATTCTTCTTCTTCATGTTCTTTAAAATACCTCCTGTTCCTACCCTGACATATACAACCTCCGAATCTATGCTATCAGAGCTCAAATTTCTCAAGTTCAACAAAGACCCAAATAAATTTTTGCACAAATTAGTCTTCTCATTATAGTCCACACCAATACAAGTGCAATTTTCCAGGCAAGTCTTCTGACAAAGATCAAAACTAGAGTTAAAAGACTCAACTTTAGTTCCTTCTTCTAAGCTCATAGCACCAATCTGCTCAAACCCATCATCACTCTTTTCGCAAGAAACGACGTCGTTCGCTCGTCGACGACATCCATCGGAGTAGTCCCCATTATCCCAACTCAACTGATTGACAGGCTCAAAACCAGTGAGGCACTTACATGGTTTCTCGGCCAGGCTATTGCAGAGCCCAAACTTCCCACACGAGCCAAAGACCCGGCACGTGCTATCAGGCTCTAACCAGAACGTGTTCCAATTCTCCGTCTGCGGCGACCACGTGTACTGCATGAGCTGACCCGAATGGTGGATTTGGAACCGGGTCAGCGGCGGACTCAACCCGCTATCCAACGCCGCCTCCGTGAACCCAAACGACGCCGTTGGCTTAAACGGGTCGTCAAAATGGAACTTGTATATGTACGGAACCATCATCTCAGGCACATTGGCGAAAGCCTTGCCGGTCCAGTTTCCAGTACTCCAATAAGGCTTACTCCCATTGAAGATGAGCTCGAACTCGCTGTAATCGGGTCTGAGCCTCAGAGAGTACAAACCCGGAGAAGGGTCCGATAGGGTCCGCCAACTGGTCAAGCCCTTCGAGGTGGTGAGGTTCATTCCGGGAAGCCACGTGTCAGTCGGATAGTCAAAGCTCTGCCACGAGACCGTGTCTTCGGCCGTGAGAAGAACCAGGTTGCCATTCTCCAAGAGCTTGAGGTCCGTCACAATCTCCAGATTCGTGCTCTGCCACACGATCGAATTATCCGAATCCCTGACCGCTAACCGCCCGGTCTCGGTGATTTCCAAGCTCGAAGACGTGATATTCTTAACGGGTCTCTCTCGGTTCGCGACCCAAACGCAGGTTTGGGGCGAAATCGAACTGTACCAAATACCCAGATACCAATTCCCATTTGGGTTGAAAAACCCAAGCTGAAACGTCTCGTTCTTGCTCGAGATCGTCGTATTGGCCTCGATTACGACCCGGGTCGAGACCAATTCCTCGATTTGATTCGTCGTTTCCTGAAGACGATGCCGAAACTTAGACCCATCTAAGGAATAGAGACTACTACTACTACTACTAATACTGCAACTTCTTCTTCGGGGTCTCTGAAACTGGGTTTCGTGAGCTTCGAAACCACGAATAATATTTGCATTCGAGGTCATTACCAGAAGGGTAAAGGAAAGAAGAAGAAAAGCAATGGTGGGATTGGGGAGTCGCGGCGGTGCCGACATTTTGGTTGAGCTTCTTTGTTTGAAATTTGAACTAATACGGCTTGGGTTCCGGGAAAATGTCTCACTTTCCCGGAAAATAACATGAGAGCGAGAGAGAGAGAGAGAGAGAGAGAGGCGGAGGAGGAGGAACAACGAGGGTATGGTCTGGTATTGGACTATTGGTGGTGCTGGCAGACAAATGTTCACCAAGTCACGAGGTCATTTCTTTTCAACGGAGGAAAGTAATATTTTGAATTTTTCTCTGAGAAAATAATAAATAATAAATAATACTAACAATAACAATAATATATTTTTCAACACGCGTAACATCTAATTTTAGAGTTCAAATACGGTACTATTATTATGATTATGATATTCATGCAATGTGTGTCCTCTCTTTCAAATGTCACCATTTTTTCTTTTTTTGCTTTCTATTATGTGTTGTTGAAAATTGAAGTTAGATAGTGGTTTATTCTGGTCAACATCTACTCTTTGAAGGGTAACTGGAATACTATTTTGTTTTCGTGCTTTTTAAGAGGTTTAGACCTGGTTAGTATTATGTTTTATCTAATTTGGTACATGAACTTTCGAACGTTATGTTAAATGATGGCTTTTTTTTTTTTCTCTCTTTTAACCACCAGTGATAGTGGCGTAGCAGCTATCCTACTTAACATCCTTTTCGATGTTGAATCTCTTGAATGAGCATTTGCTTCGACTTTGGGCTACGGGTTCGGGAGAAAATTAGGCCATGTACGGCCATTTTTAGAAAGGTTTTTTAGCCAAATAATTGAATTTTGGATCAAAATTTACAAGATGATTATTTTTCAAATACTGTTAAAAAATGGTCGAATTATGAAAACTATTTAAAAATATTTAGCATATCAAAATATATTAATTTATTCTTTGAAAATTGATTTACTTTATAAAAAGTAAATCAACTAAACGACCATTTTTCAAATTGATATGAAAAAAATGCCATTTCTTATAAATACTCTTCCTGAAAAAGAAAAAGAAAAATATGGTGGGTTACATTTTTTCTAGATTTAGTACCACATTTTTTAGAAAAATATCATTTTTTTGAAGAATTTTAGAAAAATACCATTTTTTAAAATAGTAACTAATAACTACTAATCAGTTTTCGAGCACTGATAACAAGTAATCAGAGGTATTTATAATTGGTAACCAGTTTTCAGAAACTGTTAACTAGTAACCACTTTTAAAATGGTATTTTTCTAAAAACTTTCTAAAAGTGATATTTTTCTTAAAAAAACAGTTCGAGAATTATTTTAAAAAAAAAAACTTGACCCACATTATTTTTGTAATTTTTTTTAGTTTTTATAAGTAAAAGTGTTATAAACCCAAAGGTCAGAAACTTTCTCGCTCAAAGATTGTCATGAGCCAACGTAATTATAGCAGTGAAAATTGGATGGGGCTTAACGATACCATCGACCTCTTTTTTCGGCAAAAACTAGGTGAAAAGCGTGATGACATAACCGATCATCTTTTTATTTCAATAAAATAATAGAAAGAACCATTTCTTTTTTTGTGGAATTATGGCATAAATGGTCCCTGAATTATCCAACTCATGACAATTTAATCCTCAAAGTTTCAATTATGGCAATTAAGCCCCTAAACTTTCAATTTGAAGTAATTTTATCTTTGAATTGTCTAACTTGCAACCTACTATTAAAATTCTGACCAAAAACACACGTAGAGAGTAGTCGTAGCATTTGAAAGTGTATTTAAAAGAAAATAAACAAACCAATAAGATTTGGAGAGAATGAAATATATATATTTTTTATTTTTTTTAGGATTCCTGAATCTGCAAATTTAGAGAAATTTTATTTAATTGATTATTTTTAGACCTGAAATTCCTAAGTTATTTTTCAAATACCACCATGTGCTCCGCACATATATTTTTGGTAAAAAAAATTTTAATAATACTTTACAATTTAGACAGTTTAAGAACTAAATTGCTACAACTTGAAAAGTTCAAGGGCTTAATTGCTACAAATAAAATTCTAATGATCAAATTATCATATATTTAAATAATTCATGGACCATCTATGCCATTAACTTTTCTTCTTCTTCTTTTTTTTTTTTAAAAAAAAGAAGGCTTTAATCCATGATTTTTAATACTATCATTAATAATAATGCTTAAACTAGACCTCTCGACAACCCTAGATGAATGCTAAGCAAAAAATGATCAAACATCGCAAGAAGCTACGGTGGCTTCTAACATCACGAAAAAGACAAAGTAGGAATAGCTTTAATCATTGAGACTTCCTCCAATATAATATATATATATATGTGTGTGTTATATACAGGACACTAATCCATTTTTTTTTTTCATATATCTATAGATATTATTTTGCTCGATTAAAATTCATCACGGACATCTTTTTATAGTAAAAGTTATAAAGAGAAAAGTATTATTTATTATTATTATTTGTTTTCCAAGCACTCAAATTATGGTAGCTCTATGATCCAACGGCTAAAAAAAAAACCTATAAATAGGTAAAAAAAATAGTCTATATATATTATATAATAATAATTTATATATAGGGTCATAATCTAATAGTTTTTTTTACAAAAAAATAATAATAATAAATATACATTATTTAATATTTTTCTCTATCTACCGTGATGAATTTTAATTGATCAAAACAATACTTGTTTATAGGTTAAAAAAAAACCTACTGGAGTGGTATATAATGGCATTATTCCAATAGGTATTTTTTTTTATACCGTATTATTTTATCCAATTAAAATTCATCGTGCACGTCTTTTCATGATAAAAAACAGAGAGAAAAAGAGCATTAATTAATTTACATTTATTATTGTTATTTGTTTCTAGAGGAATGCTAGCAATGCTCTCTTTTGACTCTCCTAATCTCATTGCTTGACATGTGGATTCCATTATGATTTATTGCATTATTAAAATATTAAAGTGGATAGTAGAATCCACATATAAGATAATAAGATTAGAGAATGTAAAAAAGAGTGAGAAAGAGAGTGCATCATTAAGTGGTCCTTTTTTTTGTAACTACTTAAATTATTGTAGTCGTTATATAATGATCCAAAGGCTAAAAACAAATACCTATAGATTAGTAAAAAGAAAAAAATCCTACTGGATAATGATCCATATATAATGTATATATTTATATCCAATTGAGACGAAAATAAAATTCTATGGACGAAGTCTAGAAGGGTAAGTCAAGAGCAAAAATTGAATTTGGGCTATTTTTCAATTACGAGAAATAAAATTAACCCTTTTGTTAGAGATGCATCTATGGGTCGCGGCACATGAAGCAGTCCAGGCCCATCCTGCTACTGCTGAAAATCCCGAAAAATAAATTTCGAAAAACGATTTTACCGAAAACAATTTCTGCAGTTTTATAAATAAATCAAGAACGTAGTGGAATTGATATTTTAAAATTTTTCTTGAAACTTTACAAAACAAGACGTAGGATTATTGATCTAACATAAATCAATTCATGGATCTTGGTTTAGATAAAACCTGAAAGTGCTTCACAACCATTGAGCCTTCCCATCTATTCTCTGAAGCCCGTTGAATGATCCAGTGAGTGGGCACCTTCTTGATTCCCAATGAGAGATGAGCGCATGATCTGGAAGATACTCTTCCTTCTCCTTGATTGCACGTCTACGGCCATGGGTATCTCTCCCTCGGCAGCCATGAACGAACACGTGATTTCTCCCGTGGCAACTCGATTCTCTCACTCTCTATTTTTCTCTTTGTATTTCAAAAATCATAGTCTCTATGACTGTAGTAGGCATGTGGCTACAGTGTACAGACTTAGGAGAACTTTTCTCTTTAGTATTAGAGAGATGTAAACCCTAATAGGCTTATTGGGCTCAACTGATCATTCAATTAGTTATTGAGCTATATATGAGCTAGACAGGAGACCTTATGGATCCAAATAGTCTAAGCTCCAATGGACCAACTACCCACAGTCATAATTAACTCTTAATTATGACTGGACCTTGTCCATTAATATTGGGACACTCCATTATAGGCTCAATATTGCACTCTTAGACTAAATGTCATATATATTTTCTGTGAAGCTAATTAACACTTTAATTAACTTGATCCATTTAGCATATACTATACCTGTAGATATACCCCCGATGCAATGTCATACTAGTGAGGTGAAATTACCGTATTACCCCTCTAGTACATATTTACCTTTGAGTTGCAATTTTTCATCTAATGGATAATAATTGACTACGGTGTTTGTAACTGCCCATACAAACACAGTCAAATTCACAAAGTGAATACCTGGTGCCTAGTTTTTTATTATCCAAGTCCTTGAAAAAACTCAAAGTGACATTATATGCATGGTGTCCAAATCATGAAGGGCGTTCTCGTCAATTCACAAATCTT
>JXTC01000069.1:855837-873204 GCA_002914845.1 Trema orientale
AACATAAACATCACATGTATATAATTGGGACATAATATGGAATTTATTAACAACAAATAGATAACACTTAAATCCAATAAATATTATTTAAAATGTCAAACAAAGAAACTGCTTTCTAGAGCATATTCCCAACAGCTATAGTGTCAGTACGGGCTGACCCGTCCTGGCACTATAGATGGGTAAGCCCGGCCCGTCTACTATTTGTGAGCTGGGCTGTGCCATGATATTATGGCCCGTGGGCCAGTCCGGCCCAGCCTATTAAAGTTCATAGGATGGCCTAGGCATATGCCAGGGTGGGCCAGCCTACGACGGGCCAAGGTGGGCCGGTTCATTCTGGCCCATCCTGTGATGGCCCATCATGGGCGGACTCATTTTGGCCCATTCTTCTTTTATTTTTTATATTCTTTTTGTTCTTTTATTTTTTTTTTAATTTTGCTTTATATAATCTTAAATATTTTATACTATTTTTTCCTTACTAAACTAAGGTTTTGTATTATCACGCTGAATTTGACTTGTAAGATTTTTAATAAAGTAGTCATAAATAAAAATTTTGTTAATGATTTAAATAATTATTTAGTTCTATTTAAATTAATTTTTCTAATATTAGTAAATATTCTTTTGTTGTTTATATTAATTAACACTTAAATTAATTTGTAATTGTATGTAAATTATTTAGGATTTGATAAAAAAATAACTTTGAAGTTAAACAAAATATATATTTTTTTGAACTAGAATGGGCCGGCCTATGGTGGACTATTATGGGCCAGCCCAGCCCACATATAGGGTAGCCCATAAGCTGGACTGGGCTCCTTTTTCTTTGATGGGTCGGCCTGGCTCGTCCCACGAAAATAATGGGTTAAGCTGGCCCGGCCCACGATAGGTCTGCCTAAAATGGGCCAGGCCGGATTAGGCGACCCATTGTTGCATCTCTACTTTTTGTTTAGTTGGTAAGTGGACAGCGTTTTAGTATCATCTGGGGTAAAAAAAATCTACTGGTTTAAAATATTAAAAATGTTACATTATCAAAATTAACATAAAATATAAAGGAATTATTCTTTTCCTTTCATGTCTTATAAGGGTTAAAGCATTTAATGGCCCTGAATTTTAATAATATTCTTAGTTTGATATATTGATTTTTTTTAAGCAAAATAATCCATTTTGAAGATTGACTTTTAGTAAAAGGTTTATTATTATTTGTTTTAAAACTATGTATAAGTAGTCTTTCTCGACCATATCAAGTTTCTTATGTTTTTCAAAGTGATCTTTGTTTATTAGCTAAGTTTTGATTATGTATCATTTTAAAGTTTATTTGTCAAAATCGCTCGATAAACCTTGATGAACATCACCACAAATTCATGCTGTGAATTTGACAAAAATGGCTAAAGTTGATAGAAATAAAAGTATTCTGAACCAAATTAATAACAGCGTCCAAGTTAACGAAGCAAGTTATGTATTTAACATTTAAATTTTAATTTTGTCATCATTTGTTCTTTGAACGTGGTCAGTGTTTGGCTAATGCTTATCAGTGAAAGTCAAAGTGAAATGATGTTCTTTTTAAAATCTCATTGTACAATTGCCCACCTAGCTTATAATGATTTAGTAAAGATGTATGAATTACTTAATTCTTACCCTTATAGTCCAACTTTTAAGTTATTTTGAAAAAAAATTAATAAAAACACATTTCTTTAAGCTAGTACTGATAATAGATATCCCGAAAAACCATTCGAGGATTCCATAAAGTAAAATTTAAAAGGGATGAAGATATAATATTAATGCGTTATTGAACATCATTTCAAAAAATTAATAACGCACTACTGAAAAGGTAAAGCCATTATATTGTTTTGTTTGTTTCACAATTCTATATCATATAAATTGAAAGCCAAAATAATATTATGTTGGCAATACAAATATAAGAAAAGAATTGGTATACTTTTTATTTCTTTTTTTAAGAAAAGCACAAAAATAACAATACGCTAGGTGAGTTTACTTTAACCCATAGCTTTTGAGAAGCAATACTAGTTCATTTCATACGCACGACAGAAAGATGTATTGATATGAATAGGTAGATACTATGTTTGTGCATGACTACCTAATACATTGGTGGATTTATTTAAGTTTGTAGAAAGCATATATATATATATATATATATATATATATGTATATATAGACGTGTATAAGCGCAACAAAAACGAGTGATCTAACATCACAAGAAATAAAATTTGAGTCCACACGTTGCACTAATAGTTACCTACCACTCTGCTTTTTTTCACAAGGCTCAAACATGGTGAGCTGCTTGAATTTCTTAATGAATTTTCATTCTTTTGCACTTTTTTTTACCCTTTGTTTTATTTTTTTTTCAATATTGTAATTTAGTGAAATTTGTTGATTGTGTTAGGCTGCTAGTGCAAGCTTTATCAATAAAATCAAAACATAGAACATACCCTTAATATGTATATATATTTGTGTATAAAACAAATCAAAGCACCCGTAATCATATTCTAAATCACACATCACTATCAACCAAACTATATATAAGTTTTCTCTAAAAGCTTTAATTTGTATTTCATGTGAACTGTATGTCCCCTAAAAAATGGGAACCTAAAGCTTAATGTTACCCAAACAACATGCAAATAATAAATATCCCCCTAATTTCTCTACCTGTCTACCATAAGAGTAACTCCCTTTGTGATTTGTGCCTCAATTGTACTATAGAACAACACATATCCAATAAGACCCACATGTTTTGATTACATGGGGACTATTGCCTATGTCCAAAGTCTATTTAAGTGTATCTTAAAAGATAATATAATAAAAACATGGTCTTCTTAAGTGGACAGCAGCCAGGGCCCACCCCCACCAACCTATCTGGTGATTGGTTTCATGCAACGACTCTGAAGAAAATCGGGCTGTCACTTTCTAGCTAATGGTGCCCAAAAGTGGAGTGGAGGGCTCCAAAACTTCAAGCATTGAGTTCACAAATACAGCTTTTGTAAAAGGCCCAAATTCTCAATTTTACTGTACTCTAATTTTCATAGTAAGGGTAGTAACATTTTTAAAAGAAGAATTTCGCTTAGCTTCAAATGTGCAACTCTAACAAGAAGGGGATTTTTGATCCTTACACTGCTGAATTTCTAGCTATAGAGAAAGTCTCCGCTTTGCTATTGACTCAGGGTTCAATGTTGCTGTTTTGGAAAGTGACTCTCTTACTACTGTTAGTGCAGTTCAAACCAAGAATAATGATTTGTCCGCATCTAGTTTTATTGTTATATATACTATTTATTATTTCTCCATTGAATATTAACGAGGTAGCTCTTGTAATTTTGTTTTGCGTTTGGAGAACAAAGTTGTTTATTCGCTCGCTAAGCTTAGCTCTTTTTTGAGCTCTTCTTTGTTATAGTTTGGGCAAATTCTAAATTGTATTGCCAATATAATGGCAAATGATTTGCCTTATTAATAACAATTCCCTTTTCTTTCCAAAAAAAAAAAAAAGTGCAACTGTACTATGGGACTGACTAAAACACGAAGGACCTCATGCATACATCTAGAAAGATCATACACATTCCTACAAGCTTTTGCCTTAATATTCTTGCCTTATAATGTTAGACAATTCTGAATTTTATAGAGTCACGGTGCCTCTAACCAATCTAGATCGTTCATTGGCATGTGTCCTATAATGAGAACTATGAGAATGGACGGTGTTGATTAATCCAACGCATTAAAAGCGTAACAATTTTTTTTTTTTTAAGCTAAGAGAATAAAAACAAGTTCTGAGAAAAAAGGCATGAGGTTAATTAGTTTTAATAGTAATATTCTGTTGTTATAAAACTCTAATCAACTCTGAGTCTCTGACAAAGCATGTAAGAAAGACAAAGAAGCTCACACCGCAAAACTGAGTCATATTCGGTGGAGTAAAAATTAGGTAAAAAAAAAAAAAAAAAGGCAAAAGCAGCCTCTTCACACTAAAGGTTTTTGGCATGATTAGTCCCTGAATTTTTCGATAGTTTATAATGTATCCCTTAAACTTTTTTTTTTGGCAATTAGGACCCTAAATTTAGAATTTTTAACATGATTAGCCCTTGAATTTTTTTGTAGATTTGCAATGTATCTCCTGAATTTTTTTTTTGGCAATTAGGACCCTGAATTTAGGGTTTTTGGCATGATTAGTCCCTGAATTTTTCGCTGATTTGCAATATATCCCCTGAGTTATATGCAAATTTTTAAACAATTAAAAAATAAATTACAAATCAACGAAAAATTCAGAGGCTAATTATGCCAAAAATTCTAAATTCAGGGTCCTAATTGTTAAAAATAAAAGTTCAGGGGATATATTGCCAAAAATTCTAAATTCAGGGTCTAAATTGCCAAAAAAAAAAATTCAAGGGATACATTGCAAATCATCGAAAAATTCAGGGACTAATTATGCCAAAAACCCTCACACTAATACCATCGTTGATTCTTGTCTCTTGTCTGTGATAAGGCTGCTTGAAATATTTGAGATTCGTTTGCAGCAAAATTTTGACTTCCATGGTTTACAAGAGGAACAATTGTATTTGTAGCTTTTTCTCAACTTCAAGGGTTAAGAATGTGGCTGTCATCTGTCTTCTCGACCATTGGTTCCTAGAGTTAGGTATGTAATTTGACATTATGACCCTTTTTGAAGCCCATGTCCAAATCGTGAGAGTAACACAAATGTCCATTCTTGATCATTGATCGAGTCTTAAGTTTGAACGGCCAAGATTCGAGAATCGCAGTAATCATGATCGTTAGTAGCAAAATTAAAAATAAAAAATAAAAGTAAGTCACAGTGAAAACTTTAAGTAGGCATTTTAGTGTTCCACAGCTCGTAGACGTCGTGGAAAATTCAGAAACTAGGATTTTGTCTTTCTAAAACCTCAATTTTCTTATTCCGATTAAAGTTATTGAAGTAGAAACTAGAAGGCATAGACGGTTTCAAACTTAAACATCATGCTAATCTCCAAAACATAATCAATTGATTGCTCAAAAGGGTGTGTAAAAACCTTCTCACAGGCTTTGCAAGAAGAAGCATGTTAAGGCTCAAAGTGAAATAGAAGCAAAAGGGACAAAAGGGCAACATTCAGATTACAAGAACAAAGAGAAAGAAAACTAAAATAAACATGGGATCAAGTGTATCTATTTGTTACTTTGTATGTGTTTCTATAATGAAAAACTGGAGTGTCCACATTGAAGAATGAGATGGTTGAGTCTCTGGAAAACAAGCTCAAATCGTACCCCTGAGAGAGCAAGAGAGAGAGTGAGAGGCAGAAAACCAAAAGTGACACTAAACCGAGTATAACAATCTATTGATCACTGTGTGCTTTTCATACACCAATCCATGTTTTCAAAACCAGAGAAAGAATTAAATTGTGGCACACAAGAAGAAACAAAAAGAAGGTATGCACAAGACAAATGTAGACAAGGGGATGACTTGGAGGGCAGCATTGAGCAGTACTTTTTCAACCTTCAGAGAATTCCTAAGTACTTGTTCTCCAAAATCTCCACTTAAAATCTTTGGATCCAATTGAGAGAACCGGAAATCAACTTCTAAAGAGTGCAGAAAAACATGAATAACCAACAAATCTTGCAGACATTGTATAGTAAACTTCATCATCTTTTACAATTGAAGACTGACTGAGTTTGGCGATGCTGTTCCAACCTCGAGTAAAATAATGAGCAGAATATTTGATGAATATGCAGGTCCCCAGTCACCCCGCCACTGAGTTGGCATTTTCTAGTTTCAAACAGCAAATAAATTGTTCCTCTGACAAAGTATTAAAGGGCTCCTAATTGGAGGTCTGGTCAAGTACCATTTCCTGTAACATCATAAAAGTAGATATTCTTAGCAACACACAAGGATAAGCGCTCAAGTCTGAACAACGACATAAACAAACCCAGTGAGAAAGCCTAATGCTCAGTGATTGTCAATTATCACTTTTGATTCACCCAGTCTCCAACCATTTACACGTGCCAGCAGGGTAATGAAACCACAATAGTTTAACACCGGAAGAAAAGTTCCATGTGGTAATTTTTCTTTTTGGGTGATTTCTTTTTTAGTGAATAAGTCATACATAAATTATGCAGTCAATGAAATAATCACACATGAATATAGGAGCAATACATTAAGAAAGTTTTTGCAAAGTCTACTTCATAATGTATACTAGCATCAGTGCCTAAATCTACTTCATAATTGTATATTAGTATCAGAACCCAAGTTAGTTGATGCAATAGACATACCTGATCACATATAGGGCAGGCATAACTTCTTTCCATCCACTCAAGAATGCATGACAGATGAAAGTAGTGTTCACATTTCATGACAAATTTTGGATTCTCTGCATCGTAATCTGCATGTAGAAATTTATGAATCATTAGAAAAGTACCGGTACGAGCACTAGTTCCAAAAGGCAGAGACCGTATTGCACCTTCAAGACAAATGGGGCAACAATCCTCTTCTTCTTTAGGCAAAACATTCAGTTCATGTGGTTTTGAGATTTCCAACATCTTTGATGAGACATCCAAAGAATTTCCATTAGCTTTGCAGTCTGATTCCTCAAGATCTACACAAGTAGCCGAAGTTTTGAAGCTACTGCAGCTAATTGTTTCTTCTCTAGAAGACTCAGAATCTGTTGATCCTAGACAACCGAAAACGACGTCGTAAGGCAAAGGTGCAGGAGGGGGTTGGTAAGTATCAGGTGTTGATGTGTCCAGTTGTAAATGAACCAGGAGTCCTGCGGTGAGTTCAGACTGCAGATCATTGTGAGATGTTAAAGATTCTTGCTGTTCCAAAGGGGGGGGACACTGCAAAAAGGAGATGGAAAACCTTTCAAGAATGACACCTTCTGAAATTCAGACTGCTGATGGTGCCGACAATATAAATGATCATGTACAAGCATACAGTAACGGTTACAAAAGCCATAAAAAAGCAAAGTGATAAGAGAACGATAATGTACTGACATAGTAATATACAGGTGTTCCATGCAAATGAGCTTTTCTGGAAGAACAGCAGCAGCCTCCCATTCCCTACAATTACTTCTGTTATCCAGCCAAAATTACCCAATATTGAGGCATTGCTCCCTGTTATTTGGGGTAAGATGAGAGTTATTTTGCTACATATTCAATCATTATGTTAATACAGACTAGAGTTAAATGCTGATAAAGTAAAATTTAGAAGAAAGAAAGTTGAGACATGCTAAAATAATCAATTCATACAAGGTACCTAAATGTAATAATTAGATTCCTCGCAAAGAAAAATATAGGACTTCAGAGTCAGAAAACCTGATAAATGAACCATTGTACAATCATCACGAATAAAAAGCAAGGACTGGATATGAGCAAGGGATGGATATCAAATCACAGCAGTAATTCATTTCCAAACCATCTAAACTGAGTAAAGGACAATTTTGGAGTACGTAGAACTTATGATCATAATCCGTCTAGCTTATAATGAACATACTTATAACATAATTAACTGATTGTTATTGATCTAGCTAATATATTCGATAATTGAAAAAGCTCATGCAGGGGGGAGGTGGGTGTCAGCTTCGTGACTGGTTTCTCAGTACTTTTATAAGAGACGAAATTCCACAGAAATCCGTTGCTCCAGTTACACATTTTGCAGGCCATAAAAACTTCACCATAATACTATTGTCCAAGGGAATCCATAAACAACATGGACGTCAACTTCTGTCAAGCATTTATAATTGGATACAAACGAGAATATGGTATTTAGCATGCCCTGCTTGATGAATCTTGTGTAGTTTGATCCTAAAATGAAGAAGCACATTGGATTTATAGCATCCTCAAGCCTCTTCCTCCTCTAAAATTTACTTATTCTATTAAAAGTTTCTAAAACGGATTATTTGGACAACATCCACCCAAAAAACAGCTACTCCATACCCAGCCAAATAGCTTGGATGCTTCCTCTAGCCCAATAACTCATATAGAATTTTCATACTTCTCAGGCATATCTTACCCATATAAATCACTGAACAACACTACTTCAACAAGGAACATACTCAAAATAATGAAACAAAACCAAAAAAAAAAAAAAAAAAAAAACCCAGATTAAGAACCATGATAGATATAGATAATAATTCAGACAGCAAAACTTCATTCAGACCCCAAAAAAAAAAAACGAAAAAAAGAAGTCTAACCCCAGTGAACATTGAAATAGAAAAAATAGATACTGGGTCCATCCCAGAATTCCAATCATACCCAATTTCAAAGTTCATACAGCTTAATATATATGTGTGTGTGAATATATACGTCTGTATATATATATATATATATATATTATATAAAAAAAAAAAAAAACGAACAACATCATAAACCCAGCTGAGTTCTTGTATGAAGAAGTAATCAGAATCAGCTAAACTCATAAAATTCAATAAGTTTAATCAGAAACGAGAGGAACAGCAAAGCCTACCTCAAGCAGAAAATAGAGGGTTTCTTCAGAGAATAGGATTCGGTGAAGAAAAGGAAGGAAATTAAAGAAACTCTTTACAGTATTTTTTGGTATCTTTCTATACAATACGCTCTCCACTCATCATTAGTCATATCCACCCCATAGGCTGACGCTGATGGTTCTACTTGTGCTACATAGTTTTTTATTTTTATTTTTATTTTTATTTATTTTTTTAATACATACTACATAATTAATTATGTTTAAAATTAAAATTCAATTTTTTTAATATGTATAAAAGAAAAAAAAATCAATGTTGAAATGTCTCAACCCTTACGTGGGTCTAAAGTCTCAACAGTAGATAATTAGATATTTTACCAAAGATTATGAATTGAAAATTGATGAATCATAATGGTAAGTCAATTCTCAATCATTTTATACAATTAATTTCAAAATACGGATTACCATTTTTTTGTTTTTGAATTTTCTATGTTTAATCATTTTCAAAGCATATGTTAATGCTATAGTTGTTTAGGAAAAAAAAAAAGAAAAGAAAAGAAAAGGCAAAATACTAAATTTAGCGGATTAGTTTATTTTTTACTTTAATGGATTAATGTTATTCTAAATGTTATTTTCTAACTTTATATTACATAATAACTAAAAGCATCTCAAATGTTTATGTCAATGTCTATGAGATGTTAAATTTTGTACGTTATTTGATTATTTACTCAAATGGGTAATATTGTTTTACTTTTTTTTAAAAAAAAATTCAATAGCTAATAATTGAGCTATAGGAACTGCATAGAAAAGAAATAGTTAAAAGTAATTGTTTTTAAGCATTTAACTTTAAGAAATTGGACTTTTAAACAAAAATTGTGCAATAAAGGAGTCAAAATATAATCAAATGAATGTATTTTGAGGATTTTTGTATTTTACTATTATAACAATAACACATAATACTGCATTGAAGATGCGCTCTAGTAAGTCAATTATAATTTTATGAATTACTATCAACCATTCGTTACTATTATTAAAAACTAAATAAACAGTAGTATAAATTCACTCTCGGTAATTGATTAAGCATTGAAATTGTGAGGAAACATATTTTAAAATCCTTCAAATGAAAATTTTGTTGTAATACAGTCAAAGTTTACTACAATGCCAAATTTCGCACGATAAATGAATTAAATTAGAGGATGATTTTTATGTTCTACGCTAAATTATATGAATGCACATAAATTATGCACTACATTTCAGATTTATTGTTAGTATTTTGCTTGTTAGTATCTTTATTATGTGGACGATCATTGTTTTTGGGCTGTGATCAGGCTTTTACTTTATCTCTCAATGTACTAACTGATGAATAAAGTTGAAAACATGATTTTAAAAAATAATTTGTGATATATGTCAAATGAAAATGAAGCCTGAGATCTACAAATGTTTGTAATTTGCCCCGTTTGGTTTACTCGTTCAAATGGGTGTATTTAAATGGAAATTCTAGAATGAGTTATAATTGAAATGGGAAACATTTGAATGGAAAAATATTAGAATGTGTTGTAATTAGAATGAGAGTATTGGAATGGACCATTCAAAAATACCTCCTCCCCTCCATTCTCATCCAAGACATAAAAACCTATTCAAATAGTTGATGTGACTGATGAAATATTTGAATAGAAAAACTGAATTGTTGAAACAAATACCCATTCTAAAAGACCATTTGAATAGAAAAATTGGAGTTGTTGAAACAAACACCCATTCAAATGGATTTTCCATTCCAATGGAATGGAATGGTTGAAACAAACGGGCCCGAAGGGCCTGTTTGGTTCACCAATTCCATTCCATTGGAATGGAAAACCCACTTGAATGAGTGTTTGTTTCAACAATTCAAGTTTTTCCATTCAAATGATCTTTTAAAATGTGTGTTTGTTTCAATAATTCAGTTTTTCTATTCAAATAGTCCATCAGAAAAATCAATCATTGGAATGGTTTTTTTGTGTCTTGGATGTGAATAGAGGGGAGGAAGTGTTTTTGAATGGTCCATTCCAATTATAACGGCCCCGTTTGTTTTAACCATTCCATTTTATTGGAATGGAAAATCCATTTGAATGTGTGTTTGTTTTAACAATTCAGTTTTTCCATTCAAATGATCTTTTAGAATGTGTGTTTGTTTTAACAATTCAGTTTTTCCATTCAAATGGTCCATCCGAAAAGTTAACTATTAGAATGATTTTTTGTGTCTTGAATGAGAATGGAAGGGGAGAGGTGTTTTTGAATGGTCCATTCCAATGCTCCCATTCTAATTACAACATATTCCACTATTTTTTTCATTCAAATGTCTCTCATTCCAATTATAACACATTCCACAATTTCTATTCAAATACACACATTCAAATAGGCGAACCAAACGAACATATTTCACTATTTTTTCCATTCAAATGTCTCTCATTCTAATTATAACACATTCCACAATTTCTATTCAAATACACCCATTCAAATAGGCGAACCAAACGAGACCATATTATCTATAGATATGTGAGTGGCATTCATGTAATTTCCCGTCAACGTATTTTCGCAGAAAAAAAAAAGGTCATTAATTAATCATCAAAGATGGTTGGGAGAGGGGAAAAAAGTGACAATATAACAACTATATGATTTATATTTCTAATACTTTTTACAGTTAATAACTTAGTTTACTTTTAATTAAAATAAATGAGATCGAAAGACGATATCTTATTTAATCTCTTGGCACGCCTCTAAAATACCCCTAAAAATAAATTATTGTTTAGGTCTCAACTCATATTGTAATTCTAAAAATTAAAAGTCTTATTACATAAGATTCTTTTGCTTGGAAAAATCTTATGTAATTAGATGTAGATCTTGTAGTCATAAATGAACATTTGTATATTTCGAAGATTTTGATGAAGAGAGTTTTTCTTTTGTCTTCTAAAGTTTTATTCATAGTTGCAAAATACCAACTACCTGAAAACTCGCCCAATATTTACCAAAAAATCCAAAAAGAAAACCCGATATAAACATGGGCAGAACAACCCACCCACTATTTTGTTAGTCAGATTGGCGGTGGATTGTAACCCACCCAATATAACCCAACTCGTCTAATTAAGAAAATACTTAGAAATATTTTTAATTTAGTATACATTCCTATATGATATATTATATAATTCCTAAGATATATTTCTTTGAAAAAAAAACCTAACCACCATCTCACAACTGTATACAGTTTTAGAGGCGAATTTTTGGGTCTCTAAAAATACTTTTATTCGTCTCTAAAACCATTTTAGAGACGAAAAATCATTTTGTCACCATTCGTCTCTAAAAACGCGTCTCTAATAGTTATTAGAGACGATTAGTATTTTGCCTCTAAAAGTTTAGCATTTAGAGATCAAAAAATTGTCTCTGAATTAAAAAACTATCGTCTCTAAAAATCATGTTATAAATGACAAATTCGTCATTTGCAAATAATAGTAGGCGAAATCCTTTATATACAGAGGCCAAAATTTTGTCTCTGATTACATAATCAGAGACGAAGAAACAACAAATTATCGTCTCTAAAAATCATATTATAGATTACGAATTCGTCATTTGCNATCGCAATGTCTAAACATGCAGTGACACAGATATAACACACAGACTCAGATCTAAAGGTGTCATCTTGATGTAACAATCAGGCACACTGATTTAACATACAAATATTAAACGGACTCAGATCTAAAGGTGTCATCTTGATGACACAGGCTGAGACACAGTTTTGACAAACAAGAGCTCAAATCCCAACTTCCGACTATGGATATGTTAAGTTAATTGTCTAGACAGATATAACCAGAGACTTAATACCTAACCATTGAAACCAGTTTGAAGAAGAGCTTCAGAACTTCAGGCTCTTTAGCTGAATGTTTTGTCAAAACAGTCTTGGAGCACGATTACACTGAATAACAAATACATACACAAGACTGAAAATACAACTGAAATATAACTTTGAAATATTATCCATTACATTGCAATAAGATCATAAGGTGCCAAACTAAATCGTGCACTAACATATTCTTTTGTTTTCCTCTCTTAAGATATGTTTTTCCTTCTAAACCATTTCTTAGCTACTAAATTGAATAAGCCAAGGATATTCAAAATGTCAAGAGGCTTATATATGCTTTCCAAAGACTCTTATGACTCATTCATCTTCCGCAGGCTTCTCTGGTTGTCATCGCTACGAGGCTCATCAGCGTCTTGGTCTCCCTACAATCCGTTGTAAAGTTCGACGCGGAACAAAAGAAACACTAAGGTTAATTTTGCTTAGTCTTATGACTCTTATGAAGACTATTAATCATGTTTATATTCTAAGTTGGCGAAAAAATTATTTTGATTTTCTGTCCTTATTCGTTTTTGTAGGCATCACCTCCGATGATGACTCTAAGTAGATTGTCTCTTCCAAGTGGAACTTCAACCTAAAATCAGATATGTCCAACTCTATAAATTTATTGCAATACTTGACAGCCTATAATAGTTTGTATATCTAGAAGGATGTAAGTAATTTGCAACAATTCATATATTTCCAACAATTTCATGAGAAGTTTGAAGTATAATAAAAATGTTGCTATTAATTAGAAACTCATTCTGCAGCAAGCAAATATTGTGTTGTTCTTTACATGTATTTAACTTTGTAGAATATGGATGTCAATCTACCTTTGTTTTATCCATTGCTCTATATGGTTTCAACTCCAAGTAGTACTAAAACTCATTAGATTTGTTGCAGTATTGAAAATCATTGCACTTAGAGAAAATAATGACCCTTTGTAGAGTAAATAATTGAAGTTTGTATGCTATATTCTTCTTTTGTATTCATGGAAAATAAATGGGTTATAATCGAAAAAATTCCGAGTTTTTTAATTTTAGCCAGAAAACCCCTAGGTTTTCGATTATATAAAAAAAAAACCCCTTATCTTTGTTTAATTTTAGTAAAAAAAATCTTCAGTTTTTAGTTATATCAAATAAAACTTTTGGATTATAAAATGGAATCAAATTAGCATGTAAAATAAGTCAAATGACCCATTTTTACTTAGTATATACTATCATGTGGGACCATATGAGGTTATTTACATTGACAAATACCCCAGTTAGATGAAATCTACATCATTATATATTGAAAATGTTGGCTTTTTTAGTTAAAAATTATTTTAAAAATAGTCCATGAGTATAGAATACTTACAAAATAAAGTCGTTTCTTAATCACGTTATATATTCGTTGATTAAATATCTATTTTGAGTTCAATTTGATTGGATTTCAAAATTTTGAGGTTTTATTTGATATAATCAGAAACCCAAGGTTAGATCTTTATTGCTAGAATTAAAAAATATTCAAGGTTTTATTTAATATAATGAAAAATTTAAGGTTTTTTTTTGCTAAAATAAAAAAACCTTATTTTTTAAATAATAACTCGAAAATAAATTTAATTAATATGACTTTTGGTTATGTTCTTGATAAATTGTGCTTGCTGATTTCGATGGATTACCTGTGTTATAGTCTGAAGTTTAATTGTTTAAAAATAATTCACTTAAGTTAAAGTAGATAGAGGGCAATATATATATATATATATATATATATATATATATATATATGTGTGTGTGTCAAGGTAGTTAAAAATAGTCCATAACTAACATCTTATAAAGCTGGTAATAATATATAGCATTAACTGTGAAAAAAAAAAAAAAAAAAAAACTGAAATTTGACCTTTCTGCAATTTAAGATTTATGTTTTAGTTTCTGAACTTTGATCTTTCTGCCATTTTTTCTTCTTCCTCTATATTTTGCCCAATTTATATTTGTCCAAACGATACTTTTTGTAAATGTTTAACTATTTTGAAATAACAATAGTATAATATGCGTCTAGATTCGCAATTTTTTAAAGAATATATTCGTCAAAATGTAGACATTTGTCCAAATAATATATATATTGTAAATGTTTTGACTCTTCTGAAACAAAAATAGCATAACTTAGTCTAGATTTGCAATTTTTTAGGGGATAGACATTAGACCTTTTGAGATAATTGAAAGAATGGGTGAGGTAGCTATTTTTCCGAACAATATATATATTGTAAATGTTTTAACTCTTCTGAAACAAAAATAGCATAACTTGAGTCTAGATTTGCAATTTTTTAGGGGATAGACATTAGACCTTTTGAGATAATTGAAAGAATGGGTGAGGTAGCTTACCAATTAGCTTTGCCGCCAGCATAATCAAGGCTTCAAAATATATTCTATGTGTCAATACTGAAGAAGTATTTGTATGATCCTTCTCATATTTTGAGCTATAAATCTTTAGAAGTAGATCCAAGGTTGACTTGTGAGGAAAGACCAGTGGAGATTCTCGATCAGAAAGAGAGAGTATTGTGCAACGAAATAGTACCAAAAGTGAAAATACTGTGGTGCCAAGATATTTTTTTTTTGCAGAAACCAAAACATAGGGTTTAAATTGCATAAAGAATAAACTTCAAGGATTTTTTTTTTTGGTCGTTAACCCCAATACATATTGCTAATGTTAACAAACAAATGTAGACATATGCATATAGGCACCAATCCCGTAGGTACTTTTTTTTTTTTTTTTTTTTACCTATACATAGGTATCATTTTAGCTAATTAAAATTTATCATGCACATCTTTTTTTAGTAAAAAGTAAGAGAGAGAAATATTATTAATAATGCACGTCTTTTTATGCATATCATTATAGTCGTTGGATCACTGTTAGATGATATGATCCAACGGCTGAAAAAAATACCTATACATAGATAAAAAAAAATATATACCTACTAGATTGATTGGCAACCTATATATATATATTTGCTGCTGGAAGTTAAAATATAATAAATAATAAACACAAGATATAGAAAAAGAACTTGAATTTTTATTAATTATGATTTTAAGTACAAAAGTCACCAAGAACATTATATAGAGTATTTCAAATGGCTCAACTCTTAGAGAGGTTTTTATGAAACTAACTTAGATTTTTATGAATGTATGAACTTGAAAAATGATGTCTGTCAGATTATGGCTATCCTGTGATAGTTATGATTGATCTTATGTGCAAGTACTTAGTTTAAGGGTATGGAATAGTGAGTAAAACTAAGAGTATGCACTTAGACTTAGTGAAAATGCTTGAAATGGTTGTTGTTTTTATATAAATAGTGGCTATTATGCATGCAACCTTAAATTACAGAATGAAAATGAGAGCATGCACTTAGACTTAATGAAAATGCTTGAAATGGTTGTTTTTATATGAATAGCGGCTATTATGCATGCAATGTTAAATTATAGGATGATACTTACCCATAGAGCTGCAAATATGGGTTGCCCAGCCCATTCAGGCCAGAAGGGAAATTTGGACCGGACCGGCATGAGAATAGTTAGAGCAATAAGTCATTCACCATGCTATTTGAATTATGAAAAGATGCATTTCTTGAGCGAAGATGCATTTCCTGAGCGAACAAATATTCCTGCCTCACATTATGAAGCGAGAAAATTGTTGCGTGATTTAGGATTAGGCTATGAGTCAATTCATGCTTGCAAGCATGATTGTGTTCTTTTTCGAAATGAACACAAAGATGCAAAAACTTGTCCAGTTTGTGGTGAATCAAGATTTAAACATGATGATGGTAAGAAAAAAATACTACCTCACAAGGTTTTGAGACATTTCCCTTTGATTCCAAGATTAAAATGATTATTTAGATCAAGACATACTTCAACTGATATGAGATAGCATAAAATGAAACATGTCACTGAAGATGGTGTTTTAAGGCATCCAGCTGATGGTCAAGTATGGAAAGATTTTGATGAGCAATATTCATAGTTTCCAAATGATCCTCGTAATGTAAGATTGGGTCTTGCATCAGATGGCTTTAATCCATTTGGCAATATGAGTACATCGTATAGCATATGGCCAGTTGTGCTTGTACCATATAACATACTACCTTGGAAGTGTATGAAAGAGACATTCTCTATGCTGACTCTATTAATTCCTGGTTCTAAATCACCTGGCAGAGATATTGATATTTATTTGCATTCTCTTATTGAGGAGCTGAAAGAACTTTGGGACAAAGGAGTTACGACTTACGACGTGGTGACCAAAAACTATTTCAATATGCATGCAGCTGTTTTATGGACAATTAATGATTTTCCTGCATATGGAACTTTATCTGGATGGAGCACAAAAGGGTATATGGCATGTCCTGTTTGTAATGAAGACACTGATTCTCAAAAATTGAGGAGTAAGATTTGTTATATGGGGCATCGTCGTTATTTACCTAAAACTCATAGTTTGCGAAAAAGTCGACTACATAATGGTAAAGTTGAACAACGATTGGCACCTAAGATACTTACTACAGAAGATATATTGAGACAATTGAGACGATTACCAAAACTGAGACCAGGTAAACATCCAAACAACACTGATAAAGATAGAAAACGTACACCAGCCGAGTTGAATTAGACCAAAAAAAGTATATTCTTTGAGTTGGATTACTGGTCAAATGGTTATGCTACAAATATTTCAAGAAATGTAAATATTAGAGATGGAAAGATATTGGGTCTAAAGACTCATGATTGTCATATTTTGTTACAACGCCTCTTACCAATAGGCATTAGACCATTTTTAAAGAAAGATGTCGTTGAAGCAATTGTAAGATTGTCGAATTTCTTCCAACAAATATGCGCAAGAACATTATTTATCAAAGACTTGGATACCTTACAAGAAGAAATCGTTCTTATACTATGCAAGTTGGAAACAATTTTCCCTCTAGCTTTCTTTGACGTTATGATCCATCTAGCTGTGCATTTACCAAATGAGGTAAAAATGGCTGGTCCAGTTCATTTTCGATGGATGTATCCGATCGAAAGGTAATATGTACTACTGTAAATTTATTTTTATATTATTTTCATATATC
>JXTC01000069.1:873592-988686 GCA_002914845.1 Trema orientale
TGGTGAATCATGTGATTTTTACGGTGAGATTACGGATATACTAGAGATAAGCTACATTTTGGACTATAAAGTTATACTCTTCAAATGTAAATGGTATGACACAAATTTTTTTAAAAAATAGAACACATAGAGATTTGAACTTTACGAGCATTAATATTAGCTCAGAATGGTATCAAACAGATCCATTCATTCTAGCAATCCAAGCTCAACAAGTATTTTATATGATAGATGATTTGATGGGGAAAGATTGGCACGTTGTTCAGAAAGTATACCATCGTCACCTATGGGACATCTCAGAGAATTTAGATGACATTGAAGAACTAGAAAATCTGTCAGAACAAATTAATGATGATGCTTATCAAGAGGATATCTCATCAAATATTCGTTTCACATTTGAACAAGAGATAGATTTGCAAACTGAACAAGTTAATAGGCTAAATGTTGAACCAACTGAAGTCAACAAAGATATTTATGAAGCTGCAAAAGCTAATTCAGATATTATTGAAGACTATGAAGAGGAAATATTAGATTTTTCTAGTGAAAGTTCCGAAGAAGAACCAATAGTCAGTGACGATGATGATTAGTGCTTAAAAGCAAATTGGAATTTTAATTAATTTTTATTTGTAATGTTTTAATGCTCTTTTATGGTTATTGTGTTTAGTATTTTGTTTTTACTATTACTATATTTAACAATTGATGTTAGACAATTTTGTTCTCTTTTTTTTTTTTTTTTCATAGAGAATTCTAGTTCGATTATTGGCCATACTCTTTATTTATTTTTTATTTGAAAAAATAAATCTATTATTCATCTAGTGGTTCAAAGTACCAAATATATCTGCATTTACTTGAGATGCTATTTATATGTGTAACAAACTAGTTATACAATTATGATCATACTTTTAAACTATATAATGATTATCTTCTAATAAATATTTTCTAACAAAATTGTCATTTACTACGTTAAAACAAAATTTGATGTGAAAAATAAACTTTATTTTGAAAATATATTTCTTAATCCAAACACACTTATAATTTTACATAGACCTTCTTAATTTTATAAAAAGCTCTAAATTATTTTTAGAGGCCAAAACTTATTTTAGAAACGAATTTGTAATGTCTCTAAATATTATTTATATTTTTCGTATTAATCAGTTCACAAGAAAACTTCATGAAAAATATATTTAGAGACAAATTTCATTTCGTCTCTAAATGCAATTTTAATAAACTTTAGAGACTAAATATTTATTTTGTCTCTCTAAGTGTCTTTTAGAGACGAAAATATTTTGTATCTAAACGTGTGAGTGCTTCCCGCTAATAAACTACTCATAATAATACTTCCTACCAAACCCATTAGAGATGAAATAATTATATCGTCTCCGAATGCAACATTTAGAGACGAGATTGATTTGTCCCTTAAAAAAAAATAACAAATAGTATAAAACTGACCAAACATATAGAGACACCATTATTTCGTCTCTGAAAGGCACTTTTAGAGACGAAATTAAATTTGTCTCTAAAAATATCGTCTCTAAAAGTGATTTTTCTTGTAGTGATTTATATGGGGATATACATGTACATGTTAATTATCTAATAGACATAATTTTAATTATAAAGTATCTTGTGATATTTATTTAGTTAAAGAGTATAGTTTGGACCCTTAGTGGAATAAATCCATAACTAATAGTATAAGCCTACTTGTATTAAGAGTCCATTTGGGTCCCCAACCTACACCAATATCTTAGGTTGCATGAGATCAATTGGGCTCAATATTTTTCTGGATAAATACATAAAGGGAGGAAAAAGCCGGATAGCAAGGTGGGCCTTTAGGGCCCACCACTTACTCCTTAGAGCAAGAAAAGGCCCACCACTTGCTCCTTAGAGCAAGTAAATTTTGGCTAGCCCATAGCCACTAGGGCTGGCCGAAATTCCCCTATGGGGAGGAGTCTATAAAAGTATACTCCTCCCCCCTTGTTGTGTATTGTATAGACTCCACCCCCCCCTCCCCCTTGTTGTATGTTGATTCAGTTTTGATTAAAACATTAGTTTGGCGGCTGCACAGAAAAGTGCGAGAAATTTTTGGAGCCACTATTGGAAGACATTGGAGTTATTGGATTCTTACTTGGAGGTTGATCAAGATCGAGGTGCCCACACACCTCTGTAGTTATAAGCTTGGTGCGTAGGAAGGAAGACTAATTGGTTGAGGTAAACAATCTCTTGTATGTATTTAGACTATAACAAAGATCCAAAAAGATTTTATGACAAATTATAATCCGAAAATTTTTTTGTTTTCCATGCTTCTGCTCATTTTTGATTTTGTCGATTTTGTCACGCTTTTCCGTAAATAATAACCAAACATTCGTACCAAAGTCACGGTTGTTTTTTATGGTCTATTTACTGCAAATTCTTCTCTTTAGCTTGTTCTTGATCGTTCAGTTTATATATGCATGTTTGTAATTTTTAGATAGGTTTGACACTCTAGGTTTCTATGAATGGTTAATTGATTTTTTGTCTTATGATGATGAATGGATATCAATTTTAATGTTATGCATGGTTTATGGATTTTTTGATTTTATAAACCTTTGCCATGCTTATAGAATTTTATTGTGTAATCTTTTCGTTGGGATTGTAATAAGGAGGGTGGTCTATCATCACCTTGTTTTTCTCCTTGATAGTTTTTTTAGGATTTGTGTATTTTTCTATACTAGAAAATTGTAAATCTAGGTTTCTGTAATTTTCTTGAAAAAACAACAATTGTGGAAAAGCTTGGAAGACCAACAATGGAGGAAGAAGATGAAGGAGACTCTAGTTTCATGCTTTTCTTTTTTTCTATTTTTTATTTTCTGTTTATTGTTTTTTATTTATTTTTATTAATTTATTTAAAAAACTTCTTACACCTCCTACCCTTAGTGGTTCAGATTGGCGCTTTTCAAAATGCTACGAACAGCCCCTACTTCAGACGTTTCGGCAGCCGCTAGCCTTGTTAGCTAACATGTTTCACCCTATCTATCTTATTTTCAGACTTACAAGGAAATCCCTTCTTCCATACTACTTTACAGATTGTCATTCTTTTTAATATGTAGAACCAATTAATACCTAATAAGATCCACACCTGCACATATTGGGTTTCTCTTGCCTATCTTGTAAATTTTTGTTCTTGCTACTAAAAGATGGGATTTTTCACTATCAAAACCCAAAAATATACTTTCCAGCAGAAAACTATTCAAAACAGTATATATGACACACGAACCAGTATGACATATCTCCTAGACAATTCATATATGAAATTATTTCACGAAATTCGATATTTATTCAAAATATGTAAAATTCATAAATTAAATTAATTTTAGAATCAAGTAATCAAATTCATACCTCAATGAGTATCCAAACAGTATTACGGTACTATGGAAAACGTTTGGCATCATTTGGGTGTCATTCGAAGAGTCGGGCGTCATTTTCAAACCAATGGAACCTTTGGTCCCTTAGTTTAAAAATTCGACTTTCAAACGGAGCTTCAAATCATGAAACGGACTTTACCACTGAATTTTTAGCACCCAAAATAGTTAGGTTAGATACCGTTTCGACACCATAAAATCATATTTAATCTCGTCTCAATCTCCTCTTCGACATGGTACAATTTTCTCGGCCTAAATAATTCCTCCCTATACCTTTTAAGTTGAAAGTCTGATAATCAATCTCGATCTTTTTACATTCTCTCAATGGAAAATATTTTCATTTTTTTAGAGAACGTCAAGTGCAAAACCCACTTCAAAAGACTGTTCGTACTTCATTTAGTTTTTTTCCTTCTTCCCTCTCGAACTCAAGATTAATTTTTAACAAATATGTTCATACATACACATTCATAGTTTCTAGCACTCGTGGGACACAAAGAATAATTAAGTCTTAAGCTAATATTAGAAGCACAATCATGGAATTAAAGAATGGAACTAAAAACTGAAAAAATAATTGCACTCTAGAGGCAAACATAAGAAAATGTCAAATGAATAAAAAGCTTGATTGGTGTATATATATATATCATAGTATTTAAGACAACACTCACGGAAGTAGATAGAAAGATTAGAATTTGAAAATAATTTTTCCTCTGGCATAGAGTTTGATTAAGGGAGCTAATCTCTCAATATCTTTTTCCTTACCTCTTTCCAACCCTTTTCTAAAAGGATAGAAATTTGGAATCTTTCTCTGCCTGAACTAATTGAAGGAACCAAAAGGACTTTGGTTTGATTCTCACGGAAATATGTTTCTTTTTTTTTTTTTTTGGTTCTTTCCAACCCCATTATTAAAAGCTAGAAATTAGTAATTCGCAATTCTTAGATATATTAATTCAAAGGAGATGAAAAGATGAAGAAGATGGCATTTAGGTAATATTTTCTTCATATAAGGGTCTATTTTAAGCTTTAGATTGGGAATGAAAAAAATTTACACATGTTTTATGAGAGGATGCTAGCATTCCCTGTCATCAGGAATTATCCATTTCAATTACCACTTCTAGTAAAAGAAGGAACCATTCAGAAAAGACCACAACAATTTATGTGGAGCTACACCGTATAAACCCCAAACATAATAAAAAAAATTTTAAAAAAAAGTGGAAAACATCATTCGAGCAGCAAAACAAGATTAAAGAGAAGAAAAGAGGAGTTAGAGATGTCATAGGCAAAGTGTAACACAATCAATCTCACAATTTGAAGGTACCACCACAACTAATTAGTTTCTCAGTGAATTTCCACAGCCTCTCCTCAAGAATTTTAACTCTTCTCTGAATTCCTAAACAAAATGCCTAAAAGCATAGTTTCTTGAAAACCAACTCACAACATCATAGTTAGGAGTTAGAATATCATGATAAACTTTCCCATGGGTTTTTGTAAATCATACAGGTTGGATGAAAGTTATATGTACAAAAGGAGTGCTAAATGCACTCTCTTTCTCTCTCTTTTACAGTCTCCAGTCTCACTGTCTGATATGTGAATTTTACTATTCAGTTTAATATTTTAATAATGCAACAAATTATAGTGGAATCAACGTGTCAAGCAGTGAGACTAGGAGAATGCAAAAAAGTGCAAAAGAGAGTGTAGCTGGCATTCCTCATATGTACAAATGGTAATTTCTCAAAGACCAACTCATGACATCATAGTAAGGAGGTGCAATGTCATGATAAATTTTCCCATGGGTTAAAGTAAATCATACAGGTTGAATGAAAATTATACGTACAAAGGTTGGGTGCCCCTTCAAGTTTATTCCTTTGAGAAACTAAAGAAGGTTCTTGTTTACTTTACATATGTTTATATATATATATATATATATATATGTATACAATCAGTCAAATGGCTTTACCCAGAAAATGCTCCGAAGTTTTATTCTTAGTTGATATATAAATACTTGACTGATTCAGCTTAGATAACAAAAATGGTACATATCCATGTAGCATATTATCAGACAAGTCCTTGCATTAGCAGATAAATATGAACAAAGCTGAAAGAGAGAGTGAGATTAAACCCAAAGAAAAGAAAGAACTCTTACAGATGAATAAGCGAAGCATAGCTGCCAATCTTGTTCGTTATTTGGCCAAATAAACTATTCCCCTGCAAATATCTATTGTTTTTCAACACACAAACCTTCAAAAAAAAAAAAAACAAACCAATATAATAACATTGAAAAGGATCCGGAAAAAAAAAAAAAAAACAAAAAAACAAAAACAAAAAAGAGAAACAAATACATAGATTGTATGTTTCTCAAGTACTATGTGCTTAAGTTATTGCTTGGAGTGTGATTATCCTGCTGAATTATGCAATCACTGTCTTAAAAGTAAAAAAGATCAGTTACCTTACTGACCATCATCATTAGGCAAAGTTAATCTTAAAAAATAGCACAAACAATCAATCTAATCCAATGAACCATAATCAGTATCCAGAGAACCTCACTGACTAAAGCAGCAAAACAAGCTAAGAAAAATTTATGTGCAAATTGATGAAAAATTAACAGAAACCAAAAAATAAAACTCAAAAAAATGGAAGAAAAAGAAAACCATATACGTATGCATGCTTATGATTTTATACAACGCCAATATTTCTATTTATATCATACAAACATATCTTTCATCATTAGGCACCAACTCATATCGTTAATATGTTTCCTTGAATTCTCGCTTGGCATGCTTAAGAGCTAAGAATTCCTCTGTTTTCCTAATGAAATTTTATCCCATTTTTATCTTAGAAAGCTTAAATGTAAGCAAGCAAACTGAGATATAAGAAACCTTTGCAAATATGCAAAAGATACTAATAATTCAATCACCAGGGAGACAGCAAAATGTCTCACGCTTCGAGTTCTAAATACACTAAAACATAGAGATTCACTTTTTCCTTTATTGGCAGAACTTCATTAAAGAGGACAACAACTTCCAGAAAAAACAGAGAATAACAAAAACTACAATAAACAAATAAAAATTAATAATACAATTATTCTTTATAGATTTATCAAAGAAAATGAGAATGAGAAAAGAAAGGCGTGGCTCAAGTTGCATAACACCAGTTCTAGCACACACAATCTTCCCTTAAAAAAAAACACAAAAAAAACACCCAAAAAAAAAAAGAGAAGAAGAAGACCTGCATTAGGAATTCAAAAATGGCCACCATATGTGAAAGAGAATATTCCAAACGACGAATCGTATAGACTTTTTAACCCAAAAAAACACATTTAACTTGAATTAAACCAAACAAATTAAAATAAATAAGCCAACAAAGAGTTCAACTTTCTTCCACGCTCATAGAAACATAGAAAATCAAATGCGCAAAAACCCACATTATCCATCAAGCTAAAAGAAGAAAAAATTACATTAAAAAGAAAAAAAAAAAAAAAAAAGAACTAGAGAGAAATTGCAGAAACAGAAGAGTACCTCATTGTAGAGAGGGATGGAATTCAAGACCAAGCTTCGAGTTCAGAAAGGTGAAAGGCCAAGAGGATTAACATTATAAGCAAAAGGACAATATCTTCGTGAAGTGAAATCTTACTGTATTAAATGAGAAATTATTGATGAACATTATGTATTATAAATAAAATTGTATTCTATTTGATTACTCTAAACAAAGTTCTCATGCCACAATAAGAAGAAAAACGATGAGTTCTAGATATGATATTTCAAATGCTAGAAATCAAACCCACGACCAAGGTTACATGTTCCACCAGGAAATTGATTAATACAAATACTCAGAACTTGAATTTCAGAAAACTTGCACAAGAGACCATTTGTTGTCAATACATCACCATCAGGCTTTTTCAAATAAGACAGTTTGAGACCACTTCGTTCAGAAGATAATCCACCATATCAAGCATGTCTTACTCAAATTATGTTTTGCAACCAATCATAATGAAAGCCTAATAAGGATCTAATCATTCCTACTTAATCTGGAAGCCACATGCCCAAGGGATGGTTGGGATAGTTACCGCTTTCCCGACAGAAGCACATTGCATATACATAGTTCAGACTGTAGAAATTACATTTTCACAAACCTAGATTATCTATCTCAGGTAATTTTACAAAAAACAGAAAAAAAAAAAAAAAAAAAAAACAAAAACAAAAACCCTTTGATTACTTTTGGACCTGCAAATACCAGTCCTAAACTAATCAATGATAACTAGTACATAAGAGTATACTGCAGCCACAAGTAATATGCAACAAGAAGTTCCAAAGCTTACAAATACATCACCGTATCTTATTAATGATCATCAAGCTAATGAATAAGCTTCATGCTATGAACAAACTGCTTAAAACATGAAAAATTAATCATGCAACCATGAAAGCAACCTGTTCGCTAAATGCATCAACGTCCTAAACCAACAACTATCAAGGGTAGCTATATGTATAAAGAGTAGAGTAAGATAAAATTGCACTTTAAACATCTAGACTGCTTTTCTATACCACTTATCTTCCAATATCATGTTGAAGTAAAGTTCTACAATAATACTATGTAGGCAACAGACACAAATCAGTTTCACATTCCTCCACGCTTAACATGAAAACATGGTTAAAAAAGAGCTAAAAGCAATATTTCCTTCACACCTAAACATTAAAACATGGTTAAAAAAGATCTAAAAAAGAATATTTTAATTAGCTGTATTTTCATTGACTATTGATAGAAGGGATAAGGATTTTTTGTCTTAGCATTATTTAAAAATGAAATAGTAAATTGCCCATAAAACCAGACAAACAAAAAGCTAAACAGACACTATAAGAAAATAAAACGACTGTCGATAAAAATTGCTACAACTTACATCTACTTTAGCAATAAAAAGTCTTCCATTATGCATCGTTCAGCACCCTGATTTCGGCACAGGTACCAGGTACAATCCCTAAAACAAAGTTCACAATGGAGAACAAAATTCAGTTTGAAATTGTAATCACTCTCAATCCCATTAAACAAATCGATAATCCTCCAAATGTTATTCTGAAATGCTTTGGATCCGATTCTTTCAACACATTCCACTAATAATACAAAATATTAAATCACGAATCAACTAACTAAATGAAAAATAAAATCAATTAATCAATTTAGGACCGCAAAACTAAAATTAACATCTTTAGGTTAAAACAGCTTCAGATTTAGGACCAAGAACTTAGGATGGTAGGGTAAGGAGAGATTTTAAAATTCACGATTCAATAGCTACGATCAAATGTGGGAAAAAGAGAAAACTTAGCACTTTCAAGTTACAAAGGAGGTGCATCAGAACCAACCGATAGGAACAAGAATTTCACGAACAAAAAGGAAAACAAATTAGAGAAAAAAAAAAACTGACGGGTAGGGGGGTGTTTTGGGTTAGAAAAGGGCGAGTACCAGTGTGTCGATGGTGGTGGTTCCCAAGGAGTGTAGGCCTCTAGATCTATCTTCGAAATTTGGCTGCATAACAGTAGAGAAATTGAATTTTGATTATGGAAGAGTACTATAGAGTACATGCATACATATGCCTAGAGAGAGAGAGAGAGAGAGAGAGAGAGAGAGAGGGGGGGGGAGGAACCAGGGATTGGCTCTTGAAAGAGATGGGATCTCTGTTCTATCCTGTGGAAGAAGAAATCAAGAGAGATGGTTATTTAAAAAAAATGTGAAAGTAATAAACCAAATAAACACCACAAACTAACATGCAATAATTATATTCACAAGATTAAACATAGCATGCACATATAAAATAAAAGTTTTTCATCCAAAAATAGTTGTTTTAACACAACGCGGTTATTATAAAAAAAAAATATGAAAGTAAAAGATAAGAGAAAATATGGACACCACAAACAAACAAATCAACATATATACTTGATAGTAAGAAAGTAATTTATTCTTACTGCCTAATCATATCGGATGATAATTTTCTAAACTGTAATATTTTCCTATAAATTTATTTAATAAGAGAGAGAGAGAGGAGTGAGAGGGAAGGTAAAAAAGAGGGGGAGAAAGAGGAGACAGAGAGAGAACAAGAAAAGAGGGAGACAAGGGGGAGAGAGAGAAGAGAAATAAGGGGAGAGAGGAGAGATGAGTGAGAGCAAGAGACAGAAAGAGAGACGGGTAGAGACAGAGGTTAGGAAGAGTGAAAATTAAATAAAATATAAATGCTAGACAACTAAAAAATCACCATGCTATAAAATTAGGCAGTAATAAATCTTACAAAGAACTTAACTTTAACTTGCAAAAGTTATATCCACAATTTTAAACATAGCAAAAATATGTATAACTAAAGTTTTTAATCCAAAAATAACAGTTTTAAGATAACGTGATTAACTATGCCTCAAAAAAACAAAAACAAAAATAGAAGATAGAGAAAACATAGACAACACATACAAACAAATTAACATACTCATTAATAAGAATAACTATTATTTATTGACAAATTATATCGGATGATGATTTCTAAAGGTCTAACATTTTCTTATAAATTAATTTAATAAGAGAGAGAGAGAGAGGAGGGGAAGAGAGAGAAGAAGAAGAACAACAACAAGAGAGTGAGAGAGAGGAGAGAAAGAGAAAAGAAAAAAGAGAGAGGGGAAGGGGGGAGAGATGAAATTTGATATGAAGAGAAGAATTCTATATTGTTCTTCTTACTTTTAGTGTAGGCAAAAAAGGGAAATAAATAGGATAGATAGCAACAAGTTTGCTATTCAAATCCCTTAAGTCTAGGCAAAAAATCAGTAAAAGAAATTTGAATACAATAAAACCTAATATCTACATATCACATAAATATTCTAGGAATAAAAATAGAATCCTATAAACAAGGAAATAAAAATACGGGTAAATCTACACTCCCCCTCAAGCTGGGGAGTAAATATTAGTCATTCCCAACTTGGAATTCATCTCTTCAAAGCTCTTCCTTGTTAATGCCTTTGTGAGTATATCAGCTGGTTGTTGACTAGTGAAAACGTAAACTAACTGAATGGCACCTTTTTCTATTTTTTCCATGATGAAGTGCCTGTCAATCTCAACATGTTTGGTTTGATCATGATGAACCGGATTTTTTGCTATGCTGATTGCAGCCAGGTTATCAAAAAACATCTTCATAGGTTCTTGAAAAGGCATTTTTAATTCTTCAAGAATGCGTCTCAGCCATATACCTTCACAAACCCCATGTGCCAAAGCCCGAAACTCTACCTCTACACGACTTCTAGCCACAACAGCTTGCTTTTTACTTCTCCAAGTGACCAAGTTGCCCCAAACATATGTACAATACCCAAAAGTTGACCGTCGGCTAGTGACAGAACCTGCCCAGTCAGCATCTATATATAATTCGATGCTTGTCAAAAGTTTTCTTGAAAAACAGTCCATATCCTGGTGTCATCCTAAGATATTTAAGAATACAGTAAACAACATCAAGGTGATCTTCGCAAGGATCATTCATGAATTGACTTACAGTACTCACTGAGAAACTAAAATCAGGACGTGTATGGGAAAGATAGATTAGTCTCCCTGCCAACCTTTGATATCTTCCTTTGTCAACTGGTGTTTTCCCTTCTTTCTGGTCTATCTTGTTGATTGGGTCCATTGGGATATCTGGGGTTTACACCCTAGCATACCAGTTTCTTTTAGTAAGTCTAGAGTATATCTTTGCTGAGACATAACAATTCCTTGACTGGATTGAGCTACCTCCATACCCAGGAAGTACTTGAGACTTCCAAGGTCCTTGATTTCAAATTCTGTAGCTAGAAACCTTTTAAGCTTCATCATTTCTTCCTGATAGTCTCTTGTTCGGATGATATCATCTATATACACTATTAAAACAGCAATTCTTAAATCTGCTGAATGCCTAAAAAATAGTGTATGATCAGATTGACCTTGTGAATACCCTTGCCTCTTTACTACCTTAGTAAATCTGTCAAACCATGCTCGAGGGGATTGTTTCAATCCATACAATGACTTCCTGAGCTTACAAACCTTATTTCTTGTGTCTGGTCCCTCAAGGCCTTGTGGAATCTGCATGTAAACTTCCCCTTCAAGATCATTGTTGAGGAAGGTATTTTTGACATCGAGTTGATTTAATGGCTAATTCAAATTCACTGCAATGGAGATCAGTACACGAATTGTATTTAACTTAGCAACTGGGGCAAAAGTTTCAAAGTAATCAATACCGTAGGTTTGTGTAAATCCCTTTGCAACAAGTCCGGCCTTGTGTCTCTCTATACTCCCATCAGCCTTGTGTTTAACTGTGAAAATCCATTTGCATGCCACTGGTTGCTTTCCGGGTGATAGACTTATAAGTTCCCATGTACCATTCTTCTTTAGTGCTGAGATCTTTTCATTAATGGCTGTTCTCCACTCAGATTTTTGTGCAACCTCCTGAAAACTTTGAGGAATTTCAACAGAGGATATAGCTGACACAAATGTTCAATAGCTAGGAGACAACTTTTCATAAGAGACAAAGTTAGCTATAGGATGTCTAGTGGTATATGATCTTACTCCTTTCCTTAAGGCAATAGGCAAATGCAAATCATCACTAGTAACATAGGAATCAGTTGTGTTACCTGATTGTGTTTTAGATGATTCAAGTCTCGGTTCCAACTCTTGGTTCTGCTCAGGTTGTGCATAGGCTTCTATATTCTCGAGTCCGTGGCCTCCTAGTGTAAACGCGTAGCTCTGGGTTCACTGCTTCTTGTGTGTTTGGTTCAGGTGATTTTGGTTGTGACTCAGATTGAGGAGTTTCAGATGGATGGGTAAGCTCAGAAGTAGGCTTAGGCTCATAAGTAGACTCATCAGACATGATGAGTAGACTGAGAAATAGGCTAATCAGACACAGGAAAAGCTTGTAGGTGGAGTTGGTAGGCAGAGTTGGGATGATGGTGTTCTGAGTTTCAATAAAAAACTCATATTCCTTTGTCTCATTTGCCCCCTGAATATGAGTTTTGGGATAGTAGGATTGATTCTCAAAAGAAGGTAACATCCATGGTATGATAAAACTTCCTAGTGATTGGAGAATAACAGTTATACCCTTTGTTGATCAAGTTTACTTCGATTGTGAGAATAGACATGAACAAATGTTGAAAAACCAAAAATTCGAAAAGGAATTGTAGACAATAACCGAGAGGAAGGAAAAGTTTTACCAAGATCATCATATGGAGTTTTGAACTAGAGAACACGTGAAGGCATTCGATTGATGAGATAAGTGGCTGTGAGAAAGACTTCACCACAGAAGTATTTGGGAACTTTTTTGCTAACATTATAGACCGGGCAACTTCAAAAAGATGTCTATTTTTCCTTTCTGCTATGCCATTTTGTTGGGGTGTATCTACTCATGAACTTTGGTGAATTATCCCTTGTTTTTCTAAGTAACCCCCCAAAACAGAATTATAGTAATCTTTGGCATTGTCAGTTCTCAAGATTTGGATTTTTGTTTGGAATTGAGTAGTTACCATGGAGTGAAACTTTTGAAAAATTGAGCTGACTTCTAACTTTTCTTTCATAAGAAACACCTAAGTTATTCTGATATGATTATCAATGAATGTCACAAACCACCTAGCACCAGTGATATTATTGACACGAGAGGGTCCCCAAATGTCACTATGGATCATGGTAAATGGACGTGAGGCAATATAGGGTCGAATGGTGTAACTGTTTCTAATATGTTTTGACAATTGACAAATTTCACATAGGAAAATTTTTTGACTTTTTATTTCAAAACTGTTTAGGAAAAAACTTTCCTAAATACATGAAATTTGAATGACCTAGTCTATAGTGCCATAACATAATTGCACTATCATTCTTATTCAAACCAGAAACAGACAGAGAATTTCCAATCCTATGAGGCTCTAAAGAAACACAATTAGCATTTTGAGCTTGTTTCCCAGGATGACTTTGACCTTTGAGAATATAGATTCCTGAGCACTCTTTAGCATTGCCAATCGTCATTGCCGAACTCAAATCCTGAAAAACACAAGTATTGAAAAATTTAGCAACACAATTCATATCCCTAGTGATCTTGCTAACAGACAGCAAGTTATAGCTTAATTTGGGCACTAAGAGAATAGATTTCAAAACAATATCCTTAGAAATTATAATGGAACCTTTTCCAACAACTTGAGAAAGGGTACCATCTGCTATTCTAACAAAAATATTCCCATTACTTGGGTTATATGAGTGGAATAAGGTCTTATCTCCTGTCATATGGTCGGAAGCACCTGAATCGACAACCCATGTATTTGTTCTTTCACATTTAGCATTCAAAGCCTTTAAAAAGTTACCTTTTTGTGCAATAGAACCCGAACTGACTACAGATGGTTGAAGTTGTCCAAACATCTTTTGCAAAATTTCCAATTGTTCCTTGCTGAATGCAGTGTTGTCGGGTTGGGTTTTGTCATCTGCAGTAGCGATGTTGCTTCGACTCTTTCCGGTTCTAGAGTCGGGCTGGCTTCCAATCTACAGGTTTGCCATGGATTTCCCAGCATGTCTTTTGTATGTCCGGGTTTGCGACAATGATCGCACCATGGGCATTCCTTTCGAATTCAATTGTCATTGTTTTGTGGATTAAATCCTCAGACTGCAAGAGCAGAATTCTTGTTGTTAGAGTGCCCATCATGACCTTTTTCCGAGTTGCTTCTCGCCTCACTTTAGAGAATGTTTCTTGGATACTCGGCATTGGTCGTTGACTCATTAAACGGCCCCTCACTTCATCTAAATTCCCATTCAGCCCCAGCAAGAACTTGTAGATCCTTTCTTTTTCAACAATCTTTCGATATCTAGCATTGTCTCCTAGACAGTCCCATTCAGTGGATTCCAGGATATCAAGTTGCTGCCAGTATCGAGCAAGTGTTGTAGTATTGCTGCACGGATAGATCCCCCTGTCTCAGATCATGTAGCTTTCCCTTGATCTCAAAGACTGCTGAAGTATTTTCTCTGTCAGAGTAGGAGACTTTCGCTGCTTCCCAGATGTCCTTTGCAGTGGTGTAGAACATGAAGTCCTCGCCTATGTCAGTGTTCATGGAGTTGATTAGCCATGACATGACCATGTTACTTTCGGTTCTCCATTTTCTGCAAGTTGGATCGTCTGTTCTTGGAGCTGCCGCTACACCGACGAGATAATCGTCATTGTCTTTGCCGCTGATGAACACGAGGACAAATTGAGACCATTGGAGAAAATTATCTCCATTGAGTTTGTATATTGTGATGGGTGTTGCTGAATTAACCGTTCCCCCCATGGAAACTGGTTTTGAAACATTAGGGCTTGAGGTTACCTCTGAACTCCCTTTGGCTTGTTTATCAATTGCCATCCCGTACTTGGTCATCACGAAGGTCCAAGTTCCGAATTCTCTGATACCATGAAATTTGATATGAAGAGAAGAATTCTATATTGTCCTTATTTTTAGTGTAGGCAGAGAAGGGAAATAAATAGGATAGATAGCAACAGGTCTGCTATTCAAATCCCTTAAGTCTAGGCAAAAAATCAGTAAAAGAAATTTGTAAACAATAAAACCTAATCTCTACAGATCACACAATATTCTAGGAATAACAACAGAATTATATAAACAAGGAAATAAAAATACAGGTATCTACAAGAGAGTTAAGATTATTAGAAATTTTAAGACATCTATAAGATCAGCATATTATATAATTTAGGGTTTTTGGCAAGACTGGCCCTTATATTATTTGAGATTGGCAAAATAGTCCCTAAATTTTGTTAGTTTGGCAAATAAGTCCCTGAGACTTAAAAATCTTAGCAATTAAGTCCTTTTCGTAAGTAATTATTAAAATATTGGATGAAATTGAGCATTTTCAAGTCACATACAAGGTTTTTGAAGGTCAAAATCAATAGTTGACTAGCACTAGTTGGAATTGGAAGGAAAATAATTAAAAATTAATTACAACTAACAACATAATATAAAAAACTCTAAAAAAATACAAAATTTCAAAAATTTCAAACTTCTCTTAAAATGTCTATATTTCCTTTCCAAACTAATTAGTGTTAATGAAATACTAATTTTTTCACTTAAACATGTTCAATTTCATAAAAACTTTAACATTAACAAGCAAAAATGACTTAATTGTCAAGATTTCTAAAGCTTAAGGACCTAATTGCCAAAAAAATAACTCAATGACTAGTTTGCAAATCTACGAATAATATAGGGGCCAAATATGGCAAAAACCCTATAAATTTAGCGGTACCATAAATTTAGCATGCAATAATTATATCCACAAGATTAAACTTTAACATGCACATATATAACTGAAGTTTTTATTTCAAAATTAGTTCTTTAAGACAACATGGTCATTATAAAAAACATGCAAGTAAAATATATAGAAAATATGAACAGTACAAACAAACAAATCAATATACGAACGTAATTATTTCTTACTACCAAATTATATCGAATGCTAGTTTTCTAAATCTCTACATTTTCTTATAAATTAATTTAATAAGAGAGAGAATTAAATAATATGAAAATGTTACATATTTAAAAGAATATCCATGCTATATAATTTAGTAGTAATATATCCAAATCCAATAAACACCATAAACTTAACATGCAATAGTTATATCCACAATATTAAACATAATATGCACATATATAACTGAAATTTTTAATACAAAAACAATTATTTTAAGACAACATGAATATTATAAAAGATTAGAAAGTAGAAGATGGAGAAAATATAGACAACACAAACAAACAAATCAACATACTCGTTCATGAGAAAGTAATTATTTCTTATTGCTAATCTGTATCAAAAGGTGATTTTTTCAAACGTATAACATCTTATAAATCAATTTAACAAGGGAGAGAAAGAAAGAGCCAGAGAGAGAGAGAGAGAGAGAGAAGGGGAGGAGAGAGGATGGAGGAGAGAGAAGAGGGAGAGAGTAAATATAAATTAATATGTAAATTTTAGACATCTAAAAATCACCATGCGACAAAATTTAGTAATAAATCCAATAAATACCATAAACTTTACATGCAATAATTATATCTACAAAATGAAACATACCATGCACATTAATAACTAGGCCACAAGTAAGAAGTTTTTCAAGAAAATACGCGCAAGTTCACAAGCAAGTACGTGGGAAAAGATTATATATAACATGAGGCAATTTAAATGGAAAAGAATGGGCAACGCATAATATATACGGATAAATATTGTGACCTAAGAGAATTTTTTTCAAGAAAATACGTGCAAGTTCACAAGCAAGTACGTGGGAAAAAATTATACACGATAAGAGATGGAAAAGAATGGGCAACACAGAATATGTACGGATAAATATGCAACAGATGAGGTAAACTATTCAATAAACACTTATTAACTTAAATACATCATTAGAATTAGCACCCGGGTAAGGTTATGTCGTCTCCTTCGCTTTCCACTTCCAAGAATCACGTAATATAGCATCCAAGTTTTTGTACCTTTAAGCGGCGACAAGATAATATGTCGTCGCTTTAAATGAAACGCACTGTTTCATTTAAAGCTCAAAAAATTTATGGCGGTCAAACTTATTTGTGAAAAAATTAAAGCAGCGACAATTGTCGTTGTTTTAAACATAAATCTAAAGCGGGGATAATTGTCGCCACTTTAAATATTCTAATCTAAAGCAGGGACGTTTGTCGTCACTTTAAATCTGATTTTTATTTTTAATTTCACATATTTTACAATAATAATAATTATTTTAATTTATTAATATTAGATTAATATAAAGTGACGACTATTGTCGCCGCTTTAGAGAAAATACTTTTGCACTTGGCGCCAATTAATCTCCTAAGCTGCAGGATATGGTGCTATTTGAGATTCAACTCAATAACTAGGTCAAAGTATTATCTTTCAAAAGTTTTATGTTAATACCGAGCAATGAAGTATAAACAAGACCAAGGTACATCCAATATTCTTATTACTAGACTGATATAGAATCATTTTTTTCACAATTTATAAAAGAAATTCGTTTTTCTTGAATGAAATAGAAATTGGACTCCNTTTGTTGGGTTAGATAAAATCCACCCTTGTGTGCCATATTAAAGAAGAAAAATAGAGTATGATTATGGTCAGTTAAAAGACTGAAACGGAAGTTCAAAACTTCAAAATAACTTTTACCTAACAAATTTGATTGGTAATGAATAACAAATTCCTTTCAAAATAGTGGGATTACAAACCTCAGTCGAGGTTTCATTCCAAATATACGAGGGGCAAATTCAGATCCCGACGTGACAATTCAATCTACATAATTCATTGGTCAATAACAATTTCAACAAAAGAAAAAATGTGGAATGCTAAAAACCAATAATCAAGAGAAAGAATTCCATACACAAGCACACTAACAGACAGATAATATCAAAGAAAATGAAGGAAGAGGACCTTGAAAGAGCAAAGTCCAACTCAGGGGAGAGTTGAACTTCAAGAATAGCTGGTTCTGGTCAAATAGGATATGGAATGATGCCTCTGAACTCTAACATCGCCATTGTTGGATTATTTTGTGCATGTTTCAATGCCACAAAAAGTTGAAGTCGTTCTGAAAATGAGTTGAGAATTATTTGGTCTTATGAAGACTTCGCAGATTCCTGCCTATTTCTTAGGCAGGTTTCACAAAAAATATCCGTTAGATTGAAGAATAATAAGAATAAGAATAATTAAACTTACATGATCACACAAGTAAATACAATTAAACCATCATCATCATTTTTGTCACGTAGTACCCCTCATTTTTAATTCTTTTTTCCTCCTTTTTCTCCCTTCTTGATTTCTTCCCTTTTTTCTTTTCTTTTTCTCTTTTCTTTTTCTTTTGGTTTCATTTTCCTTCTCTTTTTTCTCTATTATTTCTCCTCTTACTTTTTTTTCTCCTTTTCTTCCCCTCCTTCTATCTCTTTCATTGGTTTGCAAAATTCTTTCCAATGATTGACCATTCCTGAAAGACTACGTATTATGGATGTTAATAGAAAAGACAGGTCAATATTGGTCATAAATTGAAGGGAAAAAAACGGAATAATACTACCATAGAGTTGAACTTAAAAAAAGATAAAGTTCTATGAACGACATTTATAATTCTTTGTTACTTTCACTAATACGAGATTCATTGAAACAAGCAGGGAAATAAAATTATCTCCAAACAAGACCAAGAAGTCCAAGAAGCAACATAAACAACCTTCCACCCTCACAAACACAAATGTATGCACCTGACAGAAAATATATTATGTACTTTGGAAGGGAGATTCAAATCAACTCCCATTATTTAGTACTTTTACATAAAGCAACCACTTTCAGATTGAAATATACCAGACCAACATTCTTGTATCTATAAGTTTCTAATCTTCATTCTCCCAAACCAAATTACCCAAATTTAAAAGCCACATTGCCTAAGCTTTTGAAGCAATCAATATAACATGCATCATCAATTATACTAATCTAAGGGATTATTAAAGACAAATAAAAGGAAAAAGGATTAATACCTCAAAATGAAGGAAAAAAAAACTTGCTTTTCAGCTCTTTTGGGGGAGAATACTCCATCAAGGTGTCGAGAAATTTGAGAAGCTTTCCAATAGATCAAAAAGAACTCAAAGCAAACCAAGCACTGCGAAATTACATACCCACGCGTTATCAAAACGAAAGCAAAGATTTTTCTAGAGATTCTCTCATTTCTTTTTGTTTCTTTCCTTTTTTAAGAAAAGACTTTTGGGAATCTAGGTGGTTCTTTTACCATGTCCTACAATGTAGTAAGCTTTTCTTGTGTAAGCATTTTTTTTGGCTACAAGAATCCTTTGATATGTAAGTCTTTTTTCTATTCAGCGGGTTTTGAGTTTTCTAGACAAGAAGCAGAGGCAAGGATGGTGTCTGATCATTGCCCTGTGATTTTAGATACTTGCCCGCCTACTTGGGGTCCAGCTCCTTTTCGTTCCGATAACGCGTGGGTAGACACAAATTTTTCAAGCGAGACTTTGATAAATGGTGGAAAGAGGTCTCTATTGAGGGTTGGGAAGGACACAAATGGATGACAAGAGTGAAGCAAATTAAATTTTATTTGAGGAATTGGAGCAAGGAGGTGTTTGGGGATTTGAGATTATTAGAGTTTGCTCTTTTAAAAAAGGTGGGTAAGTTGGATGTAGTGGAAGGGACAGAAGATTGTAATGAACAAAAAAGAGAAGAGAGGCTAACTTTGAAAGGCGAGCTACACGAGATTTTACTCAAGAAAGATAGACAGTTGCGGCAGAAAGTTAAGATTCAATGGGCCAAGGAAGGAGATACAAATACAAAGTTATTTCATAGAATGTTGAATGCCAGGAAATCGAGGAATTTCAGATCTAAGATTGAGTTGGAAAATGGAGAAACGCTAAACAGGGAAGAGGATACTGTGAGATAAGTCATGGAATTCTACGAGTCATTATATTCTAAGGAGGATAGACCTTTCTTGGGAATATAAGCCATAGAGTGGGCAGAAATTTCCAACTCTCTTTCATCATGGTTAGAGCGACCTTTCCAAGAAGAAGAAATTAAAGCAACTGTTTTTGAATGTAAAGGGGACAAAGCACCTGGTCCTGATGGCTTTTCCATGGTAGTTTTTCAAACGATGTGGGAAACTATCAAGGTTGACCTAGTAAAAGTCTTTGAAGAATTCCATAGGAGTGGAGTTATCAATGGGATTACTAATGAAACTTACATCTGCCTGATACCAAAGAAACTGAATTCTTGCCGGGTGAAAAACTGTAGGCCCATCAGTTTGGTGACTAGTCTCTATAAGATCATTGCAAAGGCATTGGCAAAAAGATTACAGAAAGTTCTCGGAGATACCATTTCAAAAACTCAAGGGGCTTTCGTCGATAATAGACAGATCTTGGATGTTGTGTTGGCTGCAAACGAGGTGGTTGAGTTTTATTAAAGACAAAAGAAAAAGGGCTTGGTTTTCAAGATTGATTTCGAGAAAGAATATGATAGCGTAGATTAGAGCTTTTTGGACTTTGTCATGAAAAAGACGAACTTTGGTAGCAAGTGGAGGAGTTGGATAAACGAGTGTCTATTATCTGTATCATATTCTGTGCTCATAAATGGGAGACGAAGAGGGAAATTTAGAGGTTTTAAAGGTATTAGACAAGGTGATCCCCTGTCACCTTTCCTTTTCACTTTGGTGGCTGATGGGTTGAGTAGGTTGGTGGAGAAAGCTACTGGGGAAGGGTTGATTAAGGGTTGTTTGGTTGGTAGAGATAACATTATGGTATCGCATCTTCAATTTGCTGATGATACACTCTTCTTTATGGAAGCACAGAAGAATTCTTTTACTAACCTATTGAAAGTTCTATGAATTGCCTGCTTGATCTCAAGGTTGAAAATTAACATGGGAAAGAGCACTTTCTTGGGTATATGGGTGGAGGAGGCGCTTGTTTCAGAATTATCTGGTATGGTGGGATGCGAGATAGGTGAATGGCCCACTAATTATCTGGGATTACCCTTGGGTGGAAATCCTCGATATGGTGGCTTTTGGGAGCCAGTAGTCGATAAGGTGGTGAGAAGACTGGACGGGTGGAAAAGGGCTTTCTTGTCAAAGGGAGGTAGACTTACGCTCATTGAATCTGTTCTCTCAGCTATACCAACTCATTACCTTTGACTTTTCTCAATTTCAAAAAAGATAGTAAGGGTACTGGAAAAATGAGGGACTTCCTATGGAATGGAGCTAATGGTGAAAGTAGTGATCATTTAGTCATTTGGGAGACAGTATGTAGATGAAAACAGAAATGAGGGTTGGGCATTGGAAATTTGGCAGCTAGAAACAAAGCTATGCTGCTCAAATGGTTGTGGAGATTCCCACAAGAAAGGGATGCTCTGTGGTATATGATTATTAAAAGTAAATATGGGATGCACCAAAACGGATGGGATTCGGGCTCGGCTTATAGGTCTACATACTGCAGCCCATGGAAATTCATCTCCTCTTTGTATGAAGATTTTAGAAGGCAGGTGAAGCTAAAGTTGGGCAACAGAAAAAGGATCCATTTTTGGGAGGACGTGTGGTGTGGGGAAGAAGCTTTTTCTAACCTTTTCCCTTTTTACATAGGTTATCTTCAGCAAGAAACATGACAGTCTCAGCCGTTAGAGTGGTTCAATCAGATCCAACTTTTCTACTTAGTGGATGGAATTTTTGTTTTCACCGAAACTTGAGTGAGAGGGAATTTACAAACTATGGGGATTTATCTTACTTACTGGATCAGAAAACTATTTTTGATGATAATGAAGATCAAAGATTATGAATCCCCAGAATACTCTTCTAGTTTCTCTTGCAAATCTGCCTTTGACGTTATGCGACATGAAGAAGCCCTTGAAGATTTTAACTTACACAAATTTGTATGGAAAGGTCTGCTACCATACAAAGTGAAATTCTTTGGCTGGTCTTTGGGAGTTGGGAAGTTAAATACTCAAGAAAACCTCCAAAGAAGAAGACCTTATCAAAGTATTTCTCCTAACTGGTGTGTGATGTGCAAAAGTTATGAGGAATCTTCAACTCATCTATTTCTTCAATGCGATTTTGCTCTGAGGACATGGTGGAGGGTTTGTGCTGAATTTGGCTTCCGGTGGGTAATCCTGGGTAACATCTTGTCATGGATTCATTGGGGCGCTGACCATCATTGGAAAGGACGCAGGAAAACTTCATGGAAATGCGCAATATGGGCATCCTTATGGACTATTTGGAGTGAAAGGAATTCCAGAATCCTTAATGAGGTTTATGGCTCTATAGATAGTTCTTGGAAAAGGATTCAGCTGTGGGTAGCAGTTTGAGTTAAGGAACAAAAAGATTTTAGGGATTTTTTGTTTTCTGATCTGCTTAAGGGGTGGTCGAACGTGTACTAATTTTATGCACATCTTTTAATTCTTTCTTTGGGGACTTCTCGTCTCCTCGTATTTCTCTTCTTTTTTAATATATAGTTACTTGTTTCTACTCGGAAAAAAAAAAAAAAGACTTTGCTTTGGAAACCTTGAGGGAAGTAGGTAGTATAAGAATTCTGTTCCAATGAGATTAAAATAATTGTAAATTGAAAATGCACTTCAAACAAGGTTATGATAAATTGAATACAATTCTACACCATGGGAACAAAAGCCCAACCTTTTGATCTTCTACACCCAAAAGCTCACTAAACAACAAGGTTACTAAGAAAATTAAGGAGGAAAGAAACTCCTTAATTCAAGCACTCCTCTAAACAGAAAACAAAGACCACAATGTCTTTCCAAAAGAAAGGAGAACACAGATCACTAACAGCGAATAAGAATCCTCTAGATTTTACGATAACATTTTACTCATCACGGCCTCCTCATTAATCTAGCAAATTCACTCAAAAGCTCACTGCTAACAAAATTATTTAATCATAATTCCCAAAAAAAGTTATTTTTGGTCCTCCATCTTAAAATTAGTCGTAATAAACTCTAAATGTAATGTAGATTTTACATCCTAAAACAACTGAAAATATTTATACCCGCAAAGTTATAAGCATAGGATATAGAAACTGAAAATTATGTATGAAAACAAAGAATGCAACACAATTGCGAGTCTAGATTAGTTCCTCTAACACAGAACATTAAATTAGTATTCAATAACTTCACATTCGACGCATGCACCTTAAGGATTTATTTCAATATAATTTCACTCCAGAGAAAAATAATAGTTATACGATATCACGTTTTTGTACATATATATACACACAGATCAATTAAGCTGAAAGTTTTAAATTCTTCACAAAAACAGAGGAAAAAAATACTCTAAATTTTTTCAGCAATTTTCTGGATATGAAATAGCATCTAACCTTGAAAAAGCGTGTCGAAGTACGTACAAGGCGGCCTTTGCTACTCAGAAACCCAAGGGCCACCATCGAGGATGGAGCAAACTGTAGAGAGACGAGATCAAGCGAGCGAGACAGGGAGCAAGAGACGAGAGAGCAAACGGGTGATGATGGAAATCATCCTTCATTACACGCACCATTAAATTCAAGTCTGTCACTGATTTGTAGAACCTGTAGAACACAATAAAACGTGTCATCAAACATGCCAACTTTAATATACAAAATTTACAAAAAGCAACAAGTGGTCATTTGTTTCTCAGCTTAACAAACTCCCTAGAAAGCTTAAAAAACCAATATCAGATTTCAATAACAATAAGAAGCATGCACAAGTACTGAAACCATATACATATTAACAATTATGAATTAATAACTAAAATGTTATATTTAACTTAAAAATACCTTGTTCATAATGTTGGCCATGAATATGTGCATTTCATGGCACATCAGTTAACTTGTTCTTAAAAAGCTCAAATTCTTCAGATGCAAATAAAACTTCTATTACCAAGTACTAAGCTTGATGTTGAGCTTAAGTATGCATATCTACTAAACACTTACCTCTACAAAATTTCCCGACAATGTTGTCAATTTCTGTGATAATAAAAAGTTGTGGACTACATCCAGATCAGCAACTAAAATAATAGATTCTTCAGCACTTGGCCTACAAGAATCCAGGAATGAATAATCAAAATAAGAAAAAAGCGAAGCAAACTTCATTTGTTCATGTAAAAATCCACGCAAAGACAAAAATACAACTTGCACAACACTTTAATGAACAAGAACAAGACAGTTCCTTGACAAAAATAATAATCAAGTAAGCACCATAAGGCTTTTCCATCAACCAATGACAAAATGTTGTCAATCTTGCAATCATACTTTTGACAAATAGCCTGAAATCACAATGATATTATCAACTATAGTATAAAAAAGAAATATCATGCAAAAAGCCAAGTAAATAACAAAAAGATAATATATTTTCTGACAATAAAACAGCACTTCAAATTTGCCATCTGCTGCCTTCCAGATAGATAGAATTTGAGAAATAGATGAAAATAATCAATTCCATAAGTAGGAGCAAAATACCTGGATCAACTTAAAAGCGTTTCTAAAGGAGTGGTCTTGGAAGTCTTCAAATGTTCCCGCTGGATAAAAAAGAAAAACTTAGCTCAAGTATAACTCAATATACAAAATGAGAAGTGAGAATTCTCAAAAGGTTCTTCATTCAGAAATACCATATTCTGTCCACAAATTTTGCAAATTTCCTCAATGCACATTGTTTTCTTCAGCAGAAGAGGTGGCTGCAGGTTTACAGTTGTCATTAACAATTAGCTAGATAACATAAACACCTAGATATAATGTAGTAGTAGAAGTACAATTGTAAAGAATGAGATGGACAGACCTGGAAATGAACAAAGATGTTCTAGAGTAAGGAAAGAGTTAAGTCCTAGTCACCATTAGCAACATTATCTCCCATAATTGTCACTCTACCATCAGCATATGCCTACCAAAGATACCGCAGCACAACTCCACAATTTTCCAAGTACTTCTTACGAGTATCTGATGGAACTACCAATTTCTGCTCACACAATTAAGCCTTAAAATCGAACCAATAACAATAAAGATCCACTAAATAACATTTATTTCTACTTATTTACTTCCAGAAAAGAAAAAGGAACAACCATCAATATGAAGGGGTCATCCAGCAAAAGCTGAGCCGGACAACATCTTTTAGATCTACGTGTGACTTGAAAATCATACTCAATGAGGAGACTCTGCAAAACAATGTACATTTACTCAAAATAATCCAGTATACACATAAAATTTGGACTAAATCTGAAGCAACTACATGCCTAAGATATCGATTCGAACTTTGAAGATGCGACATAAAGTACAATTACTTAAACGGAATATTAATAAAGTTTTAAATGACAGTGTGCCTTCATTATCAATCTCCCTTCATCAATATGCAAAGGCAAATAAAATAACCACCACAATTTAATCACTCGTATCAAGGACACAATTTTCAATGCCAGCATTAAGCAAGACAAATATCCAAGAAAACGACATCCATTTTCTAATGCACCACGAGCATGAAACGTAAATCCTGCGAATTTGTATCTCTTCCGAGAAACGGTAAGAACATATTTCATAGAGTTGAGAACAAAACCTTAGCCACTCAACTCATAACGTCAAATCCCTTAGACGATTCACCACACAGTGTCAACCGGGGAAAACTCTCTCTCTTCCCATCGCCAATGCCTCAATTTGATCTCCATTCCCACCACCCACCGCCAATTCGTAGCGGCATGAACCCGGGTTTTGGAAGAGGATGTTAAGCCAAATAGTGGACGACTTGGCCAGTGATTTCAGGGACCGTTCTTTCTCAATCTGGGTCTTGCGAGAGGATTGTGACTGCTCGAAATCGAGAACCTTGAGTTTACGGACCGTCTTGATCCGGGTCGATGGACGAGCCAGAGAAGGACGAAGATGCAATGAGTAGGCAGTCCGTGGGGTCTGTCTTTGAAGCCGTGGAAAATTGGGGGCAAAGGGGATTAGAAATTGGGTTTTTGAGAGATTGGTTTTGGGGTCTTGAAATTCCAGATGTCTTTGAAGAGAGATGAAGAAAATTTGTAGGGTGATGGTGAGGGGATGGGGGTGGGGATGGGGATGGGGATGGGGATGGACATGGCGGTTCTCTGCCTTCCATTGTTGTTGTTGTATTGTTAGTGATTCTTAGGGTTAGGGTTAGGGTTAGGGTCAGAGAAATGTGAAGACTTTCTCAGAGAAGAGTTTTTTTTTGTCTGAGAAAGGAAGAGGAGGGATTGAGGGAGGTCAGTCAGTTTAAATGGAAAGTTGCGGGAGAGAAGACGGGGGGAGATATATATATGTATATATATATAGATATATACTGGACTGGTTAAGAAATGGTTAAGAAATAGTGTGTGAATCATTCACATGAGCATGGTGGGACACGTGCGAGAAGCCTCGTACACTTTAATTACACGTGCTTTATTACATGTCCGTACGATGAATCATTTTTCATATGATCCAAAGATATTAAGAACAACAACTATTATAAGCCAATTCATAATTTACTTTCTATATAAAATTGGTGAATTAAGTAGCTGTAGCTTGATGATTTACTCTTTCGAAAAAAAAAAAAAAGAAAAAAAAAAAGAGATAATGATGTACGTTTTCAGAACAATAATAATTAAGGGCCGCTTGGAAGAAATTTTTCCAAAATTGTATTTGGATAAAAATTAAGGAACCCTTGTTAGTTGGTTTTCACCGTTTACTAATTGATAAATAGTAAGAATGTAAGTATGGAAATCATCCATCATTGGAAACTCAAAAAGAAAAAAAAAAATGATGCATGTTCTTTTTTCTTTTTAAAAATGATGCATGTTCTTTTTTCTTTTTTTAGGAAAGAATAATACATGTTCTAGTCTCTCGATTGTATACTTCTTACATTGGAGGACTTCTCACCATAAAAATAATAAAAGTTAAAATTAGCAAGAAATAATACAAGTAAATAAAATAATCACACTAAAAAAAATAGATACACAACTAAAAAAAATTCTTTACCAATTTGAAAGTATCCATGTTAAATTTTTTAGTTTAGAGAGTTTGGTAGCTTACTCAAGTATAAAAGTGAAAAAAAAAAAAAAAAAAAAAAAAAAANTATTTGCATTGAAGATTTGGCAGCATTATCTGTATGGGGTACATTGTGAAATCCTTACTGATCATAAAAGTTTAAAGTATCTGTTTACTCAGAAAGATTTGAATGTAAGGCAATGACGCTGGCTAGAATTAGTAAAAGATTATGATTATGACACTAGTTATCATCCAGGAAAAGCCAATGTTATGGCGGATACACTCAGTAGGAAATCATCTAGAAATTACACGAGTTAAAGAAACCCTTGCAGGAAGATTTATGCAGATCAGGCATTGAGTTGATCACTGGTAAATTATTTGCTATGACATTGTAGTCCGCTTTATTAGATAGGATTAACCAAGGCCAGAATGAAGATCCTGAATTGGTTGGATATAAAGAATTAGTAGAGTCAGGTAAAAAGTCAGATTTCAGTATTTCTTTTGAAGGAGTAATCAAATTCCAGGGTAGACTTTGTGCACCAGATGACAGAAGTATCAAAAAAAAAAAAAAAAAAAAAAGGCATCCTGACGACAGTAATTCGGCAAATTACCAACAACACTTACCACCCTTAAACATTACAAATTAGAGGGAGAAATAAATCAATACAATTGATGTAATTTGTAAGAGGCCAGGCAATCTCAAATTGCGAGATATTATTAATCTATTAAAAGATTGAGAGCATTACCATATTAAGGTCATTTCGCATCCTTCGTCACAACGTCGAGAAAATGAAGAACAACTCCATTCTTCAGATTGTATGACTTATATTAGGAGAATTCTCTCTTTAGTTTAAAAAGCAACAAATAAATGATACAAGTAAATAAAATAATTAGACAGCAAAAAAATACTTTACAAATTGAAAGAAGCTTTTTAATATCTCTGTTGATGGTAATTTCTCCGAGCGAGTCAGAAAACGACACGTACGCTATATTGCAACGACACATCGCGGTATTGATCAAACCGACTCCATACCCTACCGACTAACCAAGTCGACCAGGGGCTGTGGCTACGCTCTGCCACAAGAAAGAGCAGAGCAAGTCGGAAGGAGAAATTGACCAGCCGTGACACGACCGAGCTCGGTACTATAGAAAATCACCTTAGTCGGATTTTCATGCTACGTATTGATCAGGCACTTTGAGCGAAAGACCAAAGGACCGAGAAACAGCCGACTATCAATATAACGACATAGCTCCGACCAAGGGGAGGAATGAAGAAGACACGGACCCCAGAGAGGTCGACACCTGGCCTAATCACATACTCGTGTCCGTACAAGCTGGTAGGTAAGATTCCCTTCAATCTTTTCAGGGACGCGTGGATATAAACCCTAACTTCTGGGGGACCACAACGCCACTATAAATAGACCCATAATCACTTGAAAGAGGTAAGCAGCCACAAATCCCCAAAATCCTATTTGTTCCTTTAGCCTTTTCTCCTCTTATCATTTACTTACTATTGGTTCACTATTCCATTGAACACTTTATTAAAAACATCACTAACCCCTTCTTTGCTGAAGAGATTTGGCAGGTACCACACCGGTACCACCTATCGCTAGCTGGTGAAAAGTCCATCTATGACCTTTTTTCAAGGTTATACGGACCATACCTATATCAAATCTAGATTTTAGCTTCTCTTGAGGAAGAACCTCTCAAGGCGCGTGGCGCACGTTGGTACACGGACCAAAATCCACACCAATATTTTGGCGCTAGAAGGAGGGCCCTATCTGAAAAACAATACATAACCCTACCCAGCATCATTCAACAACTCCGACAAACCTAGACAACCTCCACAATGGCGAATAGTGCATCTGGCTCGCGAACAGCCGACCACACCCAAACTAATACTCGTGATGGAGATAACCAACAAGACAACCTGTGGAACTGAGCGAACATTGTCTCTCCTCAGCGAATCCAAGACCAAGTAGGTGCCCCTTACCCACCACGGCCACGCCAGACAGGGTTAATGAGCTGGGGAGCAGGTCCAACAGCTCGCCTTGATTGTTGAGTGCCTAGCGAACGTGGTTGGCTAAAATGCTGTCCATCCGATCCTTGTCGCAGCAAACAGGACTCCTCTTCAAAAGGACAGAAGGAGAAATCCTATCCAAGGGGACAGGGATGAGGACAGCGAGACAAGATCACGTATGATCAGAGAAGCTCCAACCGAGGAGAGCGGCGACACTCGTGTACCAAGGAGGAGGAAGCATAGGAGAAACCGCCGAGCAGCATCTTACGCTTCCAACGAGGACCAGCCACTTAAAGGGGAGAGAGAACTGGCAGTTCGAGAACTAGGAGGATTGTGTTTGAACGACTGACCCTCAATAATAGCACGGACACGTATATTCCAAGAATGTCTGAGCACCTTGGGATCATGGATCTCAGGGAAAGATTGAACTAGCGAAGGAGAGAAGCTCACGCCTACCACCCCCCACCACAGCAAGGTTGTGAGCCAATTCTGCGGATGGGACAAGCTTTGGAAATAGCCATGGTCGGGCGAGTCCCCAAGCAACTAATTAGAGATGGAGAGGAGCGTTATCAAGCTCTCAAAAAGTAAGTGGACTAACTCCTGGCCGAACGAAAGCTAACTGAAAATATCCGGACGATACTAAAAGAGACCAAGTCTCCATTCCCAATAGAAATAGCACGTTCATGTCCTCCCCAACATTTTAAAATGCCGAACATTCCCCTCTACGATAGCAAGGGAGACCCAGCCCATCATGTACAAAACTATAAGGCATGGATGACCATAGCTAAAGCTGATTCTGCAACGTTCTGTAATGCTTTCCCACTCACGTTAACAGGCTCGGCACAAATCTGGTACGGTTGACTGGAAGCCGGGTCTATTAAAGATTTTGAGGCATTATGCGAGGCATTCATGCTGCAGTTCCTGGGCTCAAGGATCCAACAGAAAGGTTGGAGTTACCTTAAGACCGTAAAATAGGGGGAAAGCGAATTCCTAAGATCTTACCTCACCTGGTTTGATGCTGCAGTACTTGAGTGTCCGAGTGTTACACAGGAAATAATCCTAAGTGCCATTCAGGAAGGAACGCGACACGAGAAATTGGCATGGTTCATGAGCAAGTTGCTAAGTCGTGGTGAGGTCACTTTACTGAAGTGACTTAGCAACTAGCAAAATAATCCTGAGATTAAGAATTTCTAAAAATTAATAGCCTAATGTTACGTCTCCGCTCATCTGGTTCCCGAAAATCCAAGTGTTGATGCTCCATGGCCCTAAGATCCTCTATATATACACTGTTCACCCAAGAGGATAGGAAGGGGGGAGGGGAGGAAGACTCTAGAATATGGTGGACACTTCTAGAATGATCAAGAGAGGTCTTGGCCATACTAGAAGACTCTAGTTGGTGCTACTAAGTCTTAGGAGGCTCTAGTAAGGCCGGTTGGTGCTAGATGACTTGAGATAGTCCTAGAAGCTCCTAGAATGACTTAGAAGAGCCAAGATGGTGGGTGAACCTCCTAGAAGGATCTAGGCCATGCTTGTTCTAGATTACTCCATGTAAATATTTTTGTAGATATTGTTATTATATTTAAGAAGATTCTAGACCCATTGTAAGATCATGCCATTTGGCACGATCGTAACCATAGGTTGGTTTAGGCTTTGCCTATATAAAGAACCTCTTGGGTTCATTTGGACACAAGTCCTATTTGTGAGAGTTATAAGCATTTTAAGAGTAATACAAAGCTTTCATTCACTCAAACTCTCTTATCCTTTGCTACTTTGTCTCAAAGCTTATTCTAAGTCCCTTTCTTGAGTGTTGGAAGGCTGACTTGCCTAAACCAAAGACATTCAATGGTACTCGAAATGCTCGAGAAGTTAAAAACTTCCTATGGGGATTCCAGTAATACTTCGAGGCCACTGGTGTGACGGCCAGTAAAATTCGTAATGCTGCCTTGTATCTAACCGTTACCGCCATGCTATGGTGGAGGCGGAGACACAGGGAGATGCAACGAGGGGTGTGCACCATAGCTATCTTTGATGACTTCAAAAGAGAGCTTAAGAGGTAATTCTTCCCCGAGAATGCTGAGGAGGAGGCGAGAGGTTGTCTTTGCCACCTCAAGCAAGCTGGTAGTGTTAGAGACTGTGAAAGAGTTTACCACAATCTTGCTCGAAGTCCCTGACACTTCAGACAAGGATGCCCTGTTCTTATTCATGGATAGCCTTCAGAATTGGGCCAAGTTACAGCTCAAACACTGTGGTGTCCAAGACTTGGCCGATGCGATTACGGTAGCTAAGAGCCTTGTTGATTACTCTACTAACAAGGACCCCTCGAAGGACAAGGACAAGAAGGGTGGTGGAGTAAAGAGTGGGGGAAAGCAAACAAAGGGAGGAAAATGGAACAAAGATAGTTCCTTCTACAGGCATAAGGACGAGGGCAAAGAGAAGGAAGACCGTGACTTCTCCAAACCAAGAGTCAAGTGCTTCCTTTGTGATGAGCCACATTGGGCACGCGAGTGTCCTAAGAAGAAAGCTCTCAATGCCTTAGTCGCCTTCGAGCCAAGCCAAGACGGAGGTGATAGGGAAGATGGTTGTACACGTATTGGTTCCTTGTAACTCCTCAATGCCTTGCAATCGACCCCTAAGTCATAAGCTAAGGGCTTACTCTTTGGGGAAGCAATAATCAATGGCAAGGCCAACAAGGCCTTGGTTGACACATGCGCATCCCACAACTTTATCTCTGTTGAGGAAGCTAGGCGGTTGGGCTTGTCGTTGACCAATGGAGGAGGCTCCCTCAAGGCGGTAAACTTAGCAGCACACCCCATTTATGGGCTTGCTCATAGTGTCAAGGCTAGCTTGGGTGCATGGGCTGGCCAACTTGACTTATTAGTGGTGCCAATGGATGATTTTGCGGTGGTGCTTGGTTTGGAGTTCCTTGATGCAGTGCAGCCATTCCTCGGTCCTTTTGCCAACTCTATGTGCATCATGGATGGTGAAAATGCTTGTGTGGTACCAACGGAGCGGTCCACGAAATCGGGAAATGAAGTACTCTCCACACTTCAATTCAAGAAAGGCTTGAGAAGAAAGGAGGAGAGTTACTTGGCTATCCTCAAGTAGCACGATGATGAAGAGTTGGAACCTCAGGGTAACTTGCCCATGGAGGTGCAAGCTGTCTTGGACGAATTCCAAGATGTTATGCCGAATGCCCTGCCTAAGAAACTTTAACCAAGGAGGGAGGTGGATCATGAAATTGAGCTTGAGCCAGGCACGAGACCACCTGCGATGAGTCCTTATCGAATGGCCCCTCCGGAGTTGGCAGAACTCTGGAAACAACTTAAGGAGTTGCTTTATATGGGTTTCATTAGGCTCTCCAAAGCTCTCTTTGGTGCCCTGGTATTCTTCCAAAAAAAGAAAAATCACTCACTAAGGATGTGCATTGATTACCGAGCTCTTAATAAGGTGACGGTGAAGAACAAGTATCCCATTCCACTTATTGCTTACTTGTTCGATCAACTTGGGAACACTAGATACTTCTCGAAGCTTGATTAATGCTCAGGGTACTACCAAGTGCGTATAGCAGAGGGAGATGAGCCCAAGACCATGTGCGTGATAAGGTATGGTGCTTATGAGTTCTTAGTCATATTGTTCAGTCTGACCAATACGCCTGCTAGTTTCTGTACCCTCATGAATTAGCTATTCCATCCCTACCTCGATTAATTCGTGGTAGTCTATCTTGATGATATAGTTATCTATAGCAAGACCATGGAAGAGCACCTAGAACATTTGAGGAAGGTGTTCGAGGTCTTGAGGGAGAACCAGCTATTCATCAAGGAGAAGTGCTCCTTCGCCCAAGAGGAAGTGATGTTCCTAGTGCATAAGATAAAGGATGGGAAACTTATGATAGATGAGGCCAAGGTACAAGCAATACAAGAGTGGGAACCTCCCACTAAGGTGCCAGAGTTGAGATCCTTCCTCGGACTTGTGAACTACTATAGGCGGTTTATCAAGTCCTACCCAGGGAGAACAGCCTCACTTACTAACCTACTCAAGAATAGCAAGTCTTGGGAGTGGACACCCGAGTGTCAAGCCTCATTCAAAGACTTAAAGAGGGCGCTGAGCGAGGAGCCACTTCTTAGCTTGCCTAATCACTCCAAGGCATATGAACTTTACACGGATGCCTCCGATTTTGCTATTGGTGGTGTACTAATGCAAGATAGGTGTCCCATTGCTTACGAAAGCCGTAAGCTCAATGACACTGAGAGATGCTACACGCTGCAAGAAAAAGAGATGACTGCCATCATCCATTGTCTAAAGGTGTGGCATCACTACTTATTGGGCACTCACTTCACGATCATGATCGACAACGTAGCCACAAGCTACTTTCAAACTCAGAAGAAGTTGAGTCCCAAACAAGCTCGGTGGTAAGACTTCTTGGTAGAATTCGACTATAGGGTTGAATACAAGCCTGGGAAGGTCAATGTGGTGGTAGATGCTCTAAGTAGAAAGGCGGAGCTGGCCGCCTTAAGCAGGCCTGATAGCACCTTGATAGAGAAAATCAAGGAAAGGCTAGAACATAATGTTCTTGTAAAGAGCCTGCTGCCCCTAGTAAAGGAAGGAAAGACGAGACGCTTTTAGCTAAGCAACTGACTTATCTACGCCAAAGGCAACCGGCTCTATGTGCCTAAGTGGGGGAACTTTAGAAAAGAGCTTATCAAGGAGTGCCATAATTCCTTATGAGCAGGTCACCCAGGTCAAAAACACACTCTTGCTCTTATCAAAGCTATCTACTATTGGCCCAAGCTGAGGGATGACATTGAGGCCTATGTACGAACTTGTCTTATGTGCCAACAAGACAAGGTGGAGCAACAATCACCGGGCAGACTATTGGAACCTCTCTCTATTCCTGAGAGGCCGTGGGAGAGTGTCTCCATAGATTTTATCAGTAGTCTGCCTAAGTCGGAGGGTTTTGGCAGCATTATAGTAGTGGTTGATCGCTCCAGCAAGTATGCCACCTTCATACCTGCTTCACCCAATTTCCCCGCCAACGAGACTGCGCGGCTCTTTATGAAGCATGTCGGGAAGCTTTGGGGTGCTCCGTCGAACATAGTGAGTGATCGAGACCCCTAGTTCACTGGAAGGTTTTGGACAGAATTGTTCAAGTTGATGGGTTCGGACTTGAACTTTTCTACTAGCTTTCACCCCCAAAGTAATGGCCAGATGGAGAGGGTGAATGCCTTGTTGAAGTTATACTTGAGGCACTTTGTGAGTGCCAACCAAAAAGATTGGGAAACATTACTTGATGTAGCCCAATTTTCCTTTAACCTCCAAAGGAACGAATCCACAAGTAAAAGCCCCTTTGAGATAGTCATGGGTTAACAACCTACGACTCCACATGCCTTATTGATGAGTTACAGTAGGAAGAGTCCAGCGGCATTCAAGTTTGCCAAGGCATGGCAAGAGTAAGCAGAGTTGGCTAGGGCCTACTTGAACAAAGCTTCTAAGAGAATGAAGAAGTGGGCCGACAAAAAAAGGAGGCATGTTGAGTACTAAGAAGGAGATTTAGTCCTTGCCAAATTACTGCCCCAATAATTCAAAACCTTGAGGAAGGTGCATAAAGGGTTGGTGCGCAAGTACGAAGGTCTATTCCCAGTACTCAAGTATGTGGGCAAAGTCTCCTACAAGCTTCAACTCCCTGCCAAACTAAAGATCTTTCTTGTCTTCCATGTAAGCATGCTGAAACCATACCATAGAGACGAGGAAGATCCCTCAAGGGGTGAGTCCAAAAGGGCTCCTACTGCGGTAGTAACCTCTTTTGATAAAGAGGTGGAGTGTATTCTAGCCGATCGCTTGATCCGTCGACGTGGTGTGCCTAATTATCTAGAATACTTAGTGAAATAAAAGAATTTGCCCGAGGCCGAGGCTAGCTGGGAGCATGAAGACGCCTTGTGACAATTCAAAGGCTATATCGAGCGGTTCAAGTTTGATGGCATGACGGGGATGTCGCGAACTTGAGTGGGGAAGGGTGTTACATCTTGCTCATTTGGCTCCTAAAAATCCAAGTGTTACTGCTCCATGGCCCTAAGATCCTCTATATATACACTACTCACCCAAGAGGATGGGAGGGGGGGAGGGGAGGAAGACTCTAAAACGTGGTGGACATTTCTAGAATGATCAAGAGAGGTCTTGGCCATACTAGAAGACTCTAGTTGGCGCTACTAAGTTCTAGAAGGCTCTAGATAAGGCCGGTTGGTACTAGATGACTTGAGATGGTCCTAGAAGCTCCTAGAATGACTTAGAAGAGCCAAGATGATGGGTGAACCTCCTAGAAGGATCTAGGCCATGCTTGTTCTAGATTACTCCATGTAAATATCTTTGTAGATATTGTTATTATATTTGGGAAGATTCTAGACCCATTGTAAGATCATGCCACTTGGCACGATCGTAACCATAGATTGGTTTAGACTTTGCCTATATAAAGGACCCATTGGGTTCATTTGGACACAAATCTCATTTGGGAGAGTTATAAGTATTTTAAGAATAATACAAAGCTTTCATTCACTCAAACTCTCTTGTCCTTTGCCACTTTGTCTCAAAGCTTACTCTAAGTCCCTTTCTTGAGTGTTGGTAGGCTGACTTAGTGCAACGAACCATGCTAAGTGCTGCACGATTGTCTAGTTTAAGGCTAGGGTCGTGACACTAAGTTGACTTTTTGAATAACTTTACTGATAAAAAATAATAATATCCTCAAAATTAAGAAGAATAATAAGGACCAATCCAATTTTAATAGAGGATATTATTAGTTTTCGTTACTAACATTGGTCAAAAAGTCAGTCTGGGATATTAATTTTCAGAAATTCTTAATCTCAGAATATTATTTTGTAGAGTCCAAACTTTAGGATTTAGATTGCAGAATACCTAAATCTCAGGGTATCTTTTTGCAACTTACCCTTCAAAATAAGAAAAATCGAGAGTATTTACCAAACAAAACTCTAATTAGAGACATGCACAAAGAATTCTCTCATCTTGACTAGGGGCAGAGCTACTCTTAGGCAGGGGGAGAGGGGGGAGGGGGGAAAATGCCCCCGCTGAATTTGTTCCTTTATATTGATGTTTAGTATCTATCTGCTTAAAATTAAGAATTGCCTCCCCCTAAAGTTTCAAATTTACACCTACAGCCTATGTCTATTTTCTTAAAATTAAGAATTGTCTCCTCTAAAATTTAGAATTTATACCCATACCCTCCACAATAAGGCAAATAAACAATTAAATTTTGTCTAAAAGGTATTAATGGGTTACTTAAACCTACTTGTGTTTAGCATTTGTTATCATTTGTGAGAGAAAGATAGAGATAGAAATAGAAATCACTAACAAGAATTTAAGACAATACCAACATATACGCTTATATTTTTGAAGAGTTAAAGGAATGAAAACAAAAAACAAAAAAAATCCTCGGGCAAGCAACAGAAAATAAAGCCAAAAAAAAAACCCTCATACTTTGAATCCAAAATCAAAATAAGCAAAATTATTTCTTCTATAATGAAATTTTATATTTATTTTCAGTCCACTCTTTTAGATTGTTTTAAATCCTAACTTCAAATTTATGTCAATTTTCTTTTTTATGATTAATATTGCATTGAATAACTAGAAATACATATTACAAAATTTTCTTTCTTTTTTAATTTTTTTTTTACATATTAATATTGCATTGAATAACTAGAAATACATATTATAAAATAGGCTTTTAATACAAAAATCTCCTGAACTCAAACAATATAGTAAAATTAACTTTAAACTCAATTTTTTGAAGTAAAACCTCCTGAAATCCCCTAAGAATAATTTTATTAGAAAAGAAAAGTGTTTCTGTTAGTTTATTTTACGGTTATGTCTCTATTCTTTTATTTGTGGCTTTTAGATCCTCATTCTTATATTTTTGTTTCATGTTAATCCTTTTTAATCTTTTCTATCTAAAACTGTTGTTAACTAACACTTGCACAAAAGGTGCTCATCTCAGCAGCGGCAAAATTGGAAACAAAGGAAAATTATTATTATTTTTTTTAAAAAGAGTTGGGTTATCGTTTCGTTTAAGATGGAAATAAGAAATTAGAAAATTTTATATGGTTATAATATGGATCTACTTTTATCCAAGTATTCATATATCTAAAAGAGAAGTATATGATTATTTTGATCAAATTAGATCCATAATAGAACCATATAAAATTTCGATAATATATATCCCATAAAATTGGAACGACAAAATATAAAATTGGTAATATATTCATGTTAGTTTTTAAAAACGATTTTCGTAGCGCAAGATTGACCCAGGAATATTCAAAAATTTTCTCAAAATAATTGACTTTATGAGTGCATAGTATTAATTCATAGCCAATAGAGAACATACAAAGAGAATAGATCTAATACCTCTTGTAGCCTATCAGCAGATCCTAGCTTTTCTACCAACTAAACCAGGATCTTCCAATCCAAGCCTCAAACACAACTGAATGAATATGTAGGCATTGCGTACAATTTCTTAAACTCACATTTTAGGCACTTGCAATATTCTCAACAAATGAGATTACAAGAGTTTGTTCTCAAAGAATAGGAAGACTCTCTTCTTTTTCTCTTTAGCTTATGAAGGCTCTATAGAAAAAATAATGTGTAGTGTGTTCTACTAGGGCTACTTCTTTACATTAGATAATATTTTCACATCATTCTCAATGAGTAAAATATCATCTACATAAAGAACTAGGAAGACCACTTTTTTGTCTTTGATGTACTTGTATACACAAAGTTCATCAACATTTTGATCGAAACCATAATACTTGATCTTCTCATCAAATCATAGATTCCATGATTTTGAAGCTTGTTTAAGTCCATAAATGGAGGACCTAAGTAGCTTGCAGACTTTTTGCTCTTGGCCTTTAGCCACAAAACCTTCTGGTTGCACTATATAGATGCTTTCTTCAAGATAGCCATTCAAAAAAACTATCTTGACGTCCTTTTGCCATATTTTATAGTCTAAACATGCAGCAATGGATAAGAGGATACATATGTATTTAAGCATGGCTACTGACGAGAAAGTCTCTTCATAATCAACTCCCTCTTTTTAGGTATAACCCTTTGCCACTAACCTAGCCTTAAACGTTTCAACTTTTCCATCTGCACCTCTTTTTCTTTTATAGATCTATTTATATCCAATGCACCTGATATCTTCAGTTAGATCTATAAGTTCCTAGATAGAATTGGAATACATAGATTCTATTTCTTATTTCATAGTCTCTTGCCATTTTTCCTTATCAGAATCTTCCATTGCATGCTTGTATGTCAATGGGTCATCTTGGCTACTATCAGAAACAGCAAGATGTGCTTCTCCAACTAACCTGTAGCAAGCAGGTAGTCTAATAACCCTCCCACTACATCGAGTTGCCAAGGTATTCTGATCAGGAATAGTGGTCTCATAATTTTGTCATTCAACAACTGTTGTTGGTTGTAGTCTGATCTGATCAGAAAGTAGTTCCTCTCGTATAACTTTACTTCGAGGTTTGAAATCTATCATATATTCATTTTCAAGAAAAGTGACATTTGTTGATACAAATACCTTTTTCTCTTGAAGACTCTAAAACAAACCTCCTCTTGTTCCTTTTGGATAACCTACAAATAAACAAACCTTTGTGCGTGGTTCTAGCTTCCCAGTCTTTCCTTTCAGTACATGTGTTGGGCACCCCCATATACGGATGTGGCGTAAACTAGATTTTCGCCCATTCCACAACTCTAAAGGTGTCTTTTGGATAGACTTGGAAGGCACTACATTAAAAATTTAAACAGCAATTTGTAGTGCATAACCCTAGAATGAGAGTGGTAGGGAAAAGTAGCTCATCATTGATCTAACCATATCAAACAACGTTCAGTTTCTCCTTTCTGCAACACCATTTTGTTGTGGCATTCCAAGTGCTGTGAGTTGGGATAGGATGTCATTCTCCAGTAAGTGATCCTTGAATTCATTATCAAGGTATTCACCTCATCGATCTGATCGAAGAGTTTTTAATAACTTACCTAATTGTTTTTCAGCTTCTGCTGTGAATTCTTTGAATTTTTCAAAGGTTTCAGATTTTTTTTGCATTAGATACACGTATCCATATTGTGAATAATCGTCAATAAATGTGACAAAGTATTCGTAACTGCATCTTACTTGTATATTCAATGGACCACATATATCGCAAAGCACAAGCTCAAGAGGTTCTTTGGCTCCTTTGCCCTTTGTGAGAAAGATCTCTTAGTCATTTTTTCTTCTAGGCAAAATTCACAAACTAGTAGAGTGCCAACTCTTAGCTCTTTTAAAGGACCATCCTTTACAAGTCTATTTATTCTATCTAGATTGACATGCCTTAACCTAAGGTGCCAAAGATATATATCGTCATCATGAGAAACTTTTTACTTTTTAGGCTTGGGATGTTCTACTTTAAACATTTCAGTATTAAGCAGTGATTGTTCGTCTGGCCTCAACATGTAAAGTCCATTCTCTATTTTTGGAGAACAAATATTTAAACTATTTATAGAAATAATAATCTCATTATTAAGAAAAGAAACACCAAACATTTGTTCAAATAATCTTAAAATAGAAATCAAATTCCTATGAAAAGCGGGAATAAAATAAACATTGTTCAATAACAAAAATCTATTCCCAAAATGAAGACAGACAACTCTCACTACTTTTGCTGAAACTTTGGCTCCATTGCCCACTCTCATCGTGAATTCCCTGTCAACAAGCTCCCTTGAAGAACTAAGTATCTGAAAAGAAGAACAAACATGATTAGTGACTCCTGAATCAAATATCCAGGGAGATATATCAAATAAATCTTCTTCCACTAAACAAGCTTCTAAAACAAGTAAATAATATTTACCTTTTTTCTTCTCTTTCAATTCGGAGAGATACTTGTTACAGTTTTTCTTCTAATACCCTTCAACTCTGCAATGAAAACATTTTCTCTTAGACTTTTTGTCCTTGGAGTTGATTTTCTTGGTACTTGTGTTGCCCTATTTGCTCTTTTTATACTTGGACCCAGAGATATCCTTACTCTTTCGCTTCTTGTTTTTGTTAGAGGTAGGGAGATTTTCTTCTGTAACATTTGCTTCAGTAACAGTTACTAAGCCATCTTTACCTTTATCTTTCGATATCGATTCGAAGGTTTACAGTTCTTTAAGCAGTTAAGTCATCGTATAATTCAACTTGTTCATAACATAGTTGCTCTTGAACTGAAGAAAATCAGGTGCGAGTGATTCCAAAATCATACTTACTTGGGTGCAGTCATCGATCGTAGTCCCCGAACTTCAGCCTCTCCAAAGTAATTGATTATGTTCAAAACATGATCTCTCACTGGAGTTCCTCTCTCCATCTTTGCATTCATAGCCTTTTTAATGGCGTCATAATGAGATTGATCAGATTGTTACTTAAATATGACCTGGAGCGACTCTATTATCTCATAAGCAGTCTCCATCTTTTCTTGTTTAGCTCTAAGCACGTCAGTCATGCCTGTTAATATGTAGCAGCGAGCTTTATTATTAGCATGAGTCCATTTTTCATAGTTTTCAGGTGCAGCACGAGTGGTATTAGCGGCGGGTTGTGGAGGATATTCTTCTGTAAGCACAAATTTGTAGTCTTCACTTACAAGAACGATATTCATATTACTTTTCCACTTGATAAAATTATCTCTAGTTAATTTTTGTTTGCAATTAAAACGATAATAGGATTCGAAATTGACATGTTTGCTGAAATTAAATAAATAAAACAACATTCAACATATTTGAAAATAAATATCACAAAAAATTCATAATAGTAAATGTGATGCATAATGCAAGTAAGTAAACACATAAACCTAATTACTAATTCTACGGTAATTCAATTTTCTGTAACTAGGTGCCATCATAAGATAGGTTACATAATTATTAATTGAATTGAGACTCTCTCAATTAATATATAAAACATCAAAATATCTCATATTGTCTTTTATTTATTAACTATCGTTTTATGGTCAAGATACTATTAACATTTTAATTGTATCCTCATGAGTGTAACCCATTATTTTAGATTCTAGCAACTTATCTCAAAATTGCCGCCGTAGGGTAGGTTAATTTTGAAATACATTCTAAAATCTTATTTCTTGGAAATTAAGCCTTGCTATTAATTTAAATGGACATCCTCTGTAGAGAAGACGAAATCTAAGTATCTCTAGGCACCAATAAAATCTCACGGTGCTTAATTAATAATGGAGACCGTGGGATATATTGTCATATACACCTCTCCCACTCATTATTTTAAAATTTTACGTGTTTTTATTAATAAACATCTAATATTTTATTTAACCTAGTTGTTATATCTATTATTATTTTCTAGGTTAAACTATTAATCCAATCTTATTGGTCCTAAATAAATTACTAGATTTTCTAAAAATCTAAATTTATTATTATAGGAATAATTTGGCTAATCTAATTAATAAAGATAGTCTAAATTGAATAAGTGCGATATTACCAAAATTTAACTATTAAATATAAATCAGATTATTTAATTTTTTTTATTCCTATCTAATGATTTAATCTAATTAAATTAGTCATATTCTACCTAAATAATTTAGCACGAATATGATATGTATGCATGACATTCGGGGTCATGTTATACATATCACATATAATATAACAATACAAAAAATAAAAATAATATTTGGTCAGGTCCCTTAGGAAATTACAACCCAATAAAATAATGAAATTACAAATAGTTGAAATTTAATTTTAGAAGAGAGGTACCAAATGAAAATAAGTAAACTTGAGAGTTAAAAGTGAAAAAAAAAAATGGACCAATGAGAACTAGCCACGTGGCTAGTTCCCAACTAGTGTGAACAATACAATAGCATTCTCAGCATAATGCATAGGGCACTTGTCCCTTGTTGGGCTAATTCTAACACATAAATATCGTAAGTATACGGGTCGCAACAAGTAATATAGAAGTAAGAGAGTGTCGATCCCACAAAGAGTACTTGATTACAAATGCTAAGTACTAACTGAAACTAGTTCAAAGTATGCAAGCCCGAAAACTATCCGCTAGTCTTCATGGGCCTCCTTTCTTCTTTTGGTATTTTTACAAATTAGATTTATAAAAAATAGTATTTATGTAAATATTTTTACGAAACTAGCTCAATAGGCTAGGCTACATTAGCCCAGCCCATATGATTATCTAAATAATCATTTGGGCCTAGGCCTATGTACCTAAGATGCACCATTGTTTTTTTTTTCGTAAGCTATATATTTAATATATAATAAGTTATATATGTCGTATATATAATTATATATATAATATAACTATTTCAATATATTAGTGTAAGCCTTGCAGCAACCCGAGTGGAAATATCTCTGTCGTCTCCTTTGTACATTACAAGGAAAAAAGAAGGAAAAAAAAAATACAACAAAGCCTATACCCAAAATTAGGGTCTACATCTTTTGATCTAATCAAAATAAATTGCAAAAAAATTTAAAACTTAAGGAACCATATACTTAACGACCAAATGCCAACCATACATCTATCATATGATAAATCATCTATTAATCATCAAATATATATAAACAAATAATGTAATACCCACTCATGCATACAAATAATTAACACTATATACTCATATAACCTGTCTCTGATATCAATTGTTGATTTTTAAAAACGATTTTCGCGGTGAAATATTGGTCCGAGAATATTCAAAAATTTTCTCAAAATAATTGACTATATGAGTGCATAGTATTAATTCATAACAAACAGAAAACATATAAAGAGAAAAGATCTAATACTTCTTGTAGCCTATCAGTGGATCCTTGCTTTTCTATCTTCTAAACCACGATCTTCTAATCCAAGCCTCAAGTACAATAAGATAACATGTATAGATATTGCGTACAATTTCTTAAACTCACACTTTAAGCACTTGCAATATTCTCAACAAATGAGATTACAAGAGTTTGTTCTACAGATAATAAGAAGGCTCTCTTCTTTTTTTCTCTAGGTTATGGAGGCTCTGTAGAAAAAATAATGTGTATTATCTTCTGCTAGGGTTTCTATTATCTTCCGCTAGGATTTCCTTTATATATATATATATATATATATATATATATATATATATATATATATATATATATATATTGATATATTTATTAAACTATTTAATAAATAAATTAATTAATCATATTAATATATATATGAAAACCCTTTTTTTATACCATAACTTTTTATCTTCAAAAACAAACGTGATTATATATATATTTAAATAAATTAATCTAATTAATTAATATATATTTATGTAGATATATGTATATAAACTAGCAGATAACTCTTTCACTTTCAGTTAGTTTCTCAATTTCTGTTAATCTAATTATTTGATAATTAGATATTTTTAAATTCAAAATTTAAACAAATTAGAAAACTTATCTCTCCATAAATATAAATAAATTAATTAATAACAATTTTTAATTACATACAGATAAACTATTTATCTAAACAAAGTGTGCAGTAATAGAAATAATGTAATATCCAGTACAGTGATTGTAAGAGGTAGAATTGGGGATTTATGGACTTGTAATTCAAACTCCAATAAATTATGACAATTAATTAAATTTGTCTAATTTATAAATTCCTGTATTACTCCACTAAAAATCCGGAATTGCACTCTTGAAGTTATAAAATTAATTTACTCAGAAAACAGCGAGCAGACCATTGATTTAATCATTACATGTAGTTTAATCGTCCATAGATAATTCATAATTGATGCTAGATCATATTCCGTTCACGTCTCCAATTACATCTTTATCCTTGTGTACTATTGATTCTCCAATGAACAATGAATTTATAAATCTATTATAAATTGAGTACTCAAACTGTTCAAGTCCTGAATCAATACACAAAGGAATCATCTTTCTAGCTTCCTAATGAAAGGAATAGATTCCATATCTCTAAGCTATATTCTCAGCTACTCATCTCATTATGCTCCCAAGATACAAGTATTTCAGTCTGTTTAGGAAACAGACCTGTAACAAGTATGTTAAAAAACATAATATTATAAATAGGAGTTTATAACTACTCAGGATTAAGACTGATTTACATATGATCATTGTTTTGGGGTTTTCCTAATTTTTAGAATTAACCCTTAAAGCATGGTATTGTGCTAATTAAGTATGGGATCAACAAGACCTAAGCTTGCTTACTCAAACTACAAGTAGCACAAGAGAAACGACAGTGACCTAGGGAAATGACATATCATTAGGCTTGGACTACTTGTCGTTTTTGAAGCTCCTCTATCCAAAGCTGAGCTACATATCGTGCAAGCCAACTGCATGCCATTTAGTTTTTCATGCAAGCTACGTGTAGCTTGTGCACAAGCTGCCCAAGGGTACTAGACAACTCCAGAAATCTCTAGAAGTCTCCAACTTGTGACCAAAGATCTTGTAGCTACAAGTGCTTGTTGCCTAAATATTTCTACATTAAGCTATCTTAAGTTAACAAGAGCTTGATACATAATCCTCTTGTCTATCAAGATAAGCTAACTAATAGATATTTGACACCTCATTCCCTTGTAGTAGAAGTCTTCTTGTAGCATAAGGCATTCTTTGCCTATAAATAGAGAGGTAATACCCTCATTTGTAACCCAATGAGCATATACTATCTATAATACTATCTCTTTTATTTACTTTCAACCGGTCTCTCTCCATCTCTCTTTTTCTCTTTCGTTCATGCATTCCGAAGCCGTTAAAGCTCCCTTTCTCTCTACTTCTTATTTTAATTCTCATTGACACTTATATATATGTATATATGATTGTTTCCTTATCATCACCACCATTATCACTTTTCATTCCCATAGCCTAATCTTTCCAATGTCAATATCGTATTTGGTCATTCCAACCAATTTGTGGCTGGTCTATCATCACTTCTTTATCACCTCTTGCTCAAGCCTTGGCCCAACGTCATTTGTTACCATGTCCTTATCATACTCTCCTTGTTCTTTGGTTCATGACCAACTCATAGATAAGTCCTAATCCCTTTTCCATATATGTATGTTTGCATGCATCTTATTATATTTTATTTACTTATGCTTAGCTTTTCTTTTGGGTTCATCCGTAACTAATTCCTAGTTATTTTTATCTTATTTCCATACATTTATATATATGTATATATATGTATACGTACCTATCTTCATACATCCTTGCATGTATACAACTTAAGTAACATAACAAGCCTTTTAGTGTTGATATTTTCCTAAATATTTGTATAGGCCTAGATATTTTCACATGATCTTTTCCTAAGTCCACACTAATTTATTCACATATGCTCGGCCCAATAATTACTTTATATCACTTTCTATCTCATAATTACTTTTATGTCATTTTTTTACTAGTCAATTATTTTTATACCATTTTCTATTGTCTTATTATTTTACGTTACTATTTCCACTAACTTGTTTTATAAGTTTCCTTGCATGCAATCTCTAACCCTTGTGCTTCAGTGATTTATGGGCCTCAAGCTACTCTACTTGAACTCTGTGCTTGACCTGTGGCACAAGTTCGAGATTTTGTGTTCTCTCGTAATTCCTCACCTATTATTTCAGCTATTATTGTTATTATTATCTCTAACCGCCTTATCTTCTATATTTGTCTTCTAGTTTACATTATGGTCAGTTTATTCGACTCTCACAACTAGACTCTTTATTATTGCCGCATTATTATATTATTGTCGATCTGTAAGCTAGTTATCCCTGCAATCGCCTACGTATAGGGATGCTGTGAGAAGTGTCGTTCTCTATTGTGACCACCTATTAGGACTTCGATAAGTAGTGTCAGCGTTGTGATAACACTTATGTTATTATTATGCCATTATTATTATTATTATTATTATTATTATTATTATTATATTGTAAGTACGTTATCCCTGTAATCGCTAACGTGGAAAAGACGTTGTGGAAAGTGTCATTTTCTATATCGATCGCTCATCAGGACTTCGACACATAGATAGTGTTGTGATAACTCTTACACCTGTGCACTCTTTATAATCTAATCATAATCTCAGTTATTCTCTACTTTGCTTTAATTAACCACAGGTCTCATTAATTAATAAGAACACGAAGTCTGATCCCGAACATTAAAAGGTGACTCCACTGGGGAGTAGCCAAAGGGAAAATGACGTTTCTTCGGGATTCCCAAGATCCACAAGTGCATTTCGTCACCTTATCAGGTAGTATACTGTTACTCTACCCATTTTATTTCTCTACATCTAGCAGTGTACAGTTACTCTTATCAACAATATAACCTCAAAATGAACCCACTAAAATGCGCATTTGGTGTCTCCGATGGCAAGTTTCTTGGCTTTATGGTGCACAAAGAGGGTATCAAAATTGATGATGACAAGACCAAAGCTATAGACAACATGTCTCAGCCTCAAGACCTCAAGTAGTTAAGGCAGTTTATTGGGAAGGTTTCCTATCTTTGGATATTTATTCCTGTCTTAGCCACCATCATCAAGCCTCTGCACCAACTCACCGTGGGAATCGGAACATGAGTATGCGTTTCATGAAATCGAGAAAATCCTCACGCGTCCACAATTCATGATCACCCTGTCCCCAGGAAAAGAACTGCTCTTCTATTTGTCTGCCTCCGATGAAGTAGTTGGAGTACTCATAGCACAAGAGCCTGATGGGCAAGAAAAGCCAATCTATTATCTTAGCCGATTGCTCAAGGGTCCGAAGAAAAATTATCCCTTCAATGATAAACTTTGTGTTGCACTAGCTTATCTAATACAAAAACTCTGATACTACATGCTCACTCACAAAGTGAAGGTGATCACCAACTCCGACCCGATTAAGTTCCTTCTTCAGAAGCCTGTTCTCAACGGGCGATATGCTAAAGGGATGCTCGTACTTAGGAGCTCGACATATCGATAGAAAAACCAAAAGCAATCAAAAGTCAAACTCTAGCCGAATTACTCAAATACACCAAACAAACTCTTGATGAAGAAGTGCTCTCAGTGGAAGATAAAGAAGATCACTGGACGCTATAATTCGATAGTGCCTCAACTTGCAACGAAGGAAGTGTCGGGATTGTACTCACCAATAATCATGGAGAAGTCTTCAAGAAAGCTGTCAAATTGGCCTTTCCATGCTCCAACAATAAAGCCGAGTATGAGACTTTAGCTATTGGCTTAAACTTTGCCAATGATATGAAGATCTCCAAATTAGGAATCTGTAGAATCTGTAGGGACTCTAATTTAATCATCAAGCAGTTAAATGGAGAATTCACAGTAAAAAAACCTGCTCCACTCAAATATCGAGAAAAAATTCGAAAGAAACTCCACAGTTTCACTGACTATTAATTGCAATATATTCCCCGATTACAAAATAAGTACGCTAATGCTCTCACCACTTTGGTACTTAAGATCAACCTTACCAAAGAAGATCTCATTCAAATCCTTTTGGCGATTAAGGTGGAACCCATTCCTTCAGTGGCACCATCTCCAGATCTATTCTATTAAAGAAAAGATAGAAAAGCCCGATGCATAGAGCCTCAAAGAGACCAAATCATATGTTGTGATCAACGACCATCTTTACCAGAGACTATGCATCAGTGTCTTAGCCAATTGCATTGATACAACGCTTGAGGAAATAATCCTCCAAGAAATTCACAACAAGACTTATAGTCTGGAAGGTCCATCACTTGCCCATCAAGTTCAGAGGTCAGGCTACTACTAGCCTAATCTCAAAAGCTAAGCTGATGAGTTACAAAAGAATTGCCAACAATATAAGCTTGTAATTGATCACAAAGAAAGTTGTTACACAGAAGTGCAAGACTGGAGAAAAATCTATATCGATTTTCTCAACTCCGGTCAAATGCCAGACAGCGTCCCCTCGGCCATTCTAGTCAGACGAAAAACTGAGAGATTCTTTGTTCATAATGGTTCCCTGTTCATACGTAGTTTCCAATAAAAAGTCCTAAAATGCTTAAGGCTAGCTAAAATTGACGTAGCTCTTAGGGAAGTCCACACGGGGGACTCTGGCAAACATATGGGAGGTCGTTGTCTCTTCGAAAAATTACTCATTATTAGCTACTAATGGCCAACTATCAGAAAGGATGCCATGGAATTTGTCAGAAAATGTGACGCCTGCCAAAAGCATGCCAATCTTATTGATGCCCCCGCTGTTGAAATGGGAAGCGTCCATTCACCATGGCCATTCCATACCTGGTCCATTGGTCTTATTGGGCCTATATCTCCTCCTGCCAGAGAAAAAATCTAGATTCTGGCAGCTACAGAAAATTTCACAAAGTGGTTCGAAGCAATCCCCCTCAAAAGAGCCACTTCCGAGGCCGCCAGTAACTTCGCGAAAGAATACATCATTTGCCACTTTGGGATACCCCGTAGAATAATATCAGACAATGGGACACCCTTCACAAGGCAACACTTTCAATCCCTAGTGGAAAATTATCGTATTTTCCATGGACGTTCTACACAGTATTACTCTCAAGGCAATGGTGTAATCGAAGCTTTCAATAAAACCTTGGTAGTTATCATCAAATGAATGATCGATGCCAAGCCCATTCAATGGGATAAGTGCTTACCTTCCGCACTCTAGGCCTACAGAGTTACTAAAAATACTACTTCCAAACAGACACCATTTTCTATGGTGTATGGAGCTAAAGTTGGTCGACCTGTGGAACTCTTTGTGCCCTCTGCAAAAATAGCACTCGCCTCGGATGTTGCCAAAAGCACATGAGAATTCGATCTCAAAGTCCTTGAAGACCAACGAGATCAAGTTCAACAAAGGGACTTATCTTATCAAAAGAAATTAGCTTAGGCTTACAATCGACTAATAAGACCTCGCTCTTTTCAGGTAGAAAAATTGGTGCTAAAAGTCGCTGACTATGTCATGAAAGGATTGAACGTCGCAAAATTCACCCCAAATTGAGAAGGCCCATATCAAATCATTGATGTTAAGCCCAGTAGGTACCGTGTCCTCCAAGAGATAGACACCGATAAACTTTCTCTATCCACTAATTTAAAATTTATCAAGAAATATTACACTTGATAAATTAAGGACTGCTACGGATAATCCTATACTAGAGATTGTCGTTTTTACATCCACAAATGAAATTGCCATCACATTCTACTTTTTACTCCATGATGGGTATTTTTCTCTCATATATATTTGTGCATTAATATCTCTATTTTCCCAGGATTTTATCCTATTTTCAAAAAAGAATACTATTCAGTCCTATTTTTTTGAAAACCAGTCGTTTCAAATACCCAATTCTCAATACTATTTTTTGAATATTTCAGAGTTTCTGTCAAAATATTTATCTTTCTTTTACAAAACTCTGTCAAAATTGGAAGCTATTATTTTCTATTACAAGCTTCCCTACTTTTAAAACTGAGATTGGTAGACTTATATTTTCAAAAATTGGCTGTTTTCAAATCTTTCTGAAGTGATTTCTGGTACTACTTTGGGTACTTTATGCTCTGAGATACTTGCAAAAGTCGTCACAAAAGGCACAAGAAATATGAGGATAAAAGCCATTGAAAAAGGCCAGAGAGATAAACTGATAAAAGCCATCAGTGTCAAAAGGAGAATGGGAGAAAGGTAGGCAGTAAAGTAAAAGCGCTGAAAAAGACGAAAAGGATAAAGTATCTCCAGATCTAAAAGTCTTGGGTAGTCCTCAGGATAAGCTTCGAGGCATTATCATGGCAAGGAGAAATTGAGGTAGAAAAGTATGACCTCAGGCGTGGGCTCCCCTGTCGCTGGTCAGTCATCCTAGAAGTGGCTTGTCGCAATACCGCTGGCCGAAATGCCAGATCGTCCATATCTGCATTTTCCTCCAACGCAAGAGGAGCTATATCTTGCCAAAAAATGGTTGTACAATCACATCCATTATCTTTCCTAGGATGACGCTTTGTACTTTAAATAGCGGGTGAGTGTGCGGGATCCTATACCTACACTACGAAACTAGCCTCAGTCCTGAGGGTCGCAACAATGTCTCCCCTGCCTAGTTGACCGTAAAATGGCTAAGTTAGCGCAGTTCCTGCCAAAAGCCAGTCTCCTCCACAAGGGCGATGCTTAATTCCGTCCGGGTATGGCCATCCGAGCTATACTTATTGCCAGAGTATGTGGATAGTATTCTCACCCATACTCTGCCTCACCTATCAAAACCTTATCATGTAAATCCGATAAGTACTTTTCTATATGCTTTTAAATCTCATATTTCTGAGTCCTTACATATAGTTCTCCCTGCATAATTTTAACGTATATTCATACAGATGTCAAAACCTTATCGTCGCCTTTACGATAAGTATTTTTCTACATGTTCAAGCTTCTGTCCTTACATGTGGCTTTTCCTGTAAAGCTTTACATATTTTTCTATGCAGATATCAAAATCTTATCGTGTAAATCCGATAAGTACTTTTTTACATGCTTTTAAATCTCATATTTCTGAGTCCTTGCATGTAGTTCTCCCTGGTTGATTTTAACGTATATCCATGCAGATGTCAAAACCTTATCATCGCCTTTATGATAAGTATTTTTCTATATGTTCAAGTTTCTGTCCTTACATGTAGTCTTTCCTGCATAGCTTTACATATTTTTCTATGCAGATGTCAAAATCTTAGCATCGCATTTACGATAAGTGCTTTTCTACATGTTCAAGCTTCTGTCCTTATATGTAGCTTTTTCTGCATAGCTTTATACATTTTTCTATGCAAATGTCAAAACTTTATCATCGCTTTTACGATAAGTGCTTTTCTACATATTCAAGCTTCTGTTCTCACATGTACCTTTTTCTGCATAACTCCACACATTTTTCTATACATATGTCAAAACTTTATCGTGTAAATCTGATAAGTATTTTTCTACATGTTTTCAAAACTCACATTTCGAGTCTCTACATGTAGTTTATTTTCTCTCTTACATGAGAGACTTCCTGCGTGATTTTTCACACCTTTTTCATGCAGTCATTCCAAAGCCTCATCACGACAAACCGATAAGTATTCTTCTACATACTTTCAAAATTTTATATTCTTTGCATGTAGTTGGTTTCTTCACTCCTGGCTGTGAGTTTGTCTATATGATGATTTTTATACTTTTGTCATGCAGCTACTTTAAAACCTTGTCGCTATTTCTCCGATAAGTATCCTGCCACATACTCCTAGTTCTCCTTTTCCACAAGTGGCATAGTTTCTCACAAATGCTTGTAATAATTTCTGAATATTCTCTAACTTCTGAAATATCTTTTCAAAACCTCATGATTTCTGAGAATTAAATCTCCTATTCTTGAATACTTCTTGAAAATTATCATGAGTATCTTTTTACGACTAATTTTTGTGCAAATATTTTTCAAGCATAAATAGTCAATTTTTGGCATCACTCTCTCTCCACCCTTTTAAAAGTTCAAGGGGATTGCCAAAATATTTTACAAAATACTGGGGACTAGGTACCTCTCCCTGACAGTTATTCAAATTACTGGAGACTGTATTCCATCTAAAATATTATTTTCCTCCCTAGCAATTTATTTAATACACTGGGGACTCAATTTTATTTTCAAAATATTCCCAGTGCCTATCTTTCTTGGTTTGAACTTTTATCTGGACTAATTCCTCTACCACGCAAGAAAATTATCTACTTGCAACTCTAGAAAAGCAGGGATATCAAACCAAGCAATTCTATCTCGAGGATGTGCATGCATGCAACACGAAGCCATCACCAAGCCACAGTATGTAAGTTAATATATTAAGGCCCAATGGGCTGCCAAGGCTTCAACAAGGTATGAAATCTGTCTTAGATTTTTACCAATATCATTAGTAAGGCCCAATTACATTTTTACTGCTTTTGTTGGTAAAAAGTTCAGAGAATAAATATTTCTCGTACATGACATTATGGTATACATCCTTTCTAATTGTGACATTTTTATAAAATCTCTTTATATTTCCTTTAATTGGGTCGAGCCTCTTATGGTCTATTCGAAATGCCACTTCTTGCAACTCATGCCCTGTTTTCTTGTTTGCTCATTTTTCTGTGATAGTTTGCAAACATATTTTTTGAATGTGGTATTTTTGCAATACTCATTTCATGCTTTCGAGCCGAGGCATCTTAGACCTCATTTATGTCCTTAAATACCGCTTTTACATGTTGTGCCATGATTTTTGCACTTACTTCCTCACTTGGTCAATTATTTACAGTATCTTTACATACATAATTAGACCTCTTGGTATCAAATTTTTGCGCTTAAACACGATTACTCTCATGCATACCTATTATCACTTTGGGCCGGTCATATTTATAAACACCATTATTATTATTTTTCAAAACAAGAACATGATTTTGGACCCGAGAATATCATTGCATTTTTCAACGCCTTTTCCTCACAAGGTATTGTCTAGGTCGACACCCTTTGATAACTCCAATTTCCTTTTCCACTTTGAACCCGTGGTCATATTTCATGATAATTAATCAATTTCCTTTTTTTGGTTTTTCTTGCATTTTCGGACAAAACAAAGAGAGAGAATTTTTCTAACTCATAAAATTTTATTCCATAAACTATAAAATTATGGAGATATTTTAAAATATAAAATTACATGGAGATACTTTTCATATAATATAAAATTACATTGAATTAGTATATTTTCTTTCCTACTCTAGTGTTAATTCCCTTTCTAAAAATCACGGAGGATTACGCCCCTCCATTTTTAAAATTGTAACGGTCATGGAAGTCCAACTTCCATGACTATCTTGTTCTAGGCTTCGTGACCTAAAACAAGAATTTTTCATAATAAGTCATGGCTCATTGTCCATGACTCGCTAATCTCCCTCTTCCCTTTCACTGGAGATTTTACCTTTATCGGTAATCAATGGACAAGAGGAAAAGCATTCGGTAAGTTAAAGGAAGAGAGAATATTATAATCTGTCTAATCTTTAGACAGAAGTTCTAAAAGAACCTCCCTCTTAGATGTATCAATGATAATGTTGGAAGAAATTTCTAAGAGATTCCAAACTTTGTTCCAGGATTTATCACGATCCTCGAGCCGTACTACGTCTCCTAACTCTTTAATGCAGCCTTGTAGTACATTCTTGATCCTCCAATCTGTGGTAGTATCCCATGGTGTCTCTATGTAATTTGCTCGAGTCAAGCTCGAGGACAATACCCTCGAAGCTCTCCTTTTCGTCTTAGCTCTTATGGAAAACACTTGATCTTGTTTCAAGTTCTTTTCCATACTCTCTCTCTCTCTCTCTCTCTCGCTCGCTCTCTTTATTTTTGAATGCCCTCTCTCTATCAACTTTCTCTCTTCCTCTCATTTCACTCTCTCCCTCGGGCTAAAAGGGTTAAGGACCGAAATAAGTCCCATGCATGGCTTAAATAGCCATGCAACCCTACGAGACAAGGCCTTCGGCCTCTCCGCCTCTCTTTCACTTCTTTAAGCTTTCAAATGTACGTTTGATTCCAATAAAGGAATCTGATTATACCTACACATAAATCTGAAAGTGGAATAGCCTGCATTGCTATCTTTCCACTTGAAATGACCACACAATAGTCATTTGGGAGCCTAAGGTGCTGCCACTTGTCATATAACTTCCTTTTTTTACATTTTCTTTTGTCCACTTGCACCATCATTCACTATATATATACACACACACATATATATATATGTGTGTGTGTGCATGTGATTCTCGGGTTCTACACTATAAAGCAGCCAAAATGGCTACTATTTTCCCATGCTCTCCTTTTCTTTCAAAGCTGAAAGCTTTGTCTTCTTCTCTTTCTTATAGCCGTCCAAGCTACTTGATAAGACTAGGTTTGTGGATTTTGTGCTAACACTTCACCACTTGCATGCCTTGTCACATCTACTCCCTACTTGCGTGTAGCCTTGACCGAGAATAATGACTATTCTCCTTTGTATTCTCGGCTAACACCTAAGCTATACCAAGCTAAGTTGGTGCCACTTTCTTTTGTTTCTATGTGACTTGTCTTAAAACATTGTCACAATTCCCAAGCATGTCCATATCAATACCACCTAAAAATGGTTTTACTCTTTGGAAACTTTTATTTTCGGACAAACCAAGGAAAAACTACACTAGTGTAGTTTCCTCTTAGACGTGTCCCTCCCATGCATGCATACTACATCTTTGCATGAATCTCCTTATTAGCAAAAATCAGTTTTATAAAGTTAGATTTTTGCTTCATGCATGCACTTTATGATCATTAATTTAGTAAGTATCATTACTAAGTTAAAATTAGAACCTTCCTAGTATACTAGTTAAACTATTATTTTGTTGTCTTATACTTGAATTAAAGCCTAATATTTTTATTGGCAACAAATTATATGCTTCAAAGTATTCATTGTTATACTTGTCTGAGTCCCTTATATCTTTATGAAATATAAGCAAACCTCTTAGTTAAGCTATTATTTGAATTTGAGATTAATATTCCTCTCATGGATAACAAAATTATGTGCTTGCTTTTTATTTCTTGCTATGATATTTTCATGTCAAAAACCAAGGAGTGCTCATATATATTTGCTTGCTTTTCTTTAACTAAGACGTAGTCATATGTATATGCATGTTTGTAGTCTTTGATATATACATCTGAAAAAGTAAGCTTTTCTTTATTTTATATCACAATGAGCATACAAGACTCGAAGAGGTATTTCATTTTGCAGAGTACTCTCCTCATTAGTACACAAGAAGACCTAACTTAACGATAGAAGCTATGGGGTCTGTGGTATCATTGATTCGGATATCTCTAAGATCCTCGTCAGCTCGTAGAGGACTAAGTACCATAATAAGGAGGCTGTGGCTCCACATGAGACGCTAACACTGGTACCGGAATCACTCGACTTCAAAGATCCCAGTATAACTCTCGCCATCGGTCAATTTCCTCGTATGCTTCCATCAAGTTCATCTCTACCATCCTTAGATTCACCTCCAGAATGGCAATCTTTTGCACCACATAGGATTGGATCTCCAAAACATGCTCAAAAGCATGAGTGGCATGCATTTCAAGCTCTTGGATAATGCAATTCGGCTCGAGACCGTAATTGCATCTCAGTCAGTTGCTCACTCAAGGGATCGACCTGAGCTTGGAGATTATCCATGCTCGCTTGGTCTACTCGAGGAGATACCGGCGTACGCAAAGGAGATGATGGCGAACTCAGTATCATATCCAACGAACTGCTTAAAAGATATGGCTGAGGAGAAGACGAACCCCTCGAGGATATTCCTGACGAGCTTGAGTTCGAGCTAGGAGCCATGATAGAAAGTGAAAACATATAAATGTGATCGATATACAACCGAGAGAAAGACATGGCTTATGAAGCATGTGCGAGACCCTCTATTTATAATGCTTAATGAGCTCCGGCGAATGATCATATCCACCGTAGCTCAGGGGACTTAATATTTTGGAGTTTTCCCAATTTTTGGAATTAACCCTTAAAGTATGGTATTGTGCTAATGAAGCATGGAATTAACAAAACCTAAGCTTGTTTACTCAAACTACAAGTAGCACAAGAGAAACGACAGTGACCTAGGGACATGACATACCATTAGGCTTGGACTACTTGTCGTTTTTGAAGCTCCTCTATCTAAAGCCGAGCTACATGTCGTGTGAGCCAACTGCATGCCGTTTAGTTCTTCATGCAAGCTACATGTAGCTTGTGCACAAGCTGCCCAAGGGTGCTAGATAACTCTAGAAAGCTCTAGAAGTCTCCAACTTGTGACCAAAGATCTTGTAACTACAAGTGCTTGTTGCCTAAGTATTTCTACTTTAAGCTAACTTAAGTTAACAAGAGCTTGACACCTAATCCTCTTGTCCGTCAAGATAAGCTAACTAATAGACACTTGACACCTCATTCTCTTGTAGTAGAAGTCCTCTTGTAGTATAAGGCATTCTTTGCCTATAAATAGAAAGGAAATACTCTCATTTGTAACCCAATGAGCATATACTATCTATAATACTATCTCTTTTATTTACTTTCAACTGGTCTCTCTCCATCTCTCTTTTTCTCTTTTGTTCATGCATATCCGAAGCCATCAAAGCTCCCTTTCTCTTTACTTCTTGTTTTAATTCTCATTGAGACCTATATATATGTATATATGATTGTTTCCTTATCATCACCACCATTATCACTTTTCATTCCCGTAGCCTAATCTTTCCAACGTCATCATCGTATTTGATCAGTCCAACCAATTTGTGGCTTGTCCATCATCGCTTCTTTATCACCTCTTGCTCAAGCCTTGGCCCAACGTCATTTGTTACCACGTCCTCATCATACTCTCCTTGGTCTTTGGTTCATGACCAACTCATAGATAAGTCCTAATCCTTTTTCCATATATGTATGTTTGCATGCATCTTATTGTATTTTATTTACTTATGCTTAGCTTTTCTTTTGGGTTCATCCATAACTAATTCGTAGTCATTTTTATCTTATTTTCATACATTTATGTATATGTATATATACGTATACGTACCTATCTTCATACATCCATGCATGTATAAAACTTAAGTAACAAACTTTTTAGTATTGATATTTTCTTAAATATTTATATCGGCCTAGATATTTTCACATGATCTTTTCCTAAGCCCACATTAATTTATTCACATATCGTAGGCCCAATAATTACTTTATATCACTTTCTATCTCATAATTAGTTTTGTATCATTTTCTTACTAGTTAATTATTTTTATACCATTTTCTATTATCTTATTCTTTTTACGTTACTATTTCTATTAACTTGTTTTATAAGTTTCCTTACATGTAGTCTCTTACCCTTGCACTTCAGTGATTTATAGGCCCTAAGCTACTCTCCTCGAACTCCATGCTTGACTGTGGCACAAGTTTGGGATTTTGTGTTCTCTCATAATTCCTCACCCATTATTTCTGCTATTATTGTTATTATTATTGTTATTATTATTTCTAACCCCTTTATCTTCTATATTTGTCTTCTAATAGACATCATGGTCGGTTTATTCGCCTCCGTTAACTAGACCCCTCAATATTACTGCATTATTATATTATTGTCGATCCGTAAGCTAGTTATCCTTGCAACTGCCTACGTACAGGGACGTCGTGGGAAGTATCGTTCTCTATTGTGACCGCCTATCGGGACTTCGATATGTAGTGTCAGCATTATGATAACACTTACGTTATTGTTACGCTATTATTATTATTATTATTATTATAATATTATAAGTATGTTATCCCTACAACCGCTAACGTGGCAAGGACGTTGTAGGAAGTATTGTTTTCTATATCGACCGCCCATCAGGACTTCGATACATAGATAGTATTGTGATAGCTCTTACACCTGTGCACTCTTTGTAATCTAACCTTAATCCCAGTTATTCTCTACTTTACTTTAATTTAATCAGGGGTCTCATTAATTAATAAGAACACGAAGTCTGATCCCGAACAATTATCTAGTGACATTATTTGAACTCTCAATAGTTAGCAAAATTTATGTGAAATTCAAATCATGTCTGGTCCAATCCTAAATAATTGAATTGTATAAAGTACCTCCATTATGATATCAACACATCAATAGTCCGGATAAGACTATTACATTCTCAAAGTTAATGGACCATACTAATAATATTTAATTAAAGATCACATACTTTAATTAATTATTACGGACTATGTTTATTTTATTATCCAAAAATTTAATCCTCATGTATATAATACTTATATACTAAATTTGTGGTCAAATAAATAAAATAGGGATTTTCTGATATTTAAATACATACAAATTATGTACAAATTCAAATAAAAAAATATTATTTTATTAATTCAGTAAATATCCAAAAAATACATGCTTTTAGGGCATAAACCCTAACAATTCATGTATATCTCTTCTAGATATATGAATAATTGGACCAACATAAATCCATATTAGAACCATATAAAATTTTTCAATTTCTTACCTCCATTTTGAACTAAAATGATAACTCCACTTTTTTTTGTCTTAAATAATAATTTCTCTTTGTTTCCAATTTTATCCATGCTAAGATGAGCACATTTTGCGCAAATATTAATTAACATGATTATTATTGGACAGAAATTATTAAAAAGGATTAACGTAAAACAAAAATCTAAGAATGAGGATCTCCACAAATAAAAGAATGAGGACTAAACCGTGAAAAAAAATTAACAGAAATACCTTTCTTTTCTATCAAAACCAACTTTAGAGGATTTCAGGGAGTTTGCTCCAAAAATTGAGTTCAAGATTAATTTTACTAGATTGTTCCGAGTTCAGGGAGTTTTTGTATTAAAAAGCCTAGAAAATAGTAGTATGACTAATTTATCATTCATTTGAGTGTGAAAACACATGATTCCAGTGATAATATACTCACAAAATCATTTAAATACTATTTTAAACTTTTTTATGCTTTAATTTTGCTCGAAAAAGTTACTATTATATGCTCCTTGAGTTTTGATCCCAGTTCCACCACTGATCTTGACTAAGTTTTTCCTTGGAACCAAGGTCTGATTTTAAAGAGAATTGAAAAGGAGGAAATAAATGGAACCTTGCTAGTTTTAACGTGAGAAAGGAAGAGAGAAGGTTCTCAAACTTTTAAGTTTTAATTGAGAGGAAAAGAAAACTCATCAGCTTCAACATGTGACACAATTAATCCCTGATGTGACAATTGTTGCAATTAAACTTTTAAAAGTTTACAATTTGGGCCCTCTTGTATAAATATATATATATATATATCATCAGCTTCAACGTGTAACGTAATTAATCCCTGATGTGACAACTGTTGCAATTAAACTTTTAAAAGTTTACAATTTGGGCCCTCTTATATAAAAAAATATATATATAGCAACCTATATATATGTATATATATTGTTCCCAATCCAATAGCCTATCTATATGTTTTTTTTTTTTTTTGGTCGTTGAATCATAATCTAATGGCTACTATAATTTAGGTAGTTAGGAAAAAAAATAATAAAAATAAGTACTCATTATTTAATATTTTTCTCTCTCCAACTTTTACTATAAAAAGATATGTGTGACGAATTTTAATTGGACAAAACAATACCTAAAAAAATACCTACTGGATTGGTGCCTTATATAAAAATATATATATATATGTGTATATATATATGGGCACCAATTCAGTAGGTTTTTTTTTTTTACCTAGGTATTATATTGGCCAATTAAAATTTATCATGCACATCTTTTTATAATAAAAAGTGAGAGAGAGAAATAACATGAATGATGCATGTTTTTTCATACATATTATTATAGCCGTTGAACCACCGATGATGATGAAAAAAAAAAACCTACTAAATTGGCAACCTATATATGTATATATATATATATAAGTATATAAATCTCAAATCCGAGACCAAAACACTTGGACCACTAAAATACTTAGAAATTACACTATTTCAAATTTTACCAATTTTGGTCTCTAACTAATCAATATCAGGAAATTAATTCTCTAATCCAGTTCGGGGAACTAAACGCATTCGATGGAGAAATGTTTGTTCACACTAATTAGCAGATTAATTGCACAATATGGTAATAATGTATATAAATCCGGCTTGCAATTTTGAGGATTACAATTATTTGTCAAAGAAAGAAAGAAAATGAAGAGAGAGAAAAAGAAAGGGAAAAAAAAAAAGAGAGAACACATCGTAAATTGATCTTGTATTTCATAATTTTTTTTATTAAACCCCTTGTGTTTTAAAAAATAAGGAAAAGCCTCTTTAAATTTGATTTTTTATTACGAAAAGCATTATAACTTGACGATTTCTTAAACTCGACCTCATTATATCATAAAAATTAGGAAAAAAACTGATAGAAATGACAAAATGATTCTTAATAAATGATAGATTTAGATTTAAAACAAATTTAAGTTTTGTCTATACTAGTTTCCAAACAACACGTGATAAGTAGTTTCTAAACAATTATCTATACACCCAAACACAATGTAAAATTATAATACAAACCTATGTCTACCATCTATTGAGGGCAATTTTACTATTTTTTAAATTAATTTTCCTAATTTAGTTTATATGTAAAGATCAAATTTCAAAAATAGTCAAATTACAGGACTTTTTATAATAAGAAGTTAAATTCAAGGAGGTTTCCACATTTTTTTTAAACACAAAGGTTTCGTAAAAAAAGTTAAAAAACAAGATCATTTTATGACATTTTCTAAAAAAAATAATAATCATAATTAGAAATACTTTGAGATTAACATAGGTATCCTATTACCAATTGAGAAATAAAAAAGGTAGTTGATCGTTTCTTATTAAGTTTCTTATGGTTATCCAACTAAATTGAAAAAAAAAAATCAAATACTAAGTATTCTATTATATTACTTATAGTATCTTAGAAATTACTTACGGTATCTCAAAAAATTAGAATGGGATTGACCATTTCTTATTGTAAATAAATAAATACAAGAGGTGTTATATCATGTTACCTATAGTGCAATGACATTTGAATTTGGTCAAAACGCTCTTCCTCAAAAAAATAGGTTCAGTTATTTTTGGGATAATATTCAAAAAAAAAAAAAACTTTCTTTTAGCAAAAAGACCTATGTCTTTTCATTAATATCAAATAAAATCTTCTATTTGCATTTATTAATCAAATCTCACCAAATTTGCATGTACAGTCAAATTTGGAGTTTAAATTATTGTAAAAATGCCTTTTTTTTCTTAAAAATGCTAATTAGCATCATAGAAATAACCAGAAGACAACTTTGAGAATAAAAAATAATTTGTAGTCTATCAGGAAGAGAAATGATAAGGATATCAAAATCTAGCACTAAAAAGTTACAGTAGATGATTTGGCATTTATTTTAACTATTTATTTTGAAGTGGGATCACACTATTTAAAATTATGTAACTTAAAATAATATCACATCATTAGTATAAGTTTTTGGTATAAGATTTTAATATCTCAATCTTTACTCTTATTAGGAATCCAACTATAATAGACTTAAAACACAATTTTTTTTTTAATTCTATTATCTGAATTCAAAAGTTAAAACCAATTGTTTTCAATAATATGAACTCCAATTTTGACTATATATGAAGATCTAGTGAAATTTGATAAAAAAACGAAAAAAAAAAAAAAAGATTTTATTTGATATTAATAAAAGAGCAGATTTTATTTGATATTAGTAAAAAGGTGGATTTTTTTTTTTTTNAAAAAAAAAAAAAGAAAAAAAAAAAAAGAAGAAAAATCAAAATAACTGTTGGTGGTTTTCATTCTTAGCTACCACATTCTTTGGTTGTGAAACTTCTTACAGAGGTGTTAGAAGTTGCACAGAGCATCCCTTCTTTGGCTTGTATAAAGGTAGAATTTACACCTTCCCAAGTTCATGGGAATAATAATAATAATAATAATAATAATAATAATACAAAGGGAACAATATACATGGCCAACCTAGGAAAGGACCAAGTGGTTCTAGATACACAGGTTACCAAAAATTTGTACGAATATAAGATTTACTATTCCAATATGCTTGATCAACAAATACATAATTTACCATCCTGATATTGCCTTCGTCTTTGTTACCTTTCTACTTGTATGCTAATGGTCCAGATCTCGACACTGCAAACCTCGGCAACGGACTTGGACCGCTGCTCCCAGAAGCTGAGCCTTCCACAAACTTCGTTTTACGGCTTGAGTTGTAATCCAATGGCCCAGAACGGCGAACGTTCCGGTGTTTATTTTCGATACTCCGTAAGCTTCCACTGTCAGTGTCATAAACATGCTCGGGACCATGCGATGACGATCCTCTGAAGAAACCAGAATCATTACCACTATACTGAGGAGTTGAATCACCACGTGGCTGTCGTACTACAGGAGACCCGTGTGCAAGTGATAGAGCAGGTGAATTGCGGGGTGAAGCGCCTAGTAATAATGCCTGTGGTGTAGATGGAGAGTTTGAGTAATACTGACTATATAGTGAACGGAGAATGGCGTAGGGAACATGGGGTTCAAGAGAGCTTCTTGGAAGATATGGGGAAATCTCACAAAGTTGGTCTAGGAAAATAAGTTGCGCAACAAGATGAGATCTGCGAAAAAAAGCTGAAATGGTTATACACTTCTATGCAGTTAGTCATATACAATGCTAAAGCAATCTGCGGAGTAAATAAATTACCATAACGGCTTAGGTTCTAATAGTCAATAGCAATATCACATAACACAAAATCCATACAAGTGTACCACTACACATATTGGACTCCTAATCCACACACCTGTTAGTTTCACTCCAAGAATCCAGTACAACGCCAGCAGAGAATTTGATGAAGAGCTGCATAGTGGACTTTATGCTTGCTTCAGCTGACAAACGGCTTTGTATTTCGGAATCTGCCATCTCACCAACATGTCCATTGGAGAAGGCTTGTCTCTGCTGATGTTCACGTTCCAATCTGACAAACTCACTCCCAGCAATGACAGCACTGATGCACCTGCCGATATTTATGAACAACAAAATGTAATGTATCAGTGAAAAATTCAATAAAAATGGTACATATGCAAATTATCCAGTCTGGTTTCCAGTTAAGTGTTCATGGGAGTGCCTAGGAATCACGAATGAGATACTATACCAAATCAAACAAAAAAGTCGTGGCAGAAAGGGTGTCTTTTGTTTAAGAACCCAAATGAATGGTTTAAGACATTTGATGCATAAATTCCAATTCTGAAAAGTTAACGGGCAATTTTTAAGTTCATCATGAGTCAATAAGTATCTACCACAAGCCTGCTACTAAATTATAAAGAAAATGTAAATCCACCTTGCCAAGCAATAAATATTGTTGTTGAAGCCTCCTGTATCGACATTGAAGGCGGTTGTGTTCCAAATACTAGAAGTCATGAAGCTCGCAAATAAATATGGTAACAAGCTCCATGAACCATCATTTGCACCCCCAACCTCTTCCAAGATCAATCTCACCCATTGAGAATCATGATCACCGATTATACCAACATTGTTTGCCACCCCTTTCATTCTTCTGATTTCTTTCTTCTCAGGTATTTCTTCAGGAATATGCTTTACTATTCCAGCTAGTAATGAGTGTATCAAGGGTGCACCTTCTTCAAGTACAACTCCTGCAGCTTCAGATAATACTTTATCAAAAGCTAGAGCTAGCCCGGCCTGAACACAGAATCCAATTACTGTGTCCATATCAACAATCTGCTTCATAGATGCTTCTCTTTCTGTTCTGTCACCAGAATGCAGACTGCCAGCAACCGCCTCTAGCATTTCACGGTTTGATCGCAATGATGTGTCAATACAATTTAAAAGAGCTGCTGTGTGTTCTTTCAGCATTCTGTCTAGCCTATCAACTCCATAGCCACCAAATATACGAGCAAAAGCTTTCAATTCTCTGAGATCAGTAACTGAATCAGCAAAATATCCACCCACAGGCCTCGAGCTCTTGAAGCATTTGTGTATGGGAGCGAAAAGAACTCCAGCACCTGATATATCCTTGATTATGTTTTCTATGTACCAATTGCAAACAACTTCAGTAGCTGATCCTGTATGATGCTCTTCTGGTTTTTCAAACAAATGCAGGGAAGATACTGGTCCTGAGAATCCCTCTGTGAGGAAAACTTCTCTGATACCCTGAGTAAGGTCCATGCTAATGTGCTGCTCTGCTAGATGGATGATACTGATATGTCTACGTATCAATGACTCAAGAACAGAAGGCCGTTGCAAATCATTATCAGTTTTCAGTACCGCAAGCAATCTCCTCCTGAAGTTCCCAATGATGCATTCTCTCATGTACTGCACATTATGATTGAGAACTTTTCATATGAAAGAACAATTTCAGTTGAGGAAATATTGACACTTAACTAGAAAGTAAACAGGCAAGGAGCAGAGCTAGAATAATGTATCAATAATACGCTACAATTTTAAGAAACAAGGACAACATAATTCATCTTCAAAAATTACAAGGCAAAATAGGTAACTCAAGGAATTTAGGGGGTAATACAAAAATTCTAATATATACTTTACTTTTTTACATAATTCACAAGTCTATTTATTTTCAAAACCCAATTCATATTCCTTGGTATTATATGATATCATCTGAAGCATTCTCTGTTTGGTAACTTCAGATCATGGCCAATCATTCACAGTGAATTCTCTGATGATTTATATTGGAATCTTCAAATGTCTTTCGATCAGGTGAGACTAGGTACAACACATTTGTTGACCCAGGGAAAAAGGAAAAAGAAAAATGTTCGTATTTATTTTTTATAGTTTATGCTTGAATGAGCTAGACGTACAGTGAAAGAAAGACATTCCATAATAAATAAACTTCCTATGAGAAATAAATAATGTTCATTAAAAACAGCAGGAAATAAGAATAGGAGCCATACAAATCAAACACAACATGCCCTCATCAATTTTTGCTATTGTACAAATACTAAAAACAGAAAGGAAAACAAGAAAAGAGACTAGAGGAAGTTTGCTTAACCTCTCTCAGGACAAAGACATGATTCAGAACACATATGGGCTCCATATCATTCAAAATTGAGCATAAATTGGTCAACCTCTGCATTGCAGCCTCTAACCTGGAATCACAAAAGAAAAACAGAGCATTACCACTTTTGAAGGCACTAATAATTAACATTTTGATATAGTATAACACGAAAGGAAGGTAAATGACTTACATTTTAATGGAACTATTACTTTCAGGATGACTTTCATGGCCAGGTAAAGGAAAACCACCTGTTCCTCTTGGAGATTTAGTTGAACCCATTGAAACTCTTGCTGCATGATTCATATAAGAAGCTGCCTGCTCTGGAAGAAGCTGAAATTCCCACAAAATCCAGATAAAATAACCCGCATCAACTATTTCTTGTTTTACTAACTACAAAATATGAAGTGTAAACCTGGATCTCTAGTGCACCAAATCCCCCTTCAGAATCAAGGATGTTGATTAAGCCTTCGAGTCCTCCCATTATAGATTCAATGAGAGATTCAACATAAAGGACTGCATCTCGTCCAATTTTGGTCACCTGTACAGTAAAGGAGTAAAGTGACAGTCATTCCCTTTCCCATTGTACAGTAATGTGTATCAAAATAAGTTTAAGCATCTAATAATGATTTTAATCAAGTATTGTGTGGAACTTAATATGAAGGTTTGGTAAAGCCAACAATAAGCAAAATGTCACAGTTGTAATAGTAACACAGTAATTATGGATCACTCAGTATTGTCAAGTTACTACAAATCTGAAAAGCTGAAGCTGATTAAAGAATGTCCAACAATGCATATCAAAGCAACACAGCAAATAATGTATTCCTGATTCTGACCAATACGAGAATGGAAGTCAAGCCTCGGACAAGTAAAACTGAAAATTTTACCAAGAGTCACCAAGATTAAAAGACACACCAAAATAAGTAAATTAAATGAAGTAAATAAATAAAATAAAGCAATAGTAAGGATTAGCAATACTGGATTAGTAATTCCATGTTAAGAGTGATCATTAGTATGAGAAACCTAAGCTGATAGGACTTTCTTTTTTTTTTTTTTTTTTGTTTGGGATAAGAAACGAAACTTGTGTTATTAAAGGAAAATAGTACAAACAGGTGAATAAGAAATCCACCTCAGAAAAACAGATAAAAAAATTACACAAGGGTACTCCAATCCCTGACGATGTCAGAAAAGGAAAAACTATTAAAAACCTTTACATCACGTAACCATATTGCTACCCAAATTCTAATCCTATCCTACAATGATTCCAAGCATCCTTTACTCCATCAAAAATCTTTCTATTTCATTCAATAGCCTGCTACAACAGCCACCTTCAAAAGGAATTCTTCCTCTCTTGTTAAAACGAAGTTGACCTAATCCCATCAAATCAGAACAAAATCTTGGAACTACCCAATTTCTTCCCAACTCCTTCAAAATCTTACATCATAGCTTTAGAGAAAAACTAGAGTGTAGAACTAAATAATTTGTAGACTCGCAATCCCTTTTACAAAAGACACACCATCCCCGAGATAATAATTGATACGGTCTTTTTTTGTAACACATCCTGAACGTTCAGTTTTCCCAAAGCTAACAACCAAGTGAACACCTTGACTTTAGATGGAACCGGAGCTTTCCAAAAAATCTTGGTTGTAGGGAGTGCTGCTCCTCTAACATCATAACTCAAACACAAAAAGGCTGACTTGCATGAAAAAAACCCTGATCCTCCACCCAAGTTCTTCTATCTTCGACGTGGGGATATATTCTTACCGAGACAAACTGGGTGATTAATTCCAACAATTGAGGAACTTCTCTATCACTCAGATTCCTCACTAAATGAAAGTTCCACCCTATTGAATCCCTTGAATTCCGTCCTGAATCTTCATAAAATTCTGAAATAGGATTATTCTTGAAAGATGATAATCTATACAAAGAGGGAAAAGCTTCTTGTAAAGTGCCATCACCCACCCATAAATCCTCCTAAAATCTAATTCTTGTACCACTTGCCTGCATTAAAATTCACATGATGAAAGAACTCTCTATAAAGTGAGGAAATGGCTTTCCACGGACTCCTATAAGTCACCATTTCCGCCACTGCAGCATCCCTCTGATTCGCATTTAGTACATACTTGTTCTTAATAACTTTATACCACAGAGCATTCCTCTCATTAGGAAACTCCAAAGCCATTTCATTAGTAAAGCTTTGTTTCTAGCAAGGACCTTACCAATACCAAGCTCACCTTGCAACTTTGACTGACAAACCACATCTCAAGCCATCAAATGCTCCCCACCCACTTGATCACCTCCTTCCCATAGAAAATCACGCATTCGCTTCTATGACACTACATGGAGCTTGAAATAAGGACAAGTAATAAATTGGAATAGAGGATAACACTAACTGAATGAATGTTACAAAAGCTTTCTTCCCCCGATCTAGCATTTTTGCTACTTTAGAAAACATAAGTTCTCAAAAATCAAGCTTACGAGGATTACCCCCAGTGGCATTACCTAAATACTTAATGGCCCACTTCACAGCCAACACAAACAGCCATGGATTGTAAGTATTCTTAATCCACATTGATACCCAACAAAGTACTTTTGCTCATATTAAAGAATATTGGGCCTCTTTGTTTAAAGAAAGCCCAGCACTTAATTCGGGCTCTAGTGTAATTAAGGAGAATTGGGCTTCTTTTTTTAAAGAGGGCCCAGCACTTAATTCGGGCTCTAGTGTAAACAAGGAGAATAGGGATTTACAAGCCAAATATGGCAACTATTTCTAGCCAAGGTTTACACCGGATCTCTTCTAAGATATCTGTCCAGAATTCAACCCAAATCAAGGGACTTTTTATGAAGGAGCGATTGCTAAATGGGAAGAGAACGTAGAAGAAAAGCCAGTGACGAACAGGAATAGGCCGTGCTCACTTAATACTAACTAGGATAATAGTGAGACAGCTTCAAACAGATCCTCTCCTTTGAAGGTTTACTCTCGTGAAAGTAAGCAAAGCTGAAAATAGACGGGAGTTCTCTGTAGCGAAGGAGCTTTGTAGTGCGGAGGAGGATGGAATACTCTCGAGCAACGATCATTCCACGTTTTTCATAGTCTTCGAGTGAAGATTCTAGTCCTGGAGGAGAGGATTTCAGCGAAAACGAACAAGAAAAAGCAGCCGCAAAAAAGCAACAAAGGGAAGAAGGAATGGAAGGATTCAGATGCTTAATGGAAAGAGCCAACTCAGAAGTAGAAGCTCACCATACTAGGCAGAACAGAGAGTGCGAGGAACTAACAGGTCAGAAAACGGTTGTTATTGGTGGTACTACAGTTTTGTCGGATGACTTGGAGAGTGTGCTGAGGTTTATGAATATTAGGGTAGTTCCAAAAAAGGAGCCCATCATCAGTATTGACCTTGGCAGCAGTGATATAAAAAAGAAATTTGGCACTAAAGAATTGCATAACCTTCAGTTCAACATGAAGTACGACAAAATTGTTAAAGGAAAGGGGAAGTCCGTGTTCCAATGAAGTTCCTTTCCTGGAATATTAGGGGACGTGGTGCTTTGGATAAAAAAAGGCTAATAGGCGGGTCATCTATAGAGGTTAGAAGGATTTCACTGTCCTTCAGGAGATTAATAAGGAAGAGGTGGATGGAAGCTTTGTGGGTTATTCTTGGCACTCACAGTTTAAAGCTTGGGTGATATTACCAGCGGTGTTTTCACTGTTTGATCATTATGTTTTCTAGTTTTGAGTCTTAGGGGGCAGGTTTGGCTCTGTTGGTTGCTGTTTTTGGGTGGATTTTTGGTTTTTTAGACTGGGCAGTTCTGTTCTCTTCAGTCCTGTCTAGCCACTCTTCAGGTTTTTGGGACTTCTTGTCCCTCTGTTGTATTTTCACTTTCTATTTATACAATTTTAACGTTTCTAATAAAAAGAATATATATTAATTCGCAATCCAGAGATCGAGGAGAAAACTTCTAGCAACTTAATCAGATTCATAAACTTATCATGATCAGCATCTATAAAGAAAAGGGCGTCATCCGCAAATTACAAATGTGAAACCTCCACACTATCCCGACCCACCAAAAACCCCTTAACAACATTATATGCCTTAGCTTGATCAATTAATCTACCTAACACATCTACAACTACATTAAAAAAACAAAAAAAGAGATAATAGATCTCCCTACCTTAACCCTTTTGAACATTCAAATTTTCCTCTCGGTCTTCCATTAATGAAGATGGAAAAAGAAACCGATGACAAACATCCCAAAATCCATTTCATCCAACCAGGGCTAAAACCCTTTTTCTCTAACATAAAGTCCAAAAAAGTCCATTCTACATAGTTATACACTTTCTCAAAATCAATTTTGAAAACAATTGCCGCTTTTGCCAACTTCCTATAATCCTCCCCAATTTTATTAGAAATCAATATCACGTCTATAACATGTCTCTCCGCCACAAAAGCACCTTGAGTCTCAGCTATTATAGAAACTAATAATTCGCATCAAGCCAAGAGAACATATACTAATAGCAGCAAACTAAGATCGACAATTAGTTTCATTTAGTATAAGATGAACTTCAGATATTGATGGCTTCAATCTAATAAATAAAGGACAACCAAAGCATCTCTAACCACCTAGAACCTATAAGCAATCAAACTTTTTAGAAACACAGATGATCCCCTATCAATGGATCTATTTTGCCGTCTAAGTAATTTCCGTAATCTAAGGGATTAAAAAATATGAATTCATGTGTTTATGTTTTCAATTCCAATCGTGATGATATATAGATCCAATTTAATTTTTCAAACGAGTGTTATAATCTGTACACTCTCAAGAGTATCAAGGCTTACACATAAGATGTAAATTCCTTTTTATCACGTTTGAGATGCAGATTGGAGGGTGGGGTGTGAAGCAAAGAGTTTAGATTTCATGAATCACCTCTTCTGGAACGATTGGTGAGGCACACTCTGGAAAACTGCTAGCAACACCAAGCCAGGCACAGCAATGTTGAGGACGTCCTTCTGGGCCAAACATGGTGTTCCTGAAGACCTATCAATTAAATTTGAGTCAAAAGGACAACAAAATAACAATTTATCAGTTTAAGCACTGACAATCATAATGAGCTAAGGTAGTGATAACAGAGAAAAAGAGCATTTGCTTACTGCTGTAAGGTGTTGATGGTAGAAGTACAACTTTTTAAGATTGCCATGCTTTGATAATTGCAACTCTAATTCATCCACACATCTGTGTTGGAAGTAATTCGACATATTAACCAATACTCATGAAACACAATAATAACAATTAAGAAAATAACAACATAAATATGCAGGGGTCAAAGGTTTCAAGAGCAAGAGCTACGCAGCATGTACTCATGTTCTCAGTGATGAAAAAAATTTCGAGACTTAGATGTATGCTCTGACATTCGTAAAACACAAAAAAGTTTTTTGTCTTTTTTTTTTTTTGGTGATAAGACTGGCTTTCACAATAATGGCCCAGATAAGCCTAATGATGCGGGACATATATATTATTATTATTATTATTATTATTATTAATTAGGTTTTATTTAATTATTAGGTTATTTTAATTTTGAGTAACCATATTTATATTTTCCTTTTCCGTTAATACCTAGTTATGTTCGCTTGCCTATCTATAAATAGGTCATCTATTTAATTACTTTTCAGATTCTGAGTGAATGAATTGATTAAGTTACCAAGTCTCTCCTCCTTTGATTCTCTTCTCTGAGTTCTTATCTTGATTCTTTATTGTTCTTCTACTTATTCAACTGTTTCTGCCTTAATTATATTCTCCCCTTTGCTTTCCTACCAATTCTCTTTGTTTCATATTATCCTCCATCACCTAATCTAGGTTTGAAAAAGCACATTGCCTACCAGGAGTCAAACTAGTTTAACCCCTCCCCCCCAAAGTTAATTGTATGATGAAGATCCATAAATTGATTGCTTAATGGGAATCAAAAAATGTCTTTACTTAGTTGCAGAATAGATTTTTTAGTAAAAAAATAAATAATCCTACAGCAAACGACCTATATAGAACCATTATATCCAAGAACTAAATCACTAAAGATTTAGGTGGGGCAAGGGAAAAATAAGAAAGTAGCCCTGAACATTCAGGGATAACTGTCATTCAATCAAAACAAGAAAATAACTCCAACGGCAAGTTCCCAGAACCACAGAGAGAGAGAGTACCTAGACCAATTGTATGCAGCGTTTCCCTCAGCCAATAATCCTTCCTTCCCTGTGGAGACTGTAGCTTTCTCCAAATGTCTTATGTTTATTGACGACCGGGAGGATGTGACTATCATCAATATTGACAACCAATCTTTTCGAAATTCCTGATCAATAAATGGGAGCTTATTTGTTAATCTTGTGAACAAGAGTGGTAAGAAATGTCAAAGCTACACGAAAATGATATTTCAGAATCCCCAGAAAAGGTCAATTTAAAGACCTAGAATTCCTTATATTTACTCGACTAAAAGTAGAACTTGATGTGCACAGATTTCTTACAGATAGATCGCATGTGATTGCAGAAATATGATCACCCTGTGGTTTTGGAATGTTTTCGAGGTGATGAACGATCTTCTGAAATAGTCCTTTTAAGCTTGCATCCAAATCAAGAGCCACCATTCCTGGCGTTCCGAGCAAGAACCGAATTCTACCAGCACATGAAGAAAGATACGATAATGCATAACCTCGAATTGCTGCATATAAATATGAAAAAATTTCAGCTGCATATAAATATGAAAATTTTTCAAAAATCTGTAACACATACAACGAATCCTCCAAATAACACTAGTAGTTAGTAAATCATCACCCTAAAAAAACCAAACCTGCAATATATTTCCGCACTAAACAGCATAGGCGGTCCATTCCATCTAATAAAAAGCCAATAGTTGGATCACTTGGATCCTGCAACCGTGACCATTGAGCAGTTTCAGGCAAAACAAAATAATAAAGACTGACTTGAAAAAATTTTTGAGAAAGTTAGGTGGCAGATATAACCAGTATGTGGAAGGAGAAGGTTGACTTACTATCTCAACTGGTACCGTTCGACCAGTCTTTGATTTTGATGAAGTAATCCCCACATGTTGGAAGTACCATATGACCTCATATTGAGCAAAAGCCAAGGCAGAGAACACCATCTGTAGGATACTTTACATAAATGAGATATCGTTGGAAAAGAACAGGTAAACTAACCATCCCTTTCGAATTTTAAACATAGTAAACAAAAAGCAAATCCAAAAATTCACACCATATATTGGTCGGAGGATTTTTCTGCGAACATTTCAAGTAATTATGGAAAACATTATCACAGTTAAAGATCATTCTGCATGTTCAATTCCTATGCAGAACATGTGCCATATATTCACCAACATTAAGCATCTTATGAAAAATAAGTTACGTGAAAGCACCAACAAGAGCTTGGACTAGCAGAGGGAAAAAGGAACAGATGTTATATCCAGGAAAAAGAAGAATTTGCTTCAAAAGAGAAGAGAGAGATGGATCTGAAAGTTTCAGGGATTGGTAGCTTTAATTTTGGCAAAACTACAACACTAAGATAAACTAGCCCTTGCATACAAAATAAGCATATTAGAACAGAATCCAGAAATTATTTCCAATAAAACACCGAAATAAGTCTGTAATATCAGTTTACCTGTATGTTAGGAGCCAATAAACTAGGCTGATCAGTGAAAAAAAGCACCATTCTTCCAATCTCTTGCTTCAATAAAATTCTCCTTTCACGGTGGATGGCATCACATGAAAGTAGCGCTTGCTCATGGACTTCACTGCATTCAACAGCTAATAATTATTTGTTCATTGTGAAAGGTTGCACAAATATTTAAGCACAATGAGATTTGATGAAAGCATAAGGCATATTGAATGTATATTTGGAACATGTGGACGATTAATTAAATCCAAAAAGAGATGAAAGATTCAGTAATATGATCGATATATCTGTCAACATTTCCCTTTTTTAGAATTATTAATGTGGAAGAAAGAAGTAAAACTTCTAAGGATATTCTTGACCTATCGCCAATATTTTCGATATTCCCATTGATTTTTTTTCACATAGGTGGTCAGTTTCCAGAAACAATGACATATCCATGATATTTCCCACCCAATACCTCTACTACTATTTCTATGAAATTCTGCAAAAGCTAATTTACAAAAACTAAACTAGTCTTTATTTCTGACATTTGGAAGTCATAGATAAATCATACAAGAACAACATACCAGTGCACTAGGAGGATATATTGCATTCATTGAGGATCAGTAAGTATAGATAATAAGACACACATGAAGAATGTCAGTGATCATATCCAAAATCATTCAACTTCCATTGCTTGACGAAGTAATTGTTCAGATCATTATGGGATCTCCTATTCTTTAAACCTCTTACAAACAACATATTCAACTCCTTAATCCTATGCTTCTTTGAAGTCCGTCAATAAAATCAAAATTTGTGAATGAAGTACAGTGAAGTTGTGTTTGCACTTAGTGATCAAAATTATGGGGTCCTGTTTTTTTTGTAATTTAAAAAAATAAAAAAAAAAACCAAGGATAAATAAACTGGTATAGTAAACAAAGTTTTATCTTCAATAACCTACTCTAGCGTTCTGTTTTACATAAGTCCAAAGCTCCTCCAAAACCGAAAAGATCACCTTCAACCATACATCGCACAACTCTAGCAAGGTAGAATCAGAATGACTAAATGATTTTGTTTGTCGAACTATAGTGAACCAGAGATGATGTAGAGTTTAGGATAAGAATTAGGATATAACTAAAAGGACAGAAGCAGATATATCATATCAAAAGAACAGTATGCTTCTTCTACTTCCTATATATTCTTTTGTAAAGATCCAGATTAGGATTTTATGTCTAGATGTTTAAGATAAAAAATAAAAGATAAAAAGTTCCTACCTAATCATTCTTTCAACCTGCTTTGCAATGCTATATTCCAAATCTGCTTCTTTTTGCTTGGTGCGTCCAGATCTTGCCATCCTCTTTGATTCCAGTACTCTTGGTAGAACATAGAGTTGATATTCCTCATGCAAAAGTAAATACTGCACGTTTAAAGTCATGAAAACAATCAACTTCTTCATTTTGAAAATCATGTTTTATAGGACAATTATAGATTGCAAGTCTCACCTCATCCCTAAATAATGAAAGAACTAGATTTTCTTTCAGTACAACCTGATACATAAAAGCAAAGAAAACGAGGTAAGTAAACAAGCAATACAATATTCAATTAAACAAATTACCATATGTTTTTAGTGTTAAACTTGCATACAAGAGTACAACCCTTGACACCTTCTCTAATTTCACTTAACAGAAGGCATATTAAAAGAATTATCGCATACAGAAAACAAATTTAACATAAAAAATAAAATCCTATGTGTTCATAGATAAAATGTTTATTAACTAACTAAAACAAAAGAAAGCTAATAAAAGGAACGATTAAAGAGAAATCATATTTTGCATTTTGAACATCTACAATTTTATAGGCTATGCTTGTCGACATTAAGAGTTAATAATTCTATAATAGTTATTTCCTGGAAAATTACTGGCTAATCACCAACTTTATTTTACTATCAAGAAACTTAATCTGTGAGATTTACCAAAGCAATATCGATGCTAGTAACACGAAGCAGCTCATCTGGACAAACAAGATATCCAAATAATACCCATTCTCGATAAGATGTAACATTTGCAAGATCCTGAGCTCTCTGCAGGAGGCAAATAACATGAAAGCTGCAGTTACATAACAATTACACTCAAAATAATCTATCTAAAAATCATTTAGCATAAGTGTCTACCATTGGGTGAGCAGAATTTGTAAGTATATCTGGATATCGAGGATGATATGGGCTTAAAAAGCCTTCATTTCTAAGCTTCCTTGTATCTGTTGATAAAAATATAACAGGGCCCACTGCCTCTAGCACCTAAAAAAATTCAAATAGATGATATACTTTCCAATTTTCGTTAGTTGCTGAAATTACTCATTCTTTTAGAAGATATTTCTTTTTAGATGAATTATACTTTTTCGATCAAGAAAACCATTTTCCAGTAAAATGAATGAGAGAGAGAGAGAGAGAACAGATTTTTCCAGCACATCACAGAAACTTTTCACCAAATTTTTTTGCAGATCACAGAATTTTTAGTTGAGCAAAATTGCTATGACATTAAAAGATAAAAATGATTTGTGAAATTCTACCATAAATAAAAAATGAGAATAACCTCCCCAATAAATGGCCTCACAATATTTAGGTCTTGTAAACATACAAAACTTGACTGTGAAATAAAACCATAAATAAAGAAAGAGAATAACCTCTCCTATACGCGGGCTCACAAAATTCAAGTCTTCCTGTAAGCCTTTCAATGGCGGATCATAAGAGTCTATAAATTGAACCAATCTGTAGTCAAAAGAAGAAATTTATAAGGCCACAAAAGTGGGCATGAGATGCCAAAACAAGTTGCACTAACATAGATAATTTGCAAATGTTAGTATAAGCACAGTCCAAACCTAGATAATTTGCAAATGTTAGTATAAGCACAGTTCACAAAACAACAGCACATCTCAAGTGTGCCATTGCAATGACAATGACCTCAGGCAAAACCAGGCTTACTCATCAACAACCTTTACCAGTAAGGTCGCTTGTTTTCTTTTATATAATTAGCAATTGTATTCGCTCATATCAATAAGATAACAGTACACATTCAAATTGTGTCAGGACTCGGGAACATTTAGAACATCTAAATAAAAGTAAAAGAAAATCGTCATCACCCATAGAACGAACATCACTGTATAGTTTTCAAATTGTGAAAACATAAGCATTTGTGAACACTGACTATTAAGTATAGAATGTATAAATTAAATTTTTTGTTGCATCCCTTCTTTTAGCATCCAAAACTTGATGGGGATGAATATAATATTTTAAGTACGTATTTTAGGAGTAAATTCAGGAAGTAGGGATATTTCTATTTTCCTAAGTTTTAAGGATTTTGATTAGAGTTTACCTTATTTTGAATTATAAGAATTAGTTTCTTAGTTGGGTTAGGATTGTTCGCTAACCATTGGCAGACTCGTTTGCGAAATTACAGACTTATCCAGAATTTCTCTCTCTTAACTCTTTTCTTTCTTTCTCTTGTCTCTTCTTTCTTTACCTTCCCTAGATCAGTACTATAACATCTAAGATCTAACATATGATCCTTAAATAAATTCATTGTATTTATCAAGCTTTAAAAAACTCTCCTCCCTTCAGTGGTAGCAGCATCTAATATAGAATCCCTTAGTTCATTGATTGTGGTAATTAGGGCATAATGTTAAAATGACTACCATGAAAGTATAAACAAACTCATAATAATAATAATAATAATAATAATAATAATAGTAATGATAATAATAACGAAATAACAATAACAATAACAACAATAATAATAATAATAACAGTACACAAATAAATAAAAAAATTAAAGAACAGATGATCTTCAGTATAACTAACCCATAAAGCAGCAATACTAAGCTAACTTCACAATAAAAGATGATCCTACCGATGATAAAAATCACAATCTCGATCATCTCTTGACATGGCATGCATAAGGTTGTACATTTGTAGCATCATCTTCCTCGGCATCTATCATAAACATATTGTCAGGTAAACTGAAAGAGCATGCATCCCGACATATTTTTAATTATATGCATAAAAATTTATGAATAAGCAATGAAAAGCTATTAAGGAACAAGAGAGAGAGAGAGAGAGAGTGAGAGAGAGAGAGAGATGAAACACAACGTAGAATCAAGTTACCTTCTCTGAGAAAAGATTAACACGAACAAACGAACAAAAGAGATCCATAAATGCGTGCAGTATAAGTGCATTCTGATGGGGCTGCAAAATGCTGTGCCAAGTTATTAGAGATGTCATGAAGAAACTAAACTTCATTGCTTTTCTTAACAATTCATGACGAAAAACAATGCAATGATTTATTCTTTTAATACTCCAATTGCATATGACCCATTACATTGTCTATCTTTATGAAACACAATGATCAAAAGGTCAAGGAACAAAATGCAGTACATAAATTGAGCTTTCTCTACAAATCAAATATAGGCGACCAGATCAAGAAATTTTTATCTATTCAAACCTTTTACGTACTCTAAACCTCAACTCCTTTTATTGTTTTTAAGGCTCTTCAACTAACCTCTTACAAGCTCTCCACTTTTCCAGGGTAATGATCTGGGCCATTGCACTTTTATAAAAAGTGTAACTGATGTAGGATAATATGAGAAAAGAAAGATAATAGGTAGAATAGCAAGGGGTGAATAGAATTAAGGCAAAAATAGATGAATTGGTAGAAAAGCAACAGAGAATCAAGATAAGAACTCAAAAGAAAGAGAGCCAAAGGGGAGAAAACTCAATAATCATTCATTAATTCATCATAATACACTGAATGTAATAACATAGATAGCATATTTATAAATAAACCATTGGACATAGCTAGGAAAGTAGACAAATTCTAGAAACTGATAAAAACAAAAAACTTAAAACTAGTTATTCAAAATTAAAATAACCTAACAATTAAATAAAGCCTAATAAATAATAATAATAATAATTTCCAAATATATTCTACTCTTTGTCTGCATCAGTAATTCTAGCAACACCAAATATTTGTAGTAAATATTGTGCATCAACTGATCTGGCAATATGGGGGACACTTTTTTTGAGGTGGGGACCACGTTCTATCAAGTGGGACCGATTTGGGTGACTAGAAATTGTGACATCAGTTGGAGCACAATATTTTATTTAAGACTTTGGTGTCCTAATCATCATTCTTTTTCAAATCTCATGATGCACATATATGAATATGTACCTCCGGAGGTAACTCTCATGAGCTATAAAACATTTGACACTATAGTCTTTAAAGGTTTACTACCAGTGTCTACATCCTTAATATTATAACGTCAAATTACAGAAGGGTGAAATTAGAAGTGATTTTGAGACTCACCAACAAAGTAATAACAGTACTGCTTAAATCCAATATAAGTCTCAAAGCTTGTTCTCGAAATGCCATCAGGTCAAGAAGCAGCTGATCCATCCAAATGAAAAATATTAATCAAGTGCATAAACTATTTGATTTGTTTGAAATTTATATGATAAACTTAAAGGGCAACAATTAAACCATTTAAAGATAAAATAACTTAAAGAAAATACACCAAAAAAAGTGAAGTCTAATGGATTTCTATAATTAAAATTGTAGAATTTACACATAAAACATTCAAAAAGATAAACATCTAGAATAATCACAACCATTTAAAGCAATTCTATGACATTTCCAAACCAATGAACATTACAGGCTTCACAAAAACACAAAATGAAAAACTACTCTGCTTGTTGGGCTGTTTGGAGAAAATGGATGTTGGGTTGTTTGTATCGAGAGAAGTGTATTGGCAGCTCACATGATGTGAGCTCAGCATGTGTATACATGTGCACTTAGCATGGGCAAAAGAATTATATTTATGTCATGTGCACTAAGCATGGACAAAAGTATATTGGCAGTCAACGTGTGTGATCTGATTGTATTCATAGCTAATTAAATATTCTTATGTAAGAATAACCTAGAGAGTTATTTATATATATGTATAGTATTGTACCAAATAATGATAGAGGAATGATATTCTCGTATTCTAGCATGGTATCAGAGCCGAATTAAAGACTCCTAGAAACCATTTCTTTTTCAGCTTTCATTGCTGAACATAGCACTCCGTTTTCCCTGTTTTCGGGAATCAAAACAGAGCATTTTTTCAGCTTTGTTTTTGCTGATCTCTTTTATCTCAGCCTTCCTTGCTGATCGTATAACACCTCTTGTGTCCATATACATCATCAAAAATCATTAACCTGATCATAAAAAATGTTTTGCAGTTTTATTCTCTTCCAAATCCTTAATACCTTAAATAATATCTTGCTGGTATTCAACTGATTTATCACATCTGAAGCTCTCTGTCTTACAAATCAGATTTTTTCTTCTAAACCTCCAGCTTTATCATGTCTGAAACCTCATAAACTACACAACCCATAACAACCCCAACCACCGAAAACCGTAATACTTTCACTGGAGAATTATAGAATGTTCAGCCTGGTCTACGACTCAACGAAAAAAACTATTTGAAGTGGTCTCAATTTATTCAGACCTTCTTGAAAGGGAAAGGAAAATTGAGCCATCTTCTTGTGGCACGTCCGAAGCCAAGAGATCCGAAGTTTGCTGCATGGGATGAAGAAGATTCAGCTGTGATGTCTTGGTTATGGAATTCCATGACACCTGAGGTGAGCGATACTTGTATGTTTTTGAAAACAACACATGAGATATGGGAAAACTGCAAGCAGAACTATTCAAGAGTTCGTGATGCAGCTCAAATTTATGAGATCAAGATGAAAATGTCTACTATAAAACAAGGTAACAATTCAGTCGCTGAATATGCTCAGACTTTGCAAAGTCTGTGCCAGCATTTAGATCATTATGAGTGCATTGAAATGAAATGCAGCGAAGATGTAACTCTCCACAAATGTTACATGGAAAAGGAGAGAATTTACAAGTTTCTTGCTGGTTTGAATGCTAAATTTGATTCTGTTCGTGTCCAAGTTTTGGCTAAAGAACTCCCCTCACTAAATGAGACAATGGCCATATTCCGAGGGGAAGAAGGACGTAGAGCAGCGATGATGGAGCCTTAACTAATGGAGGAATCAGCCTTGATTGTCAAAGGTGCAAATCCTCCTCGAGGCATGAAACCAGACCAGCAACAAAACAATTATTCTGGCAGAACAGGAGATATCAGACTGTTGGAGAACTCAAAGGTGGGAAATAAAGACTCCACATGGTGTACCTACGGCAAAAAACCCCGACACACAAAGGACAGGAGCTGGAAACTTCATGGTAAGCCATCACATACTCAGAATAACTCTTATCCTACCAACCAAAACTGGACAGCTAAGAGAAATCAAGGAGGATGGCAAGGACGTGCATATGACCTCAGCACATCCGAAAGGAAAGGGTGATTTGCCCAAAACTCAAGCAGAATTTAATACGGAGGAGATTGAAAGGCTAAGGTATTTCTTGAGCACATTAGAGAAACCCACAGGTGCGAATGGTTGCTCTTTGGCTCTCTCAGGTAATTATTCTCACCCCCTTGCACTGAGTATTTCGGATTCCTATTCAAAAGAATCATGGGTGATTGATTCGGGGACTACTGATCTTATGACCCAATCATTTCATGGGTTTGTCTCGTATAGTCCTTATCCCAAATAAAAAAGTTGATACTGCTGATGGTACACCCATTACAATTGCTGGTCAAGGAGATGTTGCTATAAATTCAAATCTGGTTTTAAAAAATGTTCTCCATGTCTCTAAGCTATCAACTAATCTTGTTTCAGTTCACAAACTTACAAAAGATTTGGATTGTGTGGCAACCTTTCCTTCTACACTTTGTCAAATTCAGGACCAGGGCATGGGGAGGATGATTGGACTTGCTAAGGCAAAGAATGGGCTCTATGTCCTTGAGGAACCTGGTGGACAAATTAGCACTAAGAATCAGATTCCGTTGTCTTTATTCTCTGAATTGTCTCTTTCAAATAAAAATCAGATTTGATTACATCATTTTCGTCTTGGTCATCCTTCTTTCAGTACTCTAAAGCTTATGTTTTCTCGTTTGTTTAAGGAATTGGAGTCAAGTATGCTTCATTGTGAGGTTTGTGAACTTTCTAAACATAAACGAACTTCTTTTCCTATTAGTAATACAAGAATGATATTCTCTTTTGCTCTTATCCATAGTAATATTTGGGGATCTTCTCTAGTCCAAAATATTTCTAGGGCTCGTTAGTTTGTTTCTTTTATTGACGATTGCACTCGAGTAACATGGGTTTATCTCCTAAAACAGAGATCAGATGTGAGCTCTACATTTCAAAATTTTTTTCAAATGGTTAAAAACCAATTTGGAGAAGATATAAAACGGTTCGGTCTGATAATGCTCGGGATTATTTTAATCAAATATTGTCCCCATTTTTTTTAGCCAAAGGAGTGATTCATGAGTCTTTTTGTGTCAACACACCACAACAAAATGGGGTAGCTGAATGAAAAAATGGTCACCTTCTAGATGTAACCCGAGCCCTTCTTTTCCAAAAAAAACATTCCAAAAAATTATTGAGGAAAAGATGTCTTGACTGCTACACATCTGATTAATAAACTACCTTCTCGAGTCCTTGATTACAATAGTCCGATGCAACTATTTTCAAAATTGTTTCCTGACTTCAAAACGACAAAATATTTAACTCCTAGAATTTTTGGGTGTATGTCGTTTGTCCATATTCATTCCAATAACTGGAGGAAACTTGACACTAGGGCTCTTAAATGTGTTTTTGTTGGATATTCATCTACACAGAAAGGGTATAAATGCTACCATCCAACAATGACACGTTTTTTTGTCTCTGCCGATGTCACATTTGTTGAAAATGAAAACTACTTTCCTAATCCTTATCTTCAGGGGGAGCCATCATTCATGGAAGATAAGGATTCAGATTGGTCTTTAATTGATCATTCACATTTTCCATCCTTACACCAGTAAATGAGTCATCCGCTCCTATTGAGTCAGCCACTCCTAATCCAATAGAGACGGATAAACAAATTCAGAGTGCTATCCGTCCATTGCAGGTATACTCAAGGAAGAGAAATCCTATTATTCAACCGATACAAGTGCTTGATCCAGAACCCAACCCTGATATAGATAATGATGAGGTAATTCCTGACCCTAAAACTAATGTGAGTGTTGTACCAGTTGTTAATGATGATGATCTTACTATTGCTATTAGGAAAGGTATTAAAAAATGTACTTAGCACTCAAAGTATCCATTGTCCCACTTTGTATCCTATAAGAAATTATATAAGAGTCATAAGAGCTTTCTTAACTATTTAAATACTATTATTATCCCAAAAACTGTCACTGAAGCATTGGAGAGTAAAGAATGGAAAAATGCTATGAAGGATGAAATGGGTGCGCTTGAAAAAAATAAGACATGAGACTTGGTGGAACTACCTAGAGGAAAGAAGCTTGTAAGATGCAAATGGGTATTTACTGTGAAATACAAGGCAGATGGTTCTCTTGAAAGGTACAAGGCAAGGTTAGTAGCTAAAGGCTTCACCCAAACCTTTGGAGAAGATTATCTCGAAACTTTTGCTCCGGTTGCTAAGATGAATGCATGAGAATACTGTTATCTTTGGCAGCCAACCGGAGATGGAATATACAACAATTTGATGTCAAGAATGCATTCTTACATGGAGATCTTACTGAAGAAATCTATATAGAGGTTCCACCAGGATTCGAGTCAGAGAAGAATAAGGTGTGCAAATTGAAGAAAGCTTTGTACGGCCTGAAACAATCTCCTAGGGCTTGGTTTGGCAGGTTTGCTCAAGTTATGAAAGATATCGGCTACAAGCAAAGTCAAGGTGACCATACATTGTTTGTTAAGCATTCAACATCAGGGGGAGTCACTGCTCTGCTAGTCTATGTGGATGATATTGTGGTAACAAGAGATGACCTTGAAGGTATTGAAAGTTTGAGAAAATGTCTGTTGCAGAAGTTTGAGATTAAGGAACTTGGATGTTTGAAGTACTTTCTCGGCATTGAAGTTGCTCACTCTCAACATGGCATTTTTAAATCTCAAGCTCAGTACCAGTAGAGACTCCTATTGAACAGAACCACAAGCTCAGTGAAGCACCTGAAGATGCAGCAATAGACAGGAAGACTTATCAAAGGTTAGTTGGCAAACTAGTCTACTTATCTCATACCAGACTAGATATAGCCTATGCTGTAGGAGTAGTGAGTCAGTACATGCATAATCCAAAAGAAGTTCACCTTCAAGCTGCTCATCGAATCTTACAATACTTGAAAGGTACTCCAGGAAAAGGAGTGTTGTTCAAAAGAGGTGAGAAGCTAACTCTGGAGGCTTACACTGATGCGGACTATGCTGGATCAGTAGATGATAGAAGATCAACCTCAGGCTATTGTACTTTCCTTAGGAGTAATCTTGTGACTTGGAGAAGCAAGAACCAAAATGTAGTTGCAAGATCAAGTGCAGAAGCTGAGTTCAGAGCAATGGCATTGGGAGTGTGTGAACTCTTGTGGATAAAGATAATCTTGAAAGATTTGAAGATAAAGAACCGATGAAGCTATACTGTAATGACAAGTCAGCAATAAATATTGCACACAATCCTGTGCAATATGATCGTACTAAGCATGTAGAGGTAGATAGACACGTCATAAAAGAGAAGTTGGAAAATGGATTAATCTGAACACCATTTGTGTCTACTGAGAGGCAACTTGCAGATGTATTAACTAAATGCTTAAGTGGGTCTACATTTCAGTCTATTATTACCAAGCTGGGAATGGACAATATCCACTCACCAGCTTGAGGGAGAGTATCGAGAGAAGTGTATTGGCAGCTCGCATGGTGTGAGCTCAGCATGTGTATACATGTGCACTTAGCATGGGCAAAAGAATTATATTTATGCCATGTGTACTAAGAACGGGCAAAAGCATATTGGCAGTCAACGTGTGTGATCTGATTGTATACGTAGCTAATTAAATATTCTTACGTAAGAATAACCTAGAGAGTTATTTACATATACGTATAGTGTTGTACCGAATAATGATAGAGAGGAATGATATTCTCATATTCTAGCAGTTTGTCTTCGGTTTCTTTTTCTATATTCGTTAACAGAAGACCGAAAGGAAAGTTTGAAGGCTCAAGAGGGTTAAGGTAGGGAGATCCTCTATCTCCTTTTTTGTTTACCCTGGTTGTAGATATGTTGGACAGATTAATTGATAAAGCTGAAGCTTGTAATGTTGTCAAGGGGTTCTTGGTGGGTCGTGATAGTGTGGAGGTTTCACATCTGCAATTTACGGATAACACCCTTTTCTTCTTAGATGTGGAACATGAGAAGTCCAAGAATTTGATTAATTTGCTTAAAGTCTTTTCATCGTTTTCTGGGCTGCGAATTGATGTGAGCAGAAGTACCTTGTTGGGGATCAATGTGGATGATGAATATTTACAATCAATGGCGGTTGACGTGGGTTGTGCAGTCGGAAATTGGCCCATTAAATATTTGTATATGCCACTGGGGGGTAGCAAAAAAGCTGGATGGGTGGAAGAAAGCTTTTGGGAACCTGTGATTTCTAAAGTAGCAAAAAAGCTGGATGGGTGGAAGAAAGCTTTTCTATCGAGGTGCGGAAGACTAACACTTATTCAATCAGTGTTATACTCTATTCCAATCTATTATTTGTCTCTATTCAGAGCTCCATGCAGTGTGATAGAAGCGGTTGAGAAGTTAATGTATGATTTTCCGTGGGAAGGAGGGGATATATTGGGTGGGGAACATCTGGTGGCTTGGGATCCGGTTTGTCAGCCAAAGTTACAGGGAGGCCTTGGTATTGGTAAGATTCTTACTAGAAACAAAGCTCTACTAATCAAATAGCTTTGGAGGTTTCCTAAGGAGAGGAATGCTCTGTGATATAAAGTTATTAAGAGTAAGTAGGGACTAAATCCCAATTAGTGGGATGCTGCAGTGGCGGAAAGGGTGACTTTCAGGAGTCCGTGGAAAGCCATATCACTTTATGAAGAGTTTCTTCAACATGTATATTTTAGAGTAGGCAGTGGAACAAGAATCAGATTTTGGGAGGATCATTGGGTGGGGGATGGCACCCTACAGGGAGCTTTTTCCTTTGTATAGATTATTGTCGTTCAAAAATAGGCCTACTTCAGAATTTTATGAGGATCGGGGATGGAATATTCACTTCGTGAGGAACTCGAGTGATAGGGTAGTCCCTCAGATGGTGGAGTTAATCAATCGGCTGGCATCAGTAAGACTTTGTTCTAATATTGAAGATAGTAAGAGTTTGGGCGAAGGATAAGTCAGGGTCTTTTTCTTGCAAGTCAGCCTTCCTTTGCTTGAGCTATGATGATAGTGGAACAAAATTTCCTATAGCCAAAATTTGAAAAATTCCGACCCCATCTAAAGTCAAGGTGTTCACATGGTTGTTAGTCTTGAGAAAATTGAATGTCATGATGCATTACAAAAAAGGAGACTGTATCACTTCCTATCTCCGGGTTGGTATGTCCTTTGTAAAAGGGACTGCGAGTCAACTAATCATTTATTCTTTCACTGTATTTTTTCTCTAAAGCTATGGTGTAAATTATTGAAGGAGTTTGGTAGTGTTTGGGTGGTCCCAAGATCCTATTAGGCCAAGGACTTCAGTTTAACAAAAGAGGAAAAATCCTCTGGACGGTGGCTGCTTTAGCTGTATTGTGGACTTTATGGCTTGAACGTAATCGAAGGATTTTTGATGGAGTTGAAGAATTCTTGCATTCTTTGTGGGACAGGATTAGACTTTGTGTAGCTATTTGGTTGCATGATGTAAAGAATTTTAATAGTTTTTCCTTTTCTAACTTGATTATGGATTTGAATCCCCTGTTGTTGTAACTGTTAGTTGTTTGTCTTCCACGGAGGATTTCTTATCCACCCTTTCTTGGTTTCTTTTCCTTTTACCAATACAGATCTCGTTTCTTATACCGAAAAAAAAAAAAAAACTATTTTGCTTCTGTGTGTGCATGCACATGAGCAAGTCTGTGTTTAGAGAGAGTGAGACACTGGGAGATAGGGAGACATCATCAGCAATCTTCTCATTTCTAATTTATGATCCGAACCTTCTTTTTCCAACTTGGAGCTTGTTCTCTTCTTTCAAAAATTATGTTGTGTATAAATTTCCTTTCTTATTCAACAAATTTATAATAATTCTTTTTTTAAAAAAATAGAAGCAAAAAACGAAAACAAAAAATGTAACAAAAGACCTTGCGACTGAGGTGTCCTTGGGGGAACACAGCTATGAATACTTAATTGTCAATTAATAAACACTTCAAAAAATAGAAGAAAATTAATTATGATTATTTCAGTTCGCATACATAAGCATAATTCTTTTGAGAATTGGAAGGGGAAGGCAAACATGCCCACTTCAATTCTGAAAAAGTTTAAGTCAAACTTTGAGAGTTAAAGCTAAAAGAACCTTTTTGTTGATATTACGTCATGCAATCACGCCTCTGAGCTACATTTCTCTTATGATTGATAACATTTCTGTGGCAGATAAAGTAAGAAAAACGAAATGGTAGCAGGTGAAATGGTAGCAGGTGTTTTGTGCTGGCTTTATTCTGGATTGCTTGTATGGAATTTCTCATATTTTCGAAGATAAAAGTCCAGGACAGCTTCTTCTTTATGGGACAGTTCAGTTTTGGGCTGCTTCTAGTAAGGATAAAGGAAATTAAACGATTATCCAATTTATGATTTTTAGGAATTAAAAAAAAATGTATTTATACCATCATTTTAACTTTTGAAAAAGTTAAAGAGGAACTGTCTATGGGAAGGGATTGAGGATGGACCTAAGAACCATTTGGCCGCTTGGTCTGTATTAAAAAAGGGAGAAAGAATTCAGTGGTTTCAAAATCTAAATGGGCCTCCTCATCCTAATACTCACTACAATCTTACTTGTCTGTTGAATTGCAAAAACCTGAGAATTAAGAATACAACAAAAGCCCACAACCTTCTTTGACACCCACAGCAGCATAATCATCAGTAGAACACTGACTAAAACTCCGGAAACCTAAGACCATCTAGAATTCAGAGAATAGATACCAAGATTCTACGTGAACAGAATATCAGCTCCGTAAAATTAGAAACTAACATGAGCTACTAGTTGCCCTAAGCTTAAAAAAAATCAAATATATATTTTCAAGAAAAGACAAAAGAGGAAAGAAAAGTTCTCCAGGAGTTTAACTAACTAAGAATAAAATTAGACATAAATAAAGTTATAGTCTTTGAAGAATCTACCGAATCTACCCTAGAATATGCAAATAAGGAAAGCCCATACGAAACCACTGTAGTACCTGAATCCATGGCTCCAAGCTTTGTAAATGAAGTTCTGCATTATCATGCAAACCATCCAAAGCAACCTTGTCAACCTGCACCAGTATTCCCACTTTTTAATAAAATTCACCAAATCCAACTTTATTTAGTACCAAACAAAATATACAACATTTAAAGGGAAAATAAACAACTCTTACACGTTCAAGTTGTAATTTGCTAAAATGCTCGGGAAACTTCTTTGAGAGTAATACACCGAGTCTTGGATGGTTTGGAAACACGCCCGCCTTCCAAAATGCTTCTGAAAATACATGGCCTACGGGATCTGGGTAGTCCAATATTTGGTTAAGCCTATACATTTTTGCCATAAGACCTTTGGCAACTTCAGTAAGTTGAATTACCCACTGCATATTCAAACCCTTATGCGACCCAACTGAACTCTGGACGTGGGCGTCAAGACCAGGATTCCTAGAGCTCTTAGGTGTCACTTCAGGACCCAAATACTCAGTCCATCTTGCTGGACCCTCCCATTCCCTCGATCTTACAGAAGTAGGTGACAAAGACGAATCTTGACTTGAGAAATTTGATCTCGATTTTGCCATTGGTTTACTACTAATCTTTACAAAATTCTCTGCATTTAAAGTTTCAATTATGAGTCAACATCCTATGTAATCCAGATTCTAGTGATTTCCATATCTGTTAAAATCAATTCTTAAAGCTAATCTCACAAAAATATACACCGTATCTAAGAAAACCCATTATAAGATTCATTGGATTATTTGCGCCAGGTAGAGAAAAACCTTCAAACTAAAGACTCTAAACAATTGTAGCGAATTCTAAAGCTAAGCATTACATACTACAGTACTCGTCTTTTTCTTCTCTCTTATTTGTTTTCTTTATTAACCACACAGCCGCAAAATAGTAATTATTACACAAAACCAAATTCATAGAAAATTTGGAAATTCTCGAATTGCTAACAAAAATATCTAAAATGCCAAACTGCAAGTGAATCAACAACATATTATACAGAGCGAAGGAACCACTCCGTTTGGTTGCAGAGAAAAACAAAATGGAAGATAGTCATCGGACCCCCAAAAAAAGCAAAAAGTGGTAACCTGAGGGATACACTTTCACTTTCAGAACCCAAAACAACGCAAATTAAAGTAGTCCAATTAGCCGCATTTTCTCGGCAACCAAACAGAGCAAAAAAGCAGCGGGACAAGTAGAGAGAGAGTGAGGAAGAAATAGAAGCATACAATTGAGAGAGCTCCAACTTGAAAAACAAAGCAGATTGAGAAGAATGGAGAGGACGAAGCTCAGATCTGAGTCTCCGCCATTGGCATAGAACTTCAGAGAGAAATGGAGAGAGAGGTTTTCAATCGTAGAGAGAGGAGAGAGAGAGTTGGTGGTTTTAGTGGGAGAGCTGAAATCTCATTTCAGACTCGGAGAGGAGAATACAATATATTAATTAATATTTAATGATAATTAGTTCTTATTTTATAATTAGTTATTATTTCAGACAGTGCCTGGGGCTGGGGCCCTTTCATTTTTTTTTTCTTTTTCTTTTTTCGTTTTTACACAAATATTAAAAAGGGAATATTAAAAAAAAAAAAAAAAAAAACCATGACCGTCTTTTATCAAAAAAAATAATAATATTTTTTTACTAATATTAAATAAAACTTTTTATTTGTGTTTTTCATCAAATTTTACCGGATTCATTTGTATAGTTAAAATTGATGAAAGTGAATTTTTTTAACTTCTAAAATTATACAGTAAAATTCAAAAATAGAATCTTTGTGTATTTAGAAGCTGTTACTATTAGAAACTTAAGAGATTATAGATCATTTTTCAGTTTAGATTGACTATTTTTATGTTATCAATAGACAATTTTAAGGAATAAAAACGTTTTTGCAATAATCTTTAGCTACAATTTTGATAGCATATGTGAATCTGATGAGATTTGATATAAAAACATAAATAAAAGGTTTTATTTGATATTAATGAAAATGTGTGGGTTTTTTTTTTTTTTTTTTTTGCTAACAGACTAAAAGTGGTGGGTTTTTATGATATTATCTTATATTAAAAACTCGAAGAAATCAAATTAATGTCATAAATACTAAATTATAGCAGTGTTGTATTGTCAGGCAGCGAACAATATGCGCACAACAATATGCCCAGAGTAACTTAATCGCTTTTTAACTTGTGGTAAATAAATTGGTACCTTTAAGAATAGGGTATTTACATCAGATCTACTAATTTATCTAAAAATGTTATCAAAACTCACTACTTTATGTCATGCATCTAAAATATTATTTGAATACCATCTTCTCTAACAAATCAAGATTAATGCCTTAAAGCACCATTTCAACACTCAACCCAGGTGTTTGACCGAATTTGACCATGTTTGACAAATTTTGACCACCTATCCCAGCCTTTATGATTGAGTCGAAAATTTTCGACTAAGGCTTGAAAACATTTTCTAAATTTGAAAGTCGACCCTAACGGCACCTTCTTCACTCAACCAAAGTCGAGACTCAAAGTAGTTTTGGAATTCTAAAAGTTTCATTAAATAAAAATCTAGTTTTGTAAATGATTTATACTTTGTCACTTCTTTTATCACATGTTTTAAAAAATAATCAAAATTAATAATGCCCATTTGAGAATTGAGATCACAAAGTAATATAGGGTTGTTTACATTGAGAAATTTGATTAAATATTGATCCAAACTACGCATAATTGAAGCAATTTTGCTCCACTCAATAATCGTTTCATATATATGCTTATATTCACCAATAAAGAGCTATGTTTGGTAGGAAAGAAAATGGAGAGGAAGAAAAGGGTTTGAGTGAAAAGTGGAGAAAAATTTTAAAATTGGGTTGTTTGGTAAGAGGGAAAAGGGAAAGGAATAGAAAAGGAGAGAGAAAAGGAGAAAGAAAAAAATAGTGAGACTCACACAAATTTTTTCCCCCAATAAATGGAGAGAAAATTGGAAGGAAAAAGTTGTGTTAGTGTATGGGTAAGTTAAATTACTAAACTGACCTTGCACACCTAACTTTAAATCTTAATAATAACATAGGTATAAAATAATCATTTTAAATTAAATTAACTTTCTTTTTTCCTTACATTCCAAACAACTATGAGGGAAAAATAATTTTTTTCCATTCTACACATTTTATTTACCTCATATTTTTTTTTCCCTTCTATTTTCTTTCCTCTTTACCAAACATAGCTTAAAAATACCCTCAAAAGCTTAAAATGATCCCTTTATGCTTTTTAAGACCTAGCACTCAAATTTTTTTCCTTTTTTCTTCTATGTCTCTCAAGTTCTCTCTATCTATATTAAAAATAAAATAAAATAAAACTCAACAACAATATGACCTAAAGAATGTTTTAGAAACTCAAACCTAGTGCTCAAAACCAATGTTGAAAACGGCATCAAAGAGAAAGAAGGATTTAAATTGGAACTACAAAAAGAGAAGAGGGAAAATGAAAACTAATTTTTATATTTAAATGTTCTAAGTATAGTTTAAAACAATTTATATATGATTTTTGAGCTTAAAATATCGAAAGTAATAATAGTTTAAATATAAGATAATATATAGAAAATAAATCATGACTTTTAGCTTTTTAGCAAAAAGACCCATGTCTTTTTATTAAAATCAAATAAAATCTTTAATTTATGTTATTCTATCAAATTTCAGTAGAATCGTATATATAGTCAAAATTAAAGTTTGGAATTATTATAGAAATATCTTTAGCATCTACAGAAATAGTTGAAAAGCAACCATCTAGACCAAAAAATTATCTGTAATCTCTTAAAGATCCAACCATATCGATTTTCAAATATACAAAACAATTCCTATTCTGAATTATGTAATCTGATATCAAAAGTTAAAAAATTCGCTTTCAATAATTTTAACTCTAATTTTGATTTTATGTAGATCCAATGAGATTTAACAAAAAATAAAACTAGCAGGTTTTATTTGATATTAGTAAAAAAGTGTGGGTTTCTTTGAAAAAATGGATGATGGATTTAGTTTGATATTATCCCGTTTAAATATCAAAGTTTATCGAATCATCATCAAAACAATAATCAAATCTCATAAAATTAATCAAAAAATTGTTTAATCGTGCCTCATGAAATTTCATCAATATGTCATCGAAATTCAGAGCGGGTCATCAAAAAATATTGATTTTTTTTCAACGTATTTTGGAAGCTAACCCAAATATTTATAAATTTTCAAAAATTGACCCAGTTTTAGATTGTTTTATACAAATTAATCTCAAAACAACTCGAAATTATGCACAAACTATTTTAAACTATTCCATAACATTTGAACATAGAAATTACAAATACCCTTTAAAAAGAATAAAACACTAAAAAATTTCCCTTTTCTTTGGAGCTCTAATGTATCCTTTTGATGAGCCTTTCTACACTACTTTTTATAGCACTAGGTTTGAGTTTCTAAAACATTGTCTAGCTCATATTATTGTTGAGATTTTCTATGGAGATAGAGAGAACTTGAGAGACATAGAGGAGAAGAGGAAGGAAAAGTTAGTATTAGGCCTTAAACCGTTATGATTCCAGTTAATTTTTTAATTAATTTTTTTTCTTCACCTTTTCTTTTTCACTCTTTTGTTTTGTTTTTTTAAAGGGAATTACAAGAGTGATCTGATAAGTATTAACTTGTGATAAGGATTAACTTGTGGTCACAGGATATGTATATCCATGCCCCCACCTCTTTTTAAGAAAAAAACTAGTATAATTATCTATTTTAACCTATTTCCTAAAATGATTATAGATTTGTTTATGGACCACAAAACTTTGAGGTGAAAGATACACAATTTTACATATTGCATTTTTGACACACTGCTGTAAATGGACATTATTGGCCAATTTTCATTTTGTTTGGGAACAAAACTATTTTTACTTTTACATTTTAAAGCCTACCGAGAAGAAATTTAAAGAAATAACCATTATTTTTTATTAATTTCTTTTCTTCGAATTTTTTTTTTTCCCTGAACATTGGCTTGAACATCGAATTTAATATCTATCTTGATAAGGGAAGATAAGTTTGGTATTTCGTTCTGAATATTATATGAAGAAACATATATAAGTCTTAAAGCACTCAAAAAAGTGATTATGCCCCACTGTCACTTCAAATTAAAAGAGAAGCATATGACTTAGCAATACCTTACACCATACATTCAAGTTTTAGTTGAGGCAGTTAAAAGTTTTATATATATTTTAAGTTTTTCTTTATCTATAAACTTCTATTAGCTTAGAGGATGCTAGCTGATGGTGTTTTCTTAAAGATATAACGTCTTAATATGTGTAGTCGTAACATAATCATTATGTAATTACACGCTTTTTATGTTGTATATGTATTTTTTTTAATTTATACATAGAGATCATTTTGACCAATTAAAATTTTTTATGTATATCTTTTTATAGTAAAAAGTAAGAGATAAATAATATTAATAATGCACGTTTTTTCATGCACATCATTATAGCCGTTAGATCACTATTAGATGATGATGTAATAACTAAAAAAAAATATTTATACATAGATAAAAAAAAAAATATCTACTGGATTGTCAACAATATATATTCATTTCAAATATATATATATACATATATAATATAGTTCCATAGATTCGCTATCTCGAAACATTGTCTATATTTTTGCACCCTATTAATAACAAAACACAACAGGTACTTTTTCTTCTGAGCTAATGTCAATAATTTCCCTTATAGCGAAAATTTCAATCTTGGAGCGAGAGTACAATGGGCTCTTGCGTAGAATTAAAGGATTCAAAAGCAATCCAATAACACCAATATCACATGAAATGGTGGACATACTTGGCTTGGACATTAAGCCAGAATCATTGCATTTCTAGCATTAGTATGAATTTTTAATGAGTTTTCACACAATAGAAACAAAAGTATCGAAGCAAATTTAGCATATAGTGTGAAAATGACTATGATGGAATATCCATCGATGCACCTAACTTTCAAACTAATTATTTTATTTTGGACTATCATTCACAACAGTTGAATTCTCATTCTAAATTTATTGGTGCCGTTTGGTTCGCCCATTCCATTCCATTGGAATGGAAAATCCATTTGAATGGGTGTTTGTTTCAACAACTCTAAATTTTCCATTCAAATGGTCTTTTGGAATGAGTATTTGTTTCAACAATTCAGTTTTTCCATTCAAATGGTTCATCAGTCACATCAACTATTTGAATGGATTTTTGTGTCTTGGATGAGAATGGAGGGGGAGAGGTGTTTTTGAATGGTCCATTCTAATACTCCCATTCTAATTATAACCCATTCCACTATTTTTTCCATTCAAATGTCTTCCATTCCAATTATAACCTATTCCACAATTTCCATTCAAATACACATATTCAAATAGGCGAACCAAACGGGGATTGTTTTTATGTCCAAAATATTTTCTGAATTATTTGACTGATGAATACTACGTTTGTATTCCACCAGAGGAAGTGACAGAGTAGTTATGAAAGATCGTTACTAGGGCATTGAGAAGAGGAAAAGGAAAAGACAGCTGTTCTGACGTATTAATTAGTAGTTATGATGTTCAGTGAAAAGCGAATAAGAAATTGGATGAACTCAATAAAGAGTAAACGTAAAAAAAAAAAAAAAAAAAGGAGAACTTTAAGTCCTGTTAGGTAAATGTTTTTATTTTTCATTTTTTCAAACACAAAACCAAAAGTACTTTTTCTTATTTTATTTTTTGATTTTTAAAAACAAAAATATGTTTGATAACTAATGTTTAAAAATAATTTTTTTCTTGGTAACTAGTACTTTTTACTTTTAAAAGTAAAAATAAAAAGGGAGAGCAATAAGGTAAAAAGGGAAGAGAGAACGGAGAGAGAGAAAAAATGGTATTTATCTAAATAAATTTCAAAAGTGGCATTTTTTTAAAAAATAAAGTTTAAAAAAGTGATATTTTTCTATTAGAGAAAAATTTATCATTTCTTAAAATTTATTATGAAAAATTCTATTTCGTATTTTTTGAGAAATACCACTTTCATATTTAGACAAATACCACTTTTACAAGAGACTAAAGAGATAGTGACAAGAGATATAGTGATGAGAGAGAAAATGTTGAGAGAAATGGTGATTTTAGTCTAAATATGTTTGAATTTTGATATTAGCCTTTCTAAAAAAATTGTTTAAATTTTTTTTGAAAGTATGACATTTTTGTTTTCAAAATTTAAAAATTCTGTTATCAAATTTTTTCAAAAAAAGAACAAAAAACAAAAGTAGTTTTTTTTTTACCAAACATGCTTTTGAAAAATATTTTCACTTTTTTTATTAAAAAAATAAAAAACTGTTTAAATAAATGTTACCAAATAAGCTCTTAATTATGACTTTTATACATTTTTAACCCTATATTTTGATGTATATAAAATTATACTTTTACATTAAAAATTTCTATAAACGTGTATTTTCTGAACATAAAATGACAAATTTCCCCTTAATTAGTCACAAAATCTAGATTGAAGTGAGCTTATTTATGTTGCCAAATACTTTTAAATCTTATTACATTGGGTAAATTACTTTTTTATATTTTGCGTTTCAATTGTTTGTTTAATTTATATCTTGTGTTTTGGTTATTATCAATATTGAATTTCAAATTTGGAACTTGTAACAAATTTATATCTTCTTTAGGTCAAACACCAATTTTGACCATTGATTTCATCAAAATTCCTTTTTAAACTTTAAGAATATATATTTTAATACTTAATTTAAATTTAAAACTAATTAAAACTAATAACTAAAAGAACAAATATATAAAAAATAGTTTAAAAAATCCAAAAACTTACAAATATTAAATATTATTTATAGAAAATTTTATCAATTTTATATATGTTTTAAATTTGACTTCTTTTAATATATATATATATATTTATATATTTAAATTTTTAAGGGTCTTTTGATAAAGATAATGATCCAAATTGGTGTTTGATCTAGAAAAGATATAAATTTGTTATAAATTCTAAAGCTGAAAGTCATTGTTGATAACAATCAAAACACAAAGTATAAACTAAACAAACAATCAAAATACAAGATATAAAAATATAATTATCCTTACTACGATATATAAAGAAAAATTAAGAAAAGGAAAAAAAATCAAATTTCTTAAAAAAAATTCAAATACTATTTTTCTTTAAGAAAACAACTTTTTCTTAATTAAAAGATAAGATTTGTTAAGGGAAAAAAAAATACTAACAACCAAACAATTATAGACTTCTTTAATTTAAATTTCAAAATCAAAATAAACATAAAAAAAGAAACTAAAATAAAAATTGAATATCTTGTTTCCCAAAATGCTAACAATTTCTCTTCCTTCTAAATCAGTCTCTTTCAAAAGTCCCAAATCTCCTAAAACCAACAAAACTTCCAGATTTTGCCTTGTCCAAGTCCACATTCTTAACCCACCTCAAAATCCTAGCCAAACCCAGCATGGCCTCTCTTGGCCGTCGAGCATTGCCTTCGTATCGAGCAAACTCTCTCATAGAAAATGACATGGAATACAAACTTTTTAAAACTAATGACTAAAATACGACATGGCTTATATACTTACTTTTCCATACGGTCCAGGAAAAGTATTTGTCATTTTATATGGTCTAAGGCCTAACAACTTTATTAAATGTAAAGTCACAATAATTAAACAAAATTAAAAAGCTAGTCTAGTGGCTGAGCTAAAATACATCCATAATCTAGACATAAGTTCAAATCACTTCATCCATTATTCCACTTTATGCTCTCTACCTTTATTTTTTTTTCATTTTTTAAAACCAATTTTCTTTTCTTTTTTTTTTTTTGTGTTGAACCTAATTACTCTTTTTTTTTTTCATATTCTTTAGAAAATTTTAGCGGTTTCCTGTTATTTACTTAGCTACAGGGTATTCTATAAAATAGAAACCACAATAGTTTCCAACAAACCTTCTTAATTTCCTATGATTTACTTAGCTACATAGCATTCTGCTAAAGGAAACCATAATGATTTCCAGGAAATCTTCCTGGTTTCCTGTGATTTATTTAGTTACAAGGCCTTCTGCAAAAAGGAAACTACAATGGTTTCCAGAAAATGTTCGTGATTTCCTGTGATTTACTTATGTACAGGACATTCTGCTAAAGGAAACCAAACTGCTTTCCATAAAATTTTTGTAGTTTTCTGTGATTTACTTACGTACAAGACATTCCGTTAATAGGAAACGAAATTAGTTTCCAGGAAATCATTGGTTTCCTGTAAAAAAAAAAAAAAAAAGATGCCTTATTTACTAAAATGCCACCACATTTTTTAGCTCTCAAAGTATTTAGAAAAATGTCTTTAAAAAGTTGTACGGAATTCTTATTATTTTCGAAAGATCGTAAATTTGGTAATATTTTTTTTAAAAATAGGTATACGTGTCGAAAATCCTTTCAGATTTTGCCTTGTCCAAGCCCATGTTCTTAACCCACCTCAAAATCATTGCTAAACCTAGCATTGCCTCTCTGCATCGAGCCATCTCTCCCCTCCTTTCACTAGAGCTAACAATAACAAGAGCAACCAACTCAACCCCCAAAGCTTGTTTGATCAATAAATTTGTTGTATTCTTGGCTTTTTTTTCCTTTCTTTTTTTTTTTTTCCCTACCTTGCTAGTCTAGGTTTTGACTCCTCTAATTTTCTTTTAAATTTTAAGTGATTTAAATTTCAAGGGCTTATGTTGCCAGGTAATGGGTATCAATGAAGTACCTCTCTTTCCGACTTCTCAGTGTTCTTCTCATGCTACCTTCCCACATATTGGGCTATTAGATCTGGGAGTTGTTCATTGCTATTTATGAGATAGAAATGTTTATTGTTTTTTTAAATGGTTTGATTTCTTTAATATGGTTTATATAACGCTCTCAAATCGGAGTATGTCACAATGTTGTAAATTTGATAATATTCTAGAAACCCTGAGTATTCTTGTGAAATAATTTTCTTTATAAATCTCTTAACTAAGTAATTAAGTAAAAGTAAACCTCAACAACACAAGTTACTTGTCGTTTCCCATAACTCACAATTTAAGTTGGAATATAATGAAATATACATTTAGAAATAAAGATAAATAATTAACGTAAATAAGTAAATCCAAAACTAAAACTAATAAATTGCTCAATAAAAGAAAATCCTAACCAGCCCATACATAATCATAGGTCACATGACTTGTCTATAATCCAATATAAAAGAAAAGAAACAGAAAATAAAGATAAAAATACCTGAACTAGTAAACACTAACTAAGCTACCTAGGGAATAAATGTTGCTCGAATCCTAAGCTTGATCCAAATCGTTGCCATGATCAAGACTTGCTACAGAAAACGAGGTGAGTAAAACTTACCCAATATATATTTTCCTCCATTTTTTGAAAATAGTGATAGTTTATAAAATCGATGTGTTGTTACTTTTGTACAAACCTCAATTAAAGAATTTTATAATTTGTTTTAAAAAATATTTCATCTGCTAACCCTGCTGCCCCAAAAGAAAAATTATTTCATTTGAGAAAACTCGGTTCTTTAATCCCAAACCCAAGTATATAGTAGAAATCTTGATACGTTTTTAGTTTCCATGGAATTCCAAGTTATCCAAATGAACAGGATAGGTAATAGTACAACATTATGTAATCAACTCACATACACATATAAATGTGAATATAATATATATATTGTATATATCTTTGTCCATTGCCCGCCAGGATACGGTCCATGACGAAAAGACTCTAATATTGAATATTACGGTTTATTTCGTTTTAATTTTTCGTATTTAATCTTGTAACTACGTTTCTTTTTTTTTTAATTATTTTTTATGAGAATCTTATAGCTGTGTTTGGCAAGAGTCATATCGTATTCAACAGTTGGATTATGAGGGGTATTTTTGTCTTCTAATAGTAGAAATTTGTAAATTTACACATTGAAGGTACATATTTACATAAATTTTCTATGTAAATATATAATTTTGTAGACGCCAAACTATAGGGTTAAAATGTAGAAAGGTCATAATTGTTTTTTTTTTTTTTTTTTTTTTGCAGTTTACTCTTCAATAAATACTATGATTTAGGTCTAGGCTAGGTGACTCTATTGACATTTTCTCTTTCTCTTCTCAGCAGTAACTAATTAATACTAATTTTGTAAAAAATAAATCCACACATGATGATACAACATAATGTAAATAAATATTATAAAATATAATTTTATTACTTCTCACGTACCTTCACAGGCTCATTATTTAGTTAAACTCTTACCATGTATAACTCTAAAAAATCATTTAACAAAAAAGGAAAATAAATTAAAAAATCAAAATAGTTTGATTAACATTTTATTTAATAAGATAATAAAGAGGAAATTAGGCTTGTTATTTTATTTTATTTTTTCTTTTCTAGGTAATTAGACTTGTTATTACTTTTGGCCTGAAAACTATTTTCTGGATTGCATGGTAGGTTCTTTTCGATTTCTAAGACTATCACTGTGTATGAGGCACGTACACTAATAAAGGCACCACACGACGCCTTCCAGTTGGTTCTCATTGTGCCATCTCCATTATTCCCAACTCTATAAGTTTGCTAGAAATAGAGGCCCTCAGTCCTTCAATTTATTCATCCCATTTTTCTTTCCAAGAGTTCTCTAAAATAACTCTAGAGAAAATTTTCTCTCTTCTAGTTTATATTTTAAGATTATACTCAAAAGTATTCATTATTTATGGATATTTATTAACTATTTTAGATATTTAATAAAGTAATATTTTATACATAGTATTTGTAATAATATTTTGATTATTGGTAAAATAGTAAGTTTCCATAATTTATATATTAGAGAAATATTTTAATAAAGTTATTTATTAAAATTAAGATATATTTTCTCTAATTAAATTAAATAATATTGTTCACAACTAATAAGAGAAGCTAGACACTTCTCTTAGATCGTATTGCAATATGTGCATTTATAGTGTGTTTTAATCTATATTGGTATGACCATGTGCAAAAGTCTTAGTGTATAAGTGTCATTGACAAGAACAAGAACCATGTGCAAAAGTCTTGGTGTATAAGCATCGTTGACAAGAACAAGGACTATGTGAAATATATTCTTGTAATAAGTATCGTTGATAAGAATATATTCTCATAAACTTGATAATTAACGCATATCTTTCTTAATCCTAAAATAAGTGATGAACTCGTATTTATAACTTATATTATTTGATATGTTAAAAGGTATGGATTAAGAAATTGACGATCTAGACCTTGGCATTTTGGTAATCAATTATTATGAGCATTGAGAACATATGCTTATAGATTTGACATCCACAACTCTATTATATAGAGAAGTGAAAACTACTTTGAAGAGCTATAAGAACTTAGATGATTTAAACCTTAACTAAGTAATTAATAAAATTGATTATTTTATTAATTGAAGATTTTCTGCAAGTCTAGTCAACGAATTGAAAGATGTAATTAGAGGGGCAAAACGGTAATTGTACCAAACTCCAATTATCGGTATTCATATGGGGATACACATACAAATGTTTATTATCTAATGGACATAATTTTAATTATAAAGTATATTGTGATATTTATTTAATTCAAAAGTGCAGTTTTGACCTTTAGTAGAGTAAGTCCATAACTAGTAGTTCAAGCCCATTTATATTAAGAATTAAATAGAATTGGGTCTTTATTTACTGGAGTTTGAATTAAATAGGTCCATTTGGGTCTCCAACCTACACCAACATCTTGGGCTATACGAAATTAGTTAAATTAGGCTCAAATAGTTTTCTGGGCAAATACACAAAAGAAGAAAAAGACTGGACACCATCTATTCTAAGGAATAGATGAATTTCAGCCAGCCTTGGGCCCATTAGGGCTGGCCAAATTTCCTCTCTCTCTAATCTATGCACATGCATTCTTGAAGCTCTACTATTAAGCGAATTTATGAAACTGAAGTTGCAATTTTTTTTCTTTTTCGTTATTCTTCTTATGGATCCAAAAAATTTTGTTGTTGGAAAATCCCCTTTGTCGATCGTATATGGTTTTTATGTTCATTAATAAAGTTTTTTTTTTTTTCATGAGGCTATTGCTATTAATAAAGATAATAAATGCTTTTCCTAAAATTTAAAAACTATATACTGGTTTATGTGTTACTAAATATATATTATACATCTCAGAGCAAATATATATATATATTATACGTGTTAATTTTCTTCTCTAAATCTAATCTGGCTATTCATATATTAAACAATAATATTTGATTATAACATTTAACCAAAAAAAATTATTTTTTTTGATTGATTAAAAATAGTTTTTCAAAATAAGGGTATATTTATCAAAATATGATTAATTTTATTAAAACAAAATATAACGATTCTTATTTCAATGTCTGATTCCAAATTTCAACCAAACAAAATAATCATTTTTTATTTCCATTCCATTCCTATTCCCATTATCATTACCATTATTTTAAATTTCATTACATCCATCCAAACGCGACCTTAGTGGGCGTAAGTTCATCCCTATGTTACTTAATATTTTTCAGATGATCAGTGAATGCACTACCAGAGGTTGAATGAATTCCATATGACATGGACTAAAGATATACTATTGTTTTCGAAGCTTTTAAAGATGTTTTAAGTAGAGATATTTTCTAAAGTTGATATTTATGAATTATGAAAAAAAAATTTATGAAGTATTATTCCTTTTACTACAAGATGCTTTATAGAAAAAAAAAATGATATTGTGATTTTTCACACACGTTTTTGCTTAGAAGTTAAAGTTAAAAGAATAGTTGATGCTATCTTGATTTAGTCGTGAAGATCAGACAAAGGCCATCACTACCCTTGCGTTTATACCTTTTTCTCAATTTGATCTTGCATTTTGGATATTATCAACATTGTTCTTCAAATTTAAAATTTTCGACAAATTTATACTTTATATGGGTTGAACCTAAAAGTGGCAACTGAATATTTTAAAATACCCTTCAAAATTTAAATATACATATTCAAAAATCAATCTTAACAACCTAAATAAACCAAGAAAAAACATAGAAGTTTTGGATTAAAAAAAAATTTCCTTCTCCCCCTCTTGTTACCCGACAAAATCATGCAATGAGAGATTGAAGCAACATCAAAGTCAAACACAAAAAAATCAAAAGGGTCTTGAGATAAATAATGGGGTTATGATGGGGATTGAAGGGAAACCTAGAAAATCACAAAGGGGAAAAAATTGAAAAGGCTCACGGGAATAGGTCTTTTCTTCTTCAGAGAAAGAAGGTTAAAAATATAGAGAAATCGGTGAATGGGTTGAGTGAATGATAACACGAAAAGTTGCGGAGTCAAGATTTTAGTAATAAGAAATATCAAATAGTAATTGAGCAAGAAAGAAACTGAAGAAGAAGAATAGTTCTAAAGACAAAGACAAAGAGAAGGAATGGAAAAGAGGACATTTGTTTGATTCGAGTTTGTTTAATATTTTTAATATTTGTTATTTAGGTTATTAATTTCAAATTGATTTAAAATGTGCATGGTCATATCTTAAAGGGTGTTTCAATAAATTTATTTCCTAATTTTAGCGTTTGACTCGAATAATTATAAATTGATCAAAAAATTTAAATCAGAGTGTCACTATTGATAATATTTAAATTGAGAAGAAACACTATTGATAATATTCAAAATCCAACCTTAAATTGAGAAGAAAGTCAAAATATGGGAATAAATATGTTATTATCCTTTTTTAGAGTTGGGTAATATGAGTTGAGGAAATTTGATTTTTTATGATAATTTTTCAAAAAATTTGAAAAATTCCGGATTTTGAAATTGTTTGAAAAGTTCTGGATTTTATTTAGAAAAATACTGCTTTTAAATATATTTAGAAAGATGTCACTTTTTATTAATTGATAAGATACTTGAAGTAACCAATCAAGTTACCTCAGATAGATAATTTAACCGATTATCTCAGGTAGGTAACTTGACTGGTTACCTCAGGTAACTAGATTGATTAGCCTAAGCAACCCAGCTGGTTACTTCAAGTACCATTGAAAAATACCAATTTTGAAGAAAATGATATTTTGATAAATATTATTAAAAATATTATTTTTCTAAAATAATTTTTAAAAAGTGATATTTTTCTAAATTTATATGGGAATTTTCAACAAATTCAGCCCATCCGAGAGGTAATTTGGGCCTGAAATTTTGAAAGAAGCCCATATGACTTTAGGAGAAAGCGAAATTAGTAAAATAGCTTTTCTTTGTTTTTACTCACTTAAGAAGGTTATTTTGTAAACAAAAGATTTTGGAGAGTCATTTTACGTGTTTCTCTTAAAGTTATTTTGCAAAATTACGAGCATTTAGGCAAACTGGTTTTAAGACAAAAAGCAAAGTTATATTCAAAATTTTTATTTGCAAAATACTTGGGTAACCTTTACTTTTAAACTAAGAGGCTTTATTTTATTTTTACACTTCAATAGGAAATAGAAGATGAATACTCATTTTAGAAAGGATAATATTTGCGGTATCAATTATTATATTAAATTTTTAATATAATACATGTGGAGTCTATTACTATTTAATTAGTGATAATTTTTAATTTATATATAATAAATTTTAATACACTAATTAAATATTAACAACTCCTATATCAATATATGTAAATATATTGATTGGTATACAAAATTTGGTACGGACACCTAGCATCGGCCTTTTAGAAATAATATTGGGCCCGTTTGGTTCGCCTATTTGAATAGGTGTATTTGAATGAAAATTGTGGAATGTGTTATAATTGGAATAAGAGACATTTGAATGGAAAAAATAGTGGAATGTGTTGTAATTAGAATGGGAGCATTGGAATGGACCATTCAAAAACACCTCCTCCCCTCCATTCTCATTCAAGATACAAAAAAACCATTCTAATAGTTAACTTTTTTGGATGGACCATTTGAATGGAAAAACTGAATTGTTGAAACAAACACACATTCTAAAAGATCATTTGAATGGAAAAACTGAATTGTTGAAACAAACACCCATTCAAATGGATTTTCCATTCCAATGGAATAGAATGGTTGAAACAAACGGTATTGGAATGGAATGGTTGAAACAAACGGGGCCGTTTTCTTAGTAGTGCCATTTTGCCAAAGGTTCCTTCCTTGGGGCTTTGGCCGAAAAAAAGGAGTGACAGAAGTTTTAATTGGTTTGTGGTGCTTTCAGAGTGAGTAAACAAGCGGTGGAAAGAAAGAGAGAGAGAGAGAAAATAGGATGTTTCGGAGTCGGTTGTTATGGTTCAGCCTTGGATTTTCAGTCTCAGCCGCTGCAATTTCCCAGTTCGTCTGGAAAGATCTTCTCGTCGATCGTTACGCTCTTTCTTCCGATGTAAAAAAAAAAAAAAAAAAAACCATAAACAAACATTCCTTTTTTCTTTTTTATGGAAAAATGTGATTTCTTTATTCATTTATTTGGGTCTATTTTCCGTAGATGAAAAACAAGTTTGATGCTCTGGAACAAAGAGTTGAGAACCTGGAGTCTGTTGCTTATCAGAATTCAAATCCTTCTGGGGTATTATTTTCTTTTATCTTTCTCGCTCTCTTTCTTTCTTTCTTGCTTTTGCATATAGCCATTTATCATTTTTGGTTTATTTGATTGGAGAATCTTTTCTATTCTGTAAATTACAGCCCTAACTTTACACATTGAGTACATTGCAAATATTATGTTATAAATTATTGTGGAAACTTCTTTTTCTCTATTTATTTTTCTTTTTCAGGGTGGGAGTTGGGGAAGTGAGAGGGGTAAGTTTTTTTTTTTTTTCCCCAAATAAAGAAAAGTAAAAGAACAGAAAAGAAAGAAAGTTTGATGCAGGTTGAAAGAGGGTAGACCGTAAGTTATTTATTATGCACATAAGAAAACCCACTACTTGATGACTTGGATTTATCTTTTGTATCCTACTCTCATTCTCTTGTCTCTCTTAGAATGTTATTCACTTGGAAGAATCCAATATGCTGAGGTATTGAAGGTTATGATTTAGGCAAAGCATAATGAACATCAGTCCTTGACCTTCATTCCAGATATTGGTGTTTATCTGCGAAATAAGTGAAAGAAAGCAAAAGGAATTAAAGTGATTGAATCATCTATTATTTCGAGATTTAGGAGGGGAAAAAAAGATGTTGTGTGATTTAGTGAGTGCTTCAAAGTTGCACATCAGTTCTATTCTTTTGCAAGTTGATTAAGTGTGCACATAAGGCGTATTCATATACTAGCCAAGGGAGAAGGAGAGGGGCGTGTTTTAGAAACCAAGTTTCTAGTTAGATACCTTTTTATTGTCTATTCATACTAGCCAATGTCCAATTGTCAGTTTTCTGCTAATGAAGTTCTCAGCGTTTTCACTTTGTCAAATAATAAGTCTTGGGTGATGTTTTTCCCCACAGGAAATTTACACGGTGTTATTTTTTTGGATAATAACAGATGAACAAACCAATTGAAATGCTGCATACTAAAATTTTGTGACTCTTAAGATTGCACTACAATGCGCTTTCTTGTTCATACGATCATACCTAAACTACGATGTCCTTGGATATGATCTTTTTAGCATTAGTTAGAGACTTAGAGTAGCATATATATGTGAATGTGATTCATTTTAGATGCTAAGACACCGGACTAATGAAGCAATGTAAAGAATCGATTAGCGTCTCACTTGCTAAGTAGGAGATCTAGTTGCTGGTTGTTAGAAGTGGTAACAGTGGTTGATGGTCATAACAGGGCTGGTTGTGTTTTGTGGTTGGTTGGTTGACTTTGTTAGTGATTAGTGGCAACCGTACTTAGTTAAGTAAAGGGATATAAATAGAGTGGGGCTGGTTGAGAGAATTGGTAAGATACAGAGAATAAAAGGTGGAAGCGGTAGAGAAATTGGCCAAAGAAACCTCCTTTATTGCAAAAGAATAGAACTGTACAGGTTGCTGATCAATTCGAGAGGATCAGCACTCTCCCTCAAAACATTCCACTCAACTTTTCACTATAGCCACACCCCCAAAAAGCCAGTCCCTGCTCTATTTATAACCTAAACAGCCACTTAAACCACTCTAACAATCAGTTACTAACTGACTAACAATTTTAACAATTGTAACAACCAATAAGAGTTGGAGACTTATCAAGAATTTGGGCAACTGTTCTATAAGAAATTGACAGATGAGCTCTGGTGGGAGAGAGTTGAACCTTGTATTATGCATAGTTCTTGAATAAATAAGTGTTCCTTTGTGTTCCATATAGTGTGTGTATTGCTGTTGGGTTGTGTTTTGATACCTGTGAGTCTATCAAGAATACTTACTGGACTTACAAAATGATACGTCTGCTTCACCACTTAAAAGGTTGGTTCATTTGTAGCATTGTGGTGAGTTCTACATCATAGAACGCAAAGTTTAAGGTGCATGTCTTCTCTGTGCGACATAGTGAGCTGGGTGGGAGCGGTTCTATGGGATTCCAGGACTTAGATTATCTGCTGCAATGGTGGTTCTGTCGCAAACTACGAAACGGCTAGGACATTTTCATTTGGTCAACATGATTCTCAAGTGACAATAAAATCCTTCCTTGTATATGCTTTCACAACATTGCTTAACTTAGCATACCTAATTCTCGCTTCCTTACTCATAAAAGATGTTATTTGATCGATATATTTGTTTAGTTTACAGGATAGCATTTTATGAAGCTCTTATTTTTATTCTCTTTTCAAGTTCAGTGAAAAGAGTGCTAATATTGAGATAATGCAGATATAGTAGGTTTATTCCAAAACAAGTTGTTAGCATTGTATTATGTGAACTCTTTGTGACGATTTGATACTACTATGTTTTTCAGGTTGAAGCCTAAATCTAATTTGGAGCTCAAATGAAGTTCTGTTGAATGCTAGATCTTAGTTGGAGCCTTAGATGGATTCCTGGTTTTGCCTTATGTTTCAGTGGAGTTTTTCTGATTTTGATAATAGACGTTTTTCCATGGTCTTAAGAAAAAGGTGAATCTGAATCATATTATTTATTTATGAGGACAGAAAAGTTTAAGTCGAAGTGAAAAAACAAAGTACAAAATGAACAGGTGAAGTGGTCTCCTTTCTCACAGGTGATGTCCTAATGGAGCTGTTTGCCACCTTTTGTAATGGTTGGGAAATCAATCTTGAATTCCTGTTTAGTTTCAACAATAGAGCTTTTGGAATGGCCCTTAACACCCATTAAAAATAAGTCTACTCCTTTTTGGTATTTGAAAAAAAAGAAAAATCAATCCTCGTTGGACGTTATGACTCTGTTCGAGTCGATATTCAACTTCGTTGAATGTTGATGTTACGAAATACACAATGATGCTTGCTTATATCATTTACACCTGTAATTGCTGAGAAATCAAGTTTGAATAATGAATCCTTTTAGAAAAGGTTTCGCATTTAGTATCATTTCGTGAATTTTTTATAAAAATTAGACCATCTCCAATGCATTATGCTAAAAAATGGTATGTTAATGCTAAATTTAGCATGACATGTCAAATTTAGTATTCATTTTTTGAATTTTGTTTCGATGCATATACTTTAAAAAAAAGTGCTATTTCGTATTTTAAACATAAACTTTATGTATAGAATATATATATTTCTATTATTTAATTACTAATCATAAAAATTAATTTTATTTCAATTTAGAATTACTCATATTCTATATAAATGAACAAATTAGTTAATACAAAAAAATTATAATTAATATTTTTTATTAATTATAATTAATTATAACTTAGTAAGGATAAACTTGTAAATAAAATTTAATGAAAAAAAATAAATACATACATTAAATTTTGATAATATTGTGAAATACATGAATATTTTATGGGCGCGTCTACAGTAGGGGCGCCCCTACGTAGGGTCCTGTCTATTCACCGTTGGATGAGAATCTGTATATAAATAGATTCTCCATAGATTCCTGTTATTTCCCACAGATTCCTATCCAACGATAATTAAGACATGACCCTACGTATGGACGCCCCTACCGTAGTCATCCCCATATTTTATATATAAAATGGTGAAAATATTGTAAATAACAACACATGCTAAAATTTAGCATGTTCTATACTTTATGCTATATTTAGCACAATAAATAGCACATGTTAAAAATTATGCCAAATATATCATACCGTTGGAGAGTCATTTTGTACTTAAATGTTAAAATTTAGCATTAACATGACATTATCCATTAGAGATGCTCTAAGAATGTTACGGTCGTTTTCTAAAGCAAAAATGGCACTCCTATAAAATACATTCAAAACAACAGCCTATTCAGTTATTCCTATATTAGACCCTTTCTTGATTTTTTTCCTGGAACTTGGATTTTAAGATGAAAGAAAAAATAGAATTGCCAATCTGGGTTTTAGCAAGTGATGGAAGCTTTGGTCCTGTTTGGAACCTGATTTTCAGAGGGAATGAAAAAAAATTTCAAGGGATTCAATTTTTTGTTGTTTGGATTCAAACAAAAATCGAGGGAAAATTTTTTCAAAGAGTGCGAGAGTTAGATTTAATGTCATTTTTTAGTATATAAATTTAAACAAATTGATTTTAAAAGAGAAAAGTTTCAAATTAGAGTTTTATAACATTTTGGAAAAATATTTTCTGCTTTCTTTTTTTTTTTTGTTGATTTTCCCTTTGCAATTTTTTTTCCACCAACAATCTACGTTCGAAACAGAGTCATCATAAAAAATCAAGAAACACAAAATTTCAAAGCAAAATTTTACGGAATCATATGAAGACATTTTCTTCCTTTTTCTCGTCTTTTCCCTCCATAAAATCCTATTTCCAAAGAGAGCCATTCTTTTCCCGAGAAAAACTTGAAGCCCTAGCGAGTAATTTTGAAGTCTCATGAAGAGCATTCTTGTATTTTCCATGAAGAAATCTGATACCAAAAATCTGTTTGAATATCAGAAGATGGCATAGAGAACTAAAAAATAATATAGAGAACTGAAAAATAAAAGGAAAACTCGAAGTTTTAAGACGAAACTGCATTACACAAACCTCTCATCCCAAAAAATGAATACATCCAATAAGTTGTGACAGTTATGGACAAGTAGTGAAAAGAAAAAAGTTCAAAACCAAAAGAGACTTGTTGCTCTGTTAGCACGATTTTACAGGGCGAAATCCTTACGAACTGAGTAAAGCATTGCCAGAATTTTGAGCTCTGCAATCTGTGGCAAATTCACGCTTCCATATTGGAGTGGGAAACGTGAAGCCTTACCCAGATCTCCAAATGTTTTTTTCATCTGTCTCAAAGTCCAAAACTAAGGTCACTTCATACCTGAGACAATTTCCAAACATGTTCCGAACGATGGCAAACAGACAATTCGAAAAATGACTTGTTTCTTTAGCTTTCAAGTGGCTCTAGGGATTTATACTATTCATGTCAGGGAGATATCCCTGGAAGAAGAGGGACAGGCGGCTCTTTCTTCTTTGTTTTCTCCACCAATATAGCTTGAGTTGTTAGAACTAGCCCGGCAATGGAGACTGCATTTTCAAGGGCACACCTTGAAACCCGACAAGGATCTAGGACTCCAGCATCTGGAAGATCTTCGTACCTGGTAGTCATTGCATTAAACCCAATTCTCCAATCACTAGTACGAATCTTCTCCACAACAACTTCTCCATCAACTCCTGCATTACTCGCAATTGATTTTGCAGGTGCTAGGAGAGCCTGTTATCCCATCAGCGACAAAATTTATTATTCACATTTAGATGTACAAGCCTTCAAAACTCGGCATAAAAGAAAATAATGCCACAAATATTTACGTCTTTTACTTGTAGCACTTTCAACCAAAATTCGAAGACATAAGAACAGTAGCCGCCAAGGAATATTCTTGAACATTTTACATTCAAACATCTTGCATTTAAAGATTTCAAACAAGAAACTCTTTTGTATTTTTCTCCTAAACTTCGAACATGACAAGTAATAAGTATTTTCAAGTAGGATGGTCCATTAGAAAGGAAGGAAACATGCATCACATACACTGAATGACTAATTACTGTGCAGCCTAAAAATAATGCATTAAATAAATTAGTGACCAAATATCTCTCACATTGCATTTGCAAGTTATAATTGGTCTGAAACTGAACAATTCAAATTCAAACAATAAAGCTTTGCACAAAATTTTCTAACCCTTCCTTAAATCTCACTTGTACCCTCCTGATCCAGAATATACGAACACAGAAAGATTTCCATATTCCACAGAAACAAACAATGATGTTGGAAAGAACAGAATCCAGACACAACCAGTGAGTTAAGGAAAGAATATAATTACAAAATTGTGTCCTGATGATTTCTTATGAGAAGATGTAGGTGCAATCTTTTGAGATACACAGTTAATAGTTTTCTGTTTCCTATCAATAGCAAAAGAACAGATTACCCATCTAATGGAAATGAAACAGGCAGCATACCTTTTCAACGATGTCAGCACCAATTTGCTCATCTAAATCATCAAACAAAACTTTTATGGAAGGAACCAATTCTGAAAGATGTACGTATGTGGCACCACCACCAGGCACCACTCCTTCATCCATAGCAGCAAATGTGGCATTTTTAGCATCTTCAATTCTGAGTTTTCTATCTTCGAGTTCCATTTCAGTGTGTGCTCCTACCTAAATCAAATGCACATTGCTTGCTGGAGTAATCATATATAAACAACATAGAAACACACACACACACACACATTCAGAGAATAAATATTCAATGTTTAAACATCAAACAAAAGCAAATCTGCCATGGCAAAACGTAAAATGCATGGCGGAACATTGTGTCATTTAGATAGAAATAATTACTTTTCCTTTCTATATAGCTTTCAAGTAAACATTTGCAAAAAATTCTCTTCATAGGAATATGTATATTTAACATTCAAGTAAACATTTTCTCCTTCCTCACTGGGGAGGGGGGGAAAAAAAGAAATAAAAAGGAAAGAAAAAGAAACATTTTGTATTGCAACAGCTAGTGTTTTTCTTTTCTTGTATTTCTTTTAGTTTTAGGAGCAATTTGCTTAAAAATTTTGCAAAATTTGAAAATCATAAGCACAATACATCATCGCATAATAGCACTAATCAGATTTTAAGATGAAGAGAAAGAAAAACGATGTAATGTGCGCTTGATAGTCTTCCTGTTATCACATGACACTTTTTTTAACACATGTTTGTTTTATTAAACAAAATTGTCAACGTGTGCTTCTGCATATGAAAACACTTCATTGACACTTCCATTTTTCCTCATCAACCAACTAACAAAACTAAGCAGATAATATATCCAAACACAGGTGGACACTTCTTTTCCAGATTTTGTGACAACTCGCATTACTGTATTGATCCAAACTATATACACTTCTAGGTAGAGAATAGGATCAACTTCTAGGCCTTAAACTTTTCCTAGCTTTAGTCACTTAGGTTTAGTATGCCTATAATTATGTCTTTCATTTTGTTAATAATTACAATGCTCTTATTGGTAATTTTGGAGTTCTATTTTTGGTTCCAGACTACTTTCTTGTTGGTTTAGGATTACTCTCGGGTTACTATCTAACTATGGAATGCTAGATTAGCTGTTAGAGACTGCTTGGAAAGCGAAGATAATGCTCACATGGTACATTCACCAGATAGATAGCCCAAGGAATTGAACCCTAACCATAACAGACCAAGTCATGGACCTCAGCGCTCAACTAACTTCCAAGCTTGAATTAAAGTAATATATAACGCATACCTTAATAACAGCTACTCCACCACAAAGTTTGGCAATTCTTTCAGACAGCTTCCTTGACAGGTAAGCATTATCTGTTTCCGCAAGATCCTTCTTAATCTGCAATATCCTTGCCTGAATTTCAGCTTTAGTAGATGGGTCAGAAACTATGGTCGCTGAATTACTAGTAATGGTCACTTTCCGTGCAATACCAAGTTGATCTGAAGTTGCACCTTGAAGGGTCAATCCCAGATCTCCAGAGAGAAAATCAGCTCCTGGTGATTTTAACAAATTGTGAAAAAGGATCGGATATTGTCTATACTCTATCATAAAAGAAGTTAAATAAATAAAAACCTTGCATAACAATGTGATATCTTAGTATTTACAGGTACATACAAATTACAATGATGCAGAGTTCTTTTCTTTCAAATCACAAACCAGACTATAGGTCTTTAAAAAAAAAGTATTTTGTTTATATCCGATTTAACAGGGTTGAATAGGTGTCACGAATATAATGTGGTGTTCATTTGGTGTGTAGTTCATTGAATTAAATGATTTCCAGCCAGGGAAATGTTGTATATTTCACAGCATCTTTCTCTCCACCATTCCCTAGTAGCATGAGAATAATGCTTTCAAGAAGATGCATTCAGAGGCTTCCTTTCTGAATATTTACTATCTTTGCACCTTACTTTCCCTTGTTCTTTCAAGAACATATTCTCACACAAAAAGATCTCACATTCAGATTTGTACTTCTAACACACTCACTTTTGTGAAAAGCACATCAAAGGAGAGGACAAAATAGCATCCTAACTACTACATAGAAAAAGCTACAAGGTGCACATCAGAATTACAAAATACGAGTCCAATTGATCGAAGCGATTAGAAACACTGAAAAAACTTCACCACTGACCAGCACCAAAATAAACATCACGGTTCTTATTTGATAAGTAAAACTGAGGTTCTTGGTGGATAACTGTATAAACTATAAAACTAGGCAACTTGGAAAATGGATGAGAACAAATGATGCAATCACTCAACAACCATTCGACCTTTATACCAAGAGATAATTATGGTCGAACAGCTTCACCAACTTAAGAATAAATCAAGAATGCTAAATGCTAACTATAGAGACGAGAGTTTGAAAGCACCAAGAATGATCACCTGTCATAAGTGCAATATCTTGCAAAAGAGCTTTCTTACCATCTCCAAATCCTGGACATTTTACAGCTGCAACACTCAGTAGACCTTGCCTTTTGTTTACTACTAGTGTTTCCAGAACTTCCTTTGAGATATCCTCTGCAATAATTAGCAAGGGAACACTCAATTGGGTAGTCTTTTCCAGTAAAGGAACAATTTCTTTAACCGCAGAGATCTTCTGATCAGTTACAAGGACTTTAGCATTGTCAAATTCCACGGTAGACTTCTCTTGGTTGGTAATGAAGTGAGAGGACATGTAACCCTTGTCAATCTGTACAGAATGAGCATTAAAAAAAAAAAGAAATTACGAGCATAAGCAGCTATTGATAGCATGAATAATCTGTTCTTGATTTGGATTGGAGAGCTGTAATATAGAGTTTTGGATCCTTTTTGTGTGTGCTAGGTTGCTGTTTTGTGCTTTGTCTATTCCTAGTTTATTTAAAAAATAAAAATATATAATTAAAGAAAAAAAAACAAAAAAACAAAAAAACTGCTCTCCAGCGTGGGTGCACATCTCTCTTTTTTTTTTATGGTCTATTTTATCCTTAATATTTGTATTTCTGTTTCTAATTTTTTAATTAAAAAAAGAAGAAGAATAATGTGACGCTATTAATGGAACAAATAGTACTTGGAAAGTATGCAGACCATTTGCTTTTGATATACTACCTCAGAATAACGAATGCAAATTCCTGAATTCAAGAAAAAGGGACAGAAGAGAAATTAAATATATGACCATCAACTTCTTACATTTCCTTTCATGCAAACTATCGAATAGTAATTCCATGAGAAACATATTATTATATAGCCCAATTAAATACCAAACTTATTACCTATTCCTACCAAAATTTACTCATTCTCAAAAAAGTTCCGAAGTTTTACAATTGTGATTGAGCTCGACTATGTGGGATTTGAAATATAATATCAACTGTTATGCATAATCTACACCTTTTATCATTTTCATTTAAAACAAAAATAGAAATTTCCATATTTTAATCCTCGTAAATTACCTTCATTCCTTCCTCAACAACCACAGAGGTTTCAAATGATGAGGAGGACTCAATTGAGATCACTCCATCAGGGCCAATTTTTTCTACAGCATCAGCAATTAAGTTTCCAACGAAGTCATCATTTCCAGCGGAAATTGAGGCCACGGCTGCAAAACATGAAGCTGCCTTCAATACATTTCATTTTTATAAAGTTAAGCTAAGAAACAGTACGAACAAAGAGAATTCATCACCTTTAACATCATCCCTTCCTTTTACAGGAAAACTTCTCTTCTTTAAGACCTTGACCAATGCTTTTACAGTCTTATCCATTCCTTTCTTCAAAGATATTGGATTAGCACCGAAAGCAACAGCCAACAACCCACATTTGATCATTTCACGCGTCATAATAATCGCAGTGGTGGTACCGTCACCAGCCAAATCATTCATTTTACTTGCAACCTGTCAGGGAAATAAAATATGATATATCTGACTATATAAACCCCAAAATGAATCAAAACAAACCCTAGAAGAGAATTATGTAGCAACCATGTATAACCTCTTGGATTAGCATTGCCCCTGCATTCTCGATTCCATCTGGGAGCTCTATGGATCGTGCAATTGTAACACCATCATTAATTACTTTTACTGTTTCGGACTCTGAAAGAATAACATTCCGGCCTGAACAGTCTCATTTTAATTAAAAGGTTAGATAAACATTCCTGATGATCAAGAAGCACAGATAAACTGAAAAAAAGACTACTTCTTTAGTATATGGTTTCTTCAACATGCCATCTTCTTCACAGCCTAATATTTTCACTTATGAGGGAATATGAGATCAACCACGAGTCCTGCATACTAAAAGAGGTGAAAATTCCAAACAAATAGAACATAGTATCCTTTCAACTATTGAATGTGGTAAAACACAAACTTTTTCCAAGGGTTTAAGAAATTACAGTTCCAACTTCCAAGCCCACTTCTGCTCTCTAATTTGAAACATTATTTTCTTTAGTGTGGCAAGGATAGCTAGCCAGAAATGTACTTTCACATATGGACTTAATAAAAATGTAAAGAAAAATACCAAGAACTCTAAGCAACATAAATATAGATTAAAAGGTAATAAAGCGTGGCAGGAAAAAACAACATAGGATAAAAGAAATGAAAAGAATAATTGGTGAGAACCCAGGTTATATAATGATGAAAATAATGAAACCCAGAGATAACCTTTAGGTCCTAAGGTGAGAGAAACAGCATCGGCTAGCTTATCAATCCCAGCTTGTAAGGCCTCTCTACATTCTTTACCGAACAATATTTTCTTTGGGCCAGCTCTGAGCACAAGATTCCTCCTCCATTGTGGATTTTGCCAAAACCCAGATAAATTTTGGTTTCTGCCATGGCCTTGCAACTGCAAAAATACCCATTACTAAATCACTGTACAAATACCAAGTCACTAAACACTCTAGAGAGAGAGAAGAGACAGAGAGAGTGAAGAGGGAGATATTTCTCACAGGGAACAGAGTTCTCTGAGGGAAGAGCCGAGAAGAAGAGAAAGTAATAGGCATTTCCGTTGGGATTACAGAAGTCTTGGGAGGTATCTTCTTACCATAGATAGCTTATGGGTTTTGCTTTCGAGGGGTTTAAGCCTTTGGGTAGAAGAAAATGTAACGGTGGAATAGAGTTATTATTTATTATTTAACGGTAATGCATAATATTTCCTTAATTGTGGCTAATTTAGATTATTCAATTTTTTTTTGTATCTTTTTTTTATATTATTCAAGTTTCGGAAATAACCAAATTCTCCCTTTAAATCTGTATGTACCGTAGATATACCGACTTAGATCAAATTTAAAAAACAAATAATATAATAATAATAATAATAAAATATCTTTATTCAAAATATGTCAAATTTAAATAGATATATATATATATATATATGAGTGTTTCTTCAACGGATTATATTTATAATTGATAGATACTTTAATATTTGGATTGCTTGATTTTGATCAAACAGTTATAATTAGTTAGGTGATTGTACCAAAAAAATTTATTTCATTAAATGTTTGCGTAATTATAAAAGGCCATTATTGTTTTACATGGTTGGCAACCTATTTATTTATTACATGTTGTATTGTATTAGTTTTTTTTAAAAAACTTCATTTTGTTAATTGATTCTTTTTAATAACGTAAAGAAAAAAGAAACTTTTTTTTATTCAATAATTTTTTTTAAAAAAAAATTAGGTGTTTTTAAACTTTTTAATCATTATAAAAAAACATTAATCATTAATTGATTCTATTAAAGTTTTTTTCTTTATTTTTTAAAATTGTTTCCTTTTTAAAGTTTTAAAAGAATGGGAATCAATTAGAATACGTTAAAAAAGCTAGTTTTTTTTTTTTTTCCCTCAATATGATTCATTTGTGCAAAACAAAATTATGTAATCTTATGGTCCTACCTCAAGGGTTATGGTTTTTCTTTTTTTCTTTTTTACAATGAAAACATATTCTAAGATAATACACAATAGTTTAGATATAAGGTAATTAAAAAAACTTTAAAATTAAAATAGGAAAAAGAAAAAATAAAAAACGAAATAAAATTTGATTATGATATTAATTAGGGAGATTGTGTAACGCCCCCTTCGCCTAACCCTATGACTACGCAGGTCAAACTAGGGAGTGTTATTCTTTTTTAAACCATAACTTTAGTTTTTTGCAAAAAGTGGGCCGAATTTAAACTTTTCAAGTTTTTAAAACATAAGAAACTGCGTGGCATTACTTCCTGAAAGTTTTTTTACAAATGTACAACCAAAAAGTATCAGTTTATCTTGCCATCCACAGTAATATTTACATCACACCAAAATATTGAAATACAAATAAAACACCGC
>JXTC01000069.1:990440-1003312 GCA_002914845.1 Trema orientale
CATAATAATGATACTGGTTGCTTGATATGTCAATTATGCAATATAAACATGTTTATTATTGGCTTATTATGCATGTGAGAATCTTGGGCATTACAGATTGACCTACTATTATAGTTAATTTTTAACTTGATCAAACTTACTTATTCATGGAAAATAAAAAAGAAAACAAAAAACAAAACAAAACAAAACAGAAATATCCATTAAATACTTACTCATGGGCCATAAACTAGTAAGTAATTTTTTTTAACCTATCTATAGGTAAATTTCTTTTTAGCCGTTCAATCATTATGTAATAGCTAGCTACTAAATTGGTACTCATATATATATATATATATATATATATATATATAGGATATAACAATATTGATTGTAGAAAGTTATGTGTTGAAGCTTCCTTCAAGATGAAGAATTTGATTGTGTATGTACATATATATATATATATATGGTTCTAATTCAGTAGGTATATATTTTTTTTTTTTATCCATCTATAGGTATTTTTTTTAGCCATTAGACCATGATCATGATCTAATGGCTACCATAATTTTAGTAGTTGAAAAAAAAATAAAAATAAATACACATTATTTAATGCTTTTCTTTCTCCTCCTTTTATCATGAAAAGACATGCATGAATAATTTTAATTGGCCAAAATAATACATATAGATAGGTAAAAAAAAATACCTACTAGATTGGTGCCCTATATATATATGGTTGTCAATCTAGTAGGTTATATTTTTAAACTATGTATAGGTATTTTTTTTTAACCATTGAATTATCATCTAACAGTGATCCAACCGCTATAATGATGTGTATGAAAAACGTGCATTATTAATGTTATTTCTTTCTCTTATTTTTTAATATAAAAAAATGTCTATGATAAATTTTAATTGGCCAAAACGATAAAAAAAATATTTACTATTGGTTGCACGTATATTTAATTTAATTTAATTCAGTAGATATTTTTTTTCACCTATGTATAGCTTAAAACCATGATCCAAATATTGATGAGTTTCTTTTTTGGTGTCACGTATAGAAATATTTATTAACACGTATTGAAATTATCATGAATGGTAATGTAATAGCATGTCTCATATTTAAATATTTTGGTAATGAGATACAGCAACTGAGTATATATATGTACATATTATTGTCCAATGGAAGAAGACTGTTATGTGTCATATATATACAATATTTGTTGCTGTAGAGTTTTACTTTTTACGATGATAAAATGGTAAAAATAGGGAATAGTGTTGGTCTTATTACAATCTAATGTAGTGATAGCTCGAGGTATAAGCAATATTATAGTAGAACCTACTGTAGCTCTCTCAGTTTTTGTAGTGGAAGCTGTTGTAGGCTTGTAGCCGGTGACGAGTCCGAAAATTTTCTCAGAGGACATACATTAAAATTTTTTTAACTAATTTTAAAATACATTAGTTAATATAGACCAATATAGAATTAAAAAATAATATTTAAAATGAATCAAAAGAAAAATTATCTACGGTGAAGGTAAAATATAATATTTCAAAATAATATAAGTAAATTTTAGAAATTAAAAAAAAATAGTGAGTCTCATCAAGGATACTATTGAATTTGGTTTTTTTATAAAACTAGGGCAAAAATTATAATTATAAAAATTCAATGGGCCACCGCTAAAAGTGTCAAAATAGACGGGCCGTCCTGGCCCACCCAAAGCGGACTTGGGAGGACAAACGGGCCGTGCTGGCTGGCCCACCCAATATTTTTAAAGTGAAGCCCAACTCGGCCTGTAGGCCCACCGGGCTGGGCCTGAAACGGGCCAAAACGAACCGGCCCATTTTTTGCCCAATTTAAAAAAATAAAAATCTAAAAAAATGATATTATTATTTGTATAATTAGTTAAAAATATTAGAAATTTAAAATTAAAATTAATGAAAAAATAAATAATATGTTATGTTCTTTTCCTATTGATAAAATTTAAAAATAATTAAATAACCTAAGAGTATGTAAGTTGAATAGTTGAAAAAAAAGTTTAAAATAAAAAAAAATCTTAAGAAAATTATTTAGAATTAGATTGAAATTTGAAAATGTGAAAAAAAGAGTGAAGAAATACGTATTTATAAATATTGAAAAAAAATTTGTATTTAAATTTATTTAAAAACTTTAAAAAAATTAAAATAAAAGTTATTTTCTGGGCCGCTGGCCAAAATGACCGGCCGCAGATCAGTCCGTTTGGTCCGGCCTATTTTGACTGAAATTTTGAAATAAAATGACTGAAATTTTGAAATAAAATTAGGAATAAAAATATAATTCCCCTGAGCCTGTATTGGGTCTGTCTATGCTGGCTAGGATGACAGACAAAGGAGCCTGGTTTAGTCATTCATGCTATAGCTCTGTTCTTTCTCTGCATAAGTATGACTATTCTCTGCATAAGTATGACTATTAGGATAATTTAAATTAAGGAAAAAACACACAGAAAGGATGCCTAAGAGAGATTCTTTCTTTTGTGATTGGAATAAATCAACTAACTAAAAATCCGTCTTGGTCACTAGAATCTGAAACTCGATGAACTCTTGATCGTTTGTTCTTGATTTGTCATGTTCAACAACACTCTGAATTTCAGGTAGATAAATTTTCAGTTCCGTTAAGCTTAACCGAAGATCTCAGATGGGGAAGTTCTCCAAACATTTTTGACTCTTTTAATGACATGTAGTTATAGAAGTAATTTTGCAGTTGAAGCTATTTCTTTCCAAGGAAAAGCTTCTAGTTTCAGTCGCTGCTTCAGCCGTAAATCCCTCTCTCTCTCTCTCTCTCTCTCTCACTCGTCCATTCAGCAGTAAATCCCTAATATCCCTCTTATCTCCTTTTATCCGTCAACACCTCGTCTCTATCTCTTCTAGATTCAGTGAACAAAGAAGAATGGATTCCTAAAATCCTAAAAGGGCCCACGGTTCTCCCAATTCCTAAACTATAGCTGGAGGCAGATGGTTTGAGGGACTGAAGAGAAGCTGAGTTCATTTTCTAATCTTACCCAAATGGCAACTTTCAGGGTGAGACTGACTCTTTAATCTCTTCTTTTGGATTTCATATAGTTTTTTTCCTTTTTATTCGTCAGAATACTTGTTGTTTATTACTTGATTGTCCTCATTTTTGCCCAAATTTGTTGTTCTGGTTTTCTTTTTTTTAATTGATCTTATAGGAGCTAACATTAATGGGGTTTTTTAATCACGTTCATGGTTTTTTAATCACTTTCAGGGCAGTGGAATACCCGTTTGCCCAGTTTAGTTTTACTTTTTAACAAACTAAAAGTATTTTTCGAATAATATGTGGACTAAAAGATGTTTGGTAGAAAATTAAAAATTAGATTATTCAATAATTTTTGATAAAGTTGCAGTCAAAAGTCAAAGTTGACCTAAGGCAACTTTAGTTTTTAGATTATGCTGGAATCTGTACTATTTTTTAATGAATAAATCATAATGTCTAAAATACCCTCACTTAAAAGCAAAAATACCAAACATTTAATTAAGTTCATTTTCATATCAATTTTTTTTTAAAAGTATTAATATATTTAAATTATAATTGAATAAAATACTCTTTATATTAGTTATTTTAAAGTAGCCAAATTGATTCTTTATTGAAATTTTAAATTCTGATGAAAATAAAGTAAATTAAAATAAAATAAAATAAATTTAATTGAGTAGCTAATTTAATTGAGTTTATTTTCATATCAATTTTTTTTAGAAAAAAGTATTAATATGTTTAGTATGTACAAAATATGCATAATTATAAAAAATATTTATAAGCTCTTTCCATAAATATGTATAATTATATAATGATATTTATTTTGATCATTTTATATTTGCACAACAATTCAGTCATACAGTTAACCAAATACTTTAATATAGCTTTTTCAAGTTACAGCACTTTAAAATTACAGTTTACCAAACACTCAGTTACTTTACGCTACAGCGGATTTTTCTTTCAACATAGCTAAAAGTGTGTTCCTTAAAATCTACAGCTCTACCAAACTGGCCCGTAGGTTCATTTCCTTGATGTTTGCTTAAGGGTGCTTTTCTTGCAAAAGATTAATTAGAGATAATAACGATTAATTATAAATAATAAATTTGTAGGTGGTAGTCTAGCTCCACATGTTAAATTGTTAGAAGTCTGTTAGATTAGTAATTTAGTATATATGAATTTAAATAACAGGAATATAAAATACTGAATTTAACGTGAACGGTTGCAAACAAGAGTTGTATACACTATAACTCAGCTTATTGAATAACTCAGAGTCATCGATCTGCGAATATTTAATTACTGAAAATTAAAGTTTGCAAACAATGGTCATATACACTACAGTTTAGCTCACAAAACAACTCAGCATCACAGGTCTGCGGGTATTTAAAGTGTAGACTTTGAATGTTAGTAGAATGTTAATACAATATATAGTTAGTTTGTTAGCACCTTATAAAATATTTAGAATATGAAGAAAATAGAGGGGTTCGTAGCTCAATATTTCAAAACATGCATAATAGAAATATAAGTGACAATAATAATATATGATATGTTGATATATATATATATATATAGTTCCCAATCCAATAGGCATTTTTTTTTTCTTTTTACCTATGTATAGGTAATTTTCTTTTAAGCTGTTGGATCATTATCTAACAGCTGCCATAATTTGAGTATTTGGAAAAAAAAAAAGGTACTCATTATTTAATGCTTTTCTCTCTCTCTCTCTCTACCTTTTACCATAAAAAAAAACGTGCGTGATAAATTTTAATTGGGTTTAAAAAAGATTTTTTATTATCAAAACCCCATGAACTCGGAATAATTTAGTAAAATTAACCCTGAGCTCAATTTTTTAGAGCAAAATCTCCTGAACTCGAAACAATTTAATAAAATTAACATTGAACTCAATTTTTTAGAGTAAAACCACCTTAAGTCCCCTAATATTAGAGCAAAACCTTCTGAAGTCCCCTAATATTAGTTTTATTAGAAAACAAAAATGTTATGTGAGTTTTTTTTACTGTTAAGTTCTTATTCTCTTATTTATGGCTTTTAGGTCCTCAGTATTATTTTTTTGTTTCACGTTAATCCCTTTTAATATTTTCTATCCAAAATTATTGTCAATTAGTACTTACCCAAAAGATGCTCATCTCAGCAGTGATAAAATTGGAAATAAAGGGAAATTATTATTTAAAAAGAATAAAAAAGAAGAATAATAATTTTATTTTAGTCCAAGTATGCATACCTCTCTTCTATTTTTTAAATAATAATTTTATTTGAATTTATTTTTTATTTTTCCCAATTCTTTTTTTATTTTTTTAAATAATAATTTCCCTTTATTTCTAATTTTATTATTTAAAAAAATAAAAAAAAAAGAATAACAATTTTATTTTGGTCCAAGTATGCATATCTCTCTTCTATTTTTTTAAATAATAATTTTATTTTTTTATTTTTTATTTTCTCCAATTCTTTTTTTATTTTTTTAAATAATAATTTTCCTTTATTTCTAATTTTATCACTGCTGAGATGAGCACCTTTTGGGCAAGTACTAATTGACAACAATTTTGAATAGAAAATATTAAAAAGGATTAACATGAAACAAAAAAAATAATACTGAGGACCTAAAAGTCATAAATAAGAGAATAAGGACTTAACAGTAAAAAAAACTAAGATAAACATTTTTTTTAACAAAACTAATATTAGGGGACTTCAGGGGTTTTGCTCTAATATTATGGGATTTCAGAGGCTTTTACCTTAAAAAATTGAGTTCAAAGTTAATTTTACTAAATTGTTCCGAGTTCATGGGGTTTTGCTCTAAAATATTGAGTTCAGAGTTAATTTTACTGAATTATTCCGAGTTCATAGAGTTTTGATAATAAAAAACCTTAAAAAAATACCTACTAGATTGGTGCCCATATAAAGGTATCAAAATACCTACTAGATTGGTGCCCATATAAAATATCGGCTCGGCCCGCCAATCTAGCCCGCATGGGTCGGCCCGGCTCAGTACACCAAAAATAATTTTTTTTATTTTTAAATATTTTTTTTAAATAATTAGAAATACAAAACTTTTTCCAATACTTATAAATATACATTCCCTCACTCTTTTTTCTTTTCACACTTTCAAATTTCAATTTAATTTTAAATAATTTTTCAATACTTAAACTTTTTTTTATCAACTATTTTACTTATATACTTTTATAATTATAATTAAATTTTTATCAATTTGAAAAAAACATAATATATTATTTATTTTAAATTTATAATAATTTTAACTAATTATGTAAATAATAATCTCATTTTTTTAGATTTTGTTAAATTGGGCCAAGATTGGGCTGGTATAGGCCGGCTCGTTTTGGCCTGTTTTAGGCCGCCCGGCCTGCCTAGGAGCCCGGCGGGCCTACGGGCAGGGTTGGGCTCTTTTTTAAAATTCCGGGCCGGTCCGGTCCGCATATTTTAACATCTTTATGCCCATATAATATGTATATTTATATAGGCATAGATGATGTCCCGTTCAACTAAAAAAAGGGACTGGTCATGCTAGAAAAGTACAATTGGGACCCAGAGATAAGCTAAAAAAATATATATTAACCGGTCATAAAAGGTTTCAATGACATGTTCATAAGGAGGCAAATTTTTGGAGGCCGCACAAAAGAATAATTAGGGTTAAAAATGTAACTAGACATGAGTGATGGCAAATAAGTCAAGCCAAGGAAAAGTAAAAAAAAAAATGTTATCAACTGTAGCACACAATTTGCTAACATAGAACATGAAATGCTAGCATAGAACATGAAATTGTAAAATAGTACAAGAAACATCAAATAAAGAACAAAAACTAATACATTCTATCAATGAATTAGTAAAAGGGATCAAGAGTAACTAAATGTTAGATAAGAAACTGATGAACATAATGTAGAGTATTAAATGTAGCACAAAACTGATAACTTATGACATGGTAAAATCTAACACGGTAACTCCAAGTTACTAAAGAAATTGATAATTTAGTAAAAACCTTCATGATTCATCCTCAACTGAAAAAAAAAAAACACCTTCATGATTCATGTATTTTTAAGATAAAACCACGATGTCAATGCAAAGTGGTGATACTATTCTCTTAAAACAAATTAGACTTGGGCATTTTAAAATATGAATAAACTACTCTCCACTCCCTAGGTAATATATTAATTAATCACCAATAAAATTAGAAATCATTCGCATCTAATTTTGAAATTTGTAAGAATAATTTTTATGAGAAAGAATTGTAAGACAATATGATCAAATCAATTAACTATAAGATTAGTGTAAATATGGTCGTTAGGACCATTAATCACTGCATCAAGAAAATTTTCAATTTCCAATTAATTTTCGTAAAGTGAGAATGAGGAAGTCAATTAAGTATAAGATTAATCTCCCTTTCCAAGAAAATAAATAAAAATAGAAGTATAAGATTATGGTCAATTTGTTCCCAATAGCAATAAATGACTTCTAGTCTTTAATTTGTCCATTTTCAATATATTGCCAAAGATTTTTTTTGTTAGATGAGAACAGTGGCCCAACATGAGAAGGCAATTAACTATTAGATTAGTGTAAATATGTTCCTATGACCTTTATTTGACTTCTAATTTTGTAATTTGTCAATTACCAATTATGTAGTAATTGATTTTATGAAATGAGAAATGTAGCACATTAAGTCGATTAAGTATAAAATTAGGGCCAATTTGACAATATTAGTTTTTTTTTATTTTAAAAATAAGCCTTAACTAATGACCTTCACTTATTACAAATTAAAAGAAAATACTTATTATTACCCAATCTCCATCCTATCCATTAGGGATAATAAGTTTTCACGCCTACTCCCGGTGTGACTCGAATCTAGGACCGAGATCCCAGGTAGTGGGTGCTCTTGCCATTGTAGCTAACCCACTTCGTCAAATTAATTGAATGTTTAATTAAGCATGAAAGATGCCACCATCATTTAACACTGCAAGTTTCAAACTTTCATTATTGAAAATAAAAATTGCACATACGCCCAATTGCGTTCTCTTGAGCAAGTGTTGTTCCTGTACAGGCCAACTCTAAAAGGACCATATCCACATTTTCCTCTCTAAAATTTTCTTTTCATTTCAGAGAAAGAAGCTCATCTAGAAACAAGTTATAAGATTTTCAAATCACATTATATCGTCAATTACACTTTATCAATGTGGAACCACCATCTCGTCTCATTGGTCATCTACCATTCCTACAGCTCTTCCTTCACACAACGATCGGTATCGCCTGGTCATTGCTGCATAATGACAAACCCACAATCAATGAGCACCATAGTTTTTATTTACTAATACATAAAAAATCAAAAGGACACATACACTTACCTTAGACCTCTTGTTATGTAGGGAGAGCAGTACTGAGATATAATAGCACACTCATCTATCTGCAACACGATGCTAAGATAGCAACTTTAATTATTTAATTAGGAAAACAGAATTTTTATTTTTCGGACAGAAAAACTAGCACAACTTAATAACAAAAGGACAGTTGGCGAAATGCACATCAAGCCTTTTCTAAACATGACTAGATTACTTATATCCAAAATGACAATCAGCATAAGATATCTAGTAAACAAAGCATTGATAGATACTAGAATTTGCTACATGTTTCTGTTTTACAGTCAACTTCTTGGAACAAACTACGTGCTAAAAATAGATTTGCATTGCCCCATAAAATGGTAGAGGTACCTTGTCATTAGATAATAAAAGAGATCTATTTCAAAATAAATACTAAGTCATGCTACCTCGTGTAGTGGCAGACCCAAAGCTGCTTGTTTAAGTTGATTTCCAAATGGTTGATGATACTGAGGAAGGGTGAGTATACAAACAAATAATTGATATATATTAGTGACAAGTAAGGTACCGCATAATCGGTAACCCTACCTAAAAAACATAACAAGCTACCTAGTATAGTGGTGGAAAATCAGAAGTTGGTGGTTAAAAACAAGGTGAATGTACAGGTTTAAAAAATGAAAGGGGATCTGGGTAAAAAGTTGTACCCTACATAGAAATGGATACAATCTCTGTCTGTTCCTTGCAAATAATTTCTTCTCAACTCGGTAATATTGACAGAAAGTCAATAAACTATCAAAAAATGAGATCTATTTAGTAACACGATCCTCTCTAAGAGAAGCGTAAGGAAACTCGCCAAGTAATCTTCTTCAAATGCATTAAGTTGCAATATCTAACCTCTACTGAATAAGTTTTCCTCATACTACCTACGCGTTGGCTTCACAGAAATCTGTAACTGATGACAAGTCAACGACAGTGGAGCATCCTGATAAAATATTGATTAGACTACTATAATGTTATAACCAGAAAAACTACAAAAACCAAGTAGAATGTCCGAACAGATGTTTAAATCCACTGAGAAGAGCTTGCAGCTCATGGCATCTAACATGTGACTCAATTGTACAAATTACATGCAACAAGCTTTTATGTTACATAACAGAAGGTAATAAATACATCATGCCAACTTCTAGGATGAAATGAGGAAATGTTAAAGAAAACAGGAGTAAAAAAGAAAAGAATAAAAAGCACACTAAAAGTAGTCATATTATACTCTTTCTGACACAAGATTGCTCTAACAATAATTAAAACCTGGGTACTTAGTAGAAAACATGTTTAAGTAAAAGATGATAGATTTGAAGTGAATGCATGTTGGAAAAGTGTTAGTTATCCGACCACAAGGTGCTTCATCACATTGTATTCTAAGATGAGTAAAAGAAGAATCAATTTACAAGAGTCAAAGCTACGCTTAAATTTTCCTTGATTTGAATCTCGGCAAAACTATCGCAAATATTTAAGCTCTTAATCTACCCATACTTGCCTAGCTCTTCAAATAGTTCTTTATAAAAATCGTTGATTTCAAAGAGATATAGAAACCAAAAACTTCAAACTCAATAACCCTAAAAAGGCAATAATTTCAATCAAATTAAAAAAAAATAATTTGATAATGGACTCAAAGTTGAAAAGAGGAATAAGATTTTGACCTTAAAGTTGTCTGGTATCTTGCCAAGGTCGAGGGACAGGCCTTGAGTATCAGGCTTGGTGTCGAGCCTTGAGTACCGATCGCTATGTCTGCAAGATCCAATCTCGGAGTAAAAGGAGGGGCAGTTGAGTTTCTCCTCCGTTCTGTTCTTGAAGTAAAAGTGCTACCCATTGCTGATTTTAGAGAGAGAAATATGAGTTAACTTAATGGATAACTCGTTCAGTTAGAGAATTGGGTGCTAGGATCGTCACTATTGCGAGGTGGTTTGAGCAGGTTTGGCGCTGGGAGAATGAAAACTGAGGGTAAAATTTTGAGAGAATGTTCGAAATTTTCTAAAATTTTTAGCAGAGGCATCGAATTTATTTAGAACTTACAGCCCGTTTGGTTTACTGGAACGGGCTTAGGAATGGAAAAACCATTCCAATAAAAAGCTCATATCATTGTTTGGTTACATATTTAGACTATGAAATTGCTATTCTAGGTAGTTCTAATTCCATTGAATAATGGAATTACAATTCAACTGGCCCATCAATGTAATCAGCTTTTCGTTTTTTAAAAATATCAAAAAAAGTGACTTTACTTTTTTTACCCTAAAGAACAGATCGTGTTCAGCAGCTCCTCTTCTTCAGCTGCTCCGTCTTCTTCTGCCTCTGCTGTGGTGCCCAGTCGACACTTTCAGGTTAGCAACACCATTAAATAATTATTTTCTTCAGTTATTTTTTTACTCTTGATTCCTTTGTTATGCACTTCAGTTATGTGCGCTCAACTCTCTCTCTAATCTCTTCTTAATTATTTACTTCACCTTTATTGTATGATATACTTTACTTTTAAAAGTAGTATAATGCTACACTAATTTGATCTATGTTTATACAAATATGCTTCACTTTTAATCTTTCTCGTTATTGCTCTATCTAAAGCATTTTTATATTGTGCCCAGATACTACTTCAACGTTTTTATTAGTTAAATATATATATATATATATATAAAATATTTATTAGACTTCTAGCTTGAATCAGGTAAATTCTTTATGGATTAATCACAAGTGAGGCCCATTAAGCTATTGAGAAAACTAATTAGTCATGACTAATTGAGTTAGCTAATAAGATTCTCTTTTTAGCTAGAAATTAGTGTTCTTAATTTTGCTTTATAATTTTGGAACGAAGTCCATAATAAATTGAGTTAACAATTTTTTTTTCTTGGTCTTATAAAATACTCTGTTTCAAAATGTATTTTTATGTTGATTCCATCATTAGTTGCAAAATATATAAACTGAACTTTGGTGTCCCTTTATAAGGTACTCAATTTCAAATTGTTAATTATGTTAATTCCACTTTAATTACAAAATATATAAACTGATTTTTGGTATTGGACCTATGGTTGTGGTTGTAGGAAAGTTATTTTGGAACATTGATGGCTCGTTTAAGATTAGATACGAGAGATAATTTAAGAAAGAAGAAGTTGGCTGCTCTATTTATGCAATGGATGCATATTATGAATGTTTGTGCATGGTTTATTGAGTTAGTAAATCAAACTACAAGGGAAAGGTCTCAAACCAACTATTTAAGAAGACAATTGTATAAAATTGACTTTTTCAGAAATAGACAAGTTGTCCATCGATTGGTTTATGAAAGTGATACAACTTGCTTAGATAACCTTAGAATGACTAGGCGTACTTTTACAACATTATGTAGAATGCTTGAAACTAATGGAGGTTTAAAAGATTCAAATTATTTATATGTAGACGAACAAGTTGCTATGTTTCTCCATAAATTAGCTCATCATATGAAAAATAGAGTTATTAAGTTTGAATTCATGCGATCTGGACAAACAATAAGTAAGTATTTCTATGATGTTCTACATTCAATCATTCGCTTACATGGAGAATTATTGAAAAGACATGAACCTGTTCCTGAGAACTCAACTGATGAGAGATGTAAGTGGTTTAAGGTATATATTATAACTTTTCTTTGTGAATTTTGCTTGTAAAGTTGTCACTTTGTCAATTCTAATTTAGTGAATTTGTTTCTTTTTCTCTTGAAAATAGAATTGTTTAGGGGCATTAGATGGGACATATATTAGGGCAAGAGTGCCCAACTCGGATAAACCTAGGTATCGAAGTCGGAAAGGTGAAATTGCTACAAATGTATTGGGAGTATGTTCTCAAGATATGCAATTTATTTATGTGTTACCGGGTTAGGAAGGTTCAACAGCTGATGGTAGAGTCCTTCGTGATGCTTTAAGGAGAACAAATGGATTAAAAGTTCCAAATGGTGAGCATTAAATTAATTTTAGATGCAAACTATTACCAATTTTTGAATTCATTGCAATAAAATTTGAAGTTTTTGTTGAATATGTAGGTTATTATTATATTGTAGATGCCGGATATACAAACTGCAATGATTTTTTTGCTCCTTATCGAGGACAACGCTACCACCTTAGTGAATTTAAAGAAGGGCCATAACCAAATAATCCAAAAGAGTATTTTAATATGAAGCATGCAGCTGCAAAAAATGTGGTTGAGCGATGCTTTGGAGTACTTAAAAATAGATAGGCAATATTTAGAAGCCCTGCATTCTATCACATAAAGACACAAAATCGAATTATCATGGCATGTTGCCTATTACACAATTTTATTAGAAGAGAAATGCCTAGTGATCCATATGATGTAGAAGTGCCAATTGAGGAAGGTAATAATAGGGATGACGAAGATGAACTATTTGGTGATCCGATAACCACCATTGAGACTTCAGATGTATGGAGTGCTTGGAGAACAGATTTAGCTCAACAAATGTTTGATGAATGGAGAAGTCGTTAATCTTTTAAGTTTATTCTACTTGTATTGTGCCTTTG
>JXTC01000069.1:1003551-1026196 GCA_002914845.1 Trema orientale
GGGAGACGCAGAGGCTGATAACCTTGAATTTATGTCTTTCTCACAAGCTTCACAAGTGCCTCAATCTCGATCAGATGGATCCTCAAAAAGAAAAAAAAAAGTGGAGGATCTGATGATCTTGGAGAAGCAATCAAAGAAGCTGCCTTGGTTATTGCCAAAGAAATGAAAGAGTCCTCTACTCAGCTTAGTGATGCCATCAACGATAAAGAGATGAATGAAAGACAAATGGGAGTAAATGAAGAGCTAATTAGGACAACTTTTCTAGGTATATTGGAACGCCATAGAGCTACTCTTCTTATCACTCGTGATATTCATACCCTCAACGTATTTAGTGGTCTTCATAATGATGAGAAAGAAATATGGGTTAGAGATTTGTTGGATGGCCATATATAGTAGTAAACCTCACCCATGAACTACTTCACTATATAGTATGGGTGTTATTTTGGAGGTTTACACAACAGGGTAGTTTTTTTGTTGTTGTGTGGCATATATTAACCTCTTTTGGAAGTAGATGATACGTATGTAGTTTTAGATTTTGTTGTAAAAGATTCTACTTAAAAGTATAGGGAATACTGGCTTATAATATGTAATCTTATGATATGTAGAATACTTATTTATATATATAATGGACATGTCAAATGCTTGTTGTGGGGATGAAAAATTTGTAAGAAAAATTAAAACACTTGTGTTCATTGATGTAGTAGTCCAACCCGTAATATTTTCTGCAACTAAAGGTAGTAGGCACCAAAAAAGGAAAAAATAAAAGAAGAATTGACAAAGTTAATAAGTTTAAGACAACCGCCAATATTTGTGCTATAGTTTTAACAACTTTTAGTCCAGGTGGTATCTTTTTACGTAGAGCAGATAAAATAAAGCTTACTATCATATTTTGAGCTCTATTTTTTTTTTTTTTGATGTTGCAAGAGTTAGTTTTAGTCCATTATTTTTTTTAGAATAAAGTTTTAGTCATTATTATTTTAGTAAATATTAAATAATAAATAATTGTTTAAATAAATTAAACATTACATTTTTTTTTATCTAAAGAGGAGATAACTTTTTTAATTCAATTAAATTAATAGCTTTTAAATCAATTAAATCTCAATAATTGAAAAATATATTAAATTGAAAAAACATGGGTATTTTGGTTATTATAATACAATTCTATTCCATTCTAGTGTTTAATCAAACAAAGTAATTCTCATTCCAATACTGATTCCAAATTTCAACCAAATAATAGAATATCATTCCCATTCCTATTCCAATTCCATTCCATTACGATTTCCATTCCCATTCTAATTTCATTCCATGAACCAAACACAACCTTAGGTTGCCTATGATTGCGGAATGGATTTAGAATCGTAACGAGAATAAGAATGATATTGTATTATTTGGTTGAAAATAAGAATCAATATTGGAATAAGAATTATTTTATCTGGTTATATATTGAAATGGAACGAAATTAGTGGTATATTAACTAAAATACTCAAGTTTCTAAAATTTTGTACATTTTTTTTTTGTCAACTATGTTTATATTTATATAATTATATTTACTAATATATAATTTTATTGGGTAAAAAATTATAATTTATTTTTAATTATTTAATAATATTAAAAAATTAATTAATATTATTAAAATTAAAATGAACAAAAATTATACTATGTTAAATATATTTATTTAACTCTTAAATAAATAAAAAAGTGATAATTAGATAGCTAATATTATTATTTTTTGAAATAAGTTAGGTAAGTATTATTAATATATATATATATGTATGTATTAATAAAAAGTGAGCTGACGGTGAGTGAAGGTGTGAGAGAGACTTGTAGTTTTAGGGGGGGAAAAAAAGGTAATTTCACTTTTACAAACATCAACAAAAAATGAAAATTTGATTCATTTAAGAAAATTTGTGTAATCCCAAATACATTAAATGGTGGAATTGTGATTACAAAGGAATTAGAATTCTTCATCCTAAATTTCAAATCAAACACTGGAAGAGGTCTTTTACTGGAATAGTCTTTCTATTCCAAGGCCCATTCCAATGAACCAAACGTAGTCTTAGAAAATATTTTGATTAAAAAAAAAAACTCTTATTCATAAAATAAAATAGAAATCCCAATAAAATAAGCCACATTTAAATACAATGCTTTTTTTCTTTTTTATAATGTAGTATTAATATCATATAAGATGTGCCATAGTTTAGAATAATTGTTCAATTAAAGGTAAAATTATAGACTTTAGTCAACAAGGTGTCTAAGTTGATTTTCTATTCACTTTTCTTAGAGAAATTGCATAAGAACAAGTATTTATGTCACCTAAGATTAGTATCGGTTTAGGAAAAATGTTCACTTAGAGGTTTGATATTATTAAAAATATTCAATTAGAGGTGAAGTTAGGAATTAAGCCGACTAAGTGACTACATTGACTTCTATAAGTCATTTTGATTAGAGAATATTGCAAAAAAACTAAGTATTAGTGTCACATAAAATTAGAGAAATTGTTTAGGAAAATTTTCTATTACAGGCGACACTTTAAAAGAAATTGTATGAGACCAAGTATAATGTCACATAAGATTAATTGTGATTAGGAAATATGTTCAATTATATGTGCCATTATGAAATAAAGTCAACAAATTAACTAAATTTACTTCCTAATAACTTTGACAGAAAGAAATTGCATATAAACAAGTATTAGTATCACATAAGATTAGTTATGATTAAGATAATTGTCCAATTAGAGGTGATGTTATAAAATTAAGTCAACAAAGTTACTAAATTGGCTTCATCACTTTGACCAAAGAAATTGCATAAGATCAAGTGCTAGGATCACATAAAATAAATCATGATTAGGAAATTAATCTGATTAGAGATGAAATTAAGTCAAGGAAGTGACTAAATTGACTTTTCTAATCACTTTAATTAGAGAAATTGCATAAAACCAAATATTAGTGTCATGTAATTAGTCATGGTATAGGAAAAATATTCAATTAAAGGTGAAATTAATAAAATTAAGTTAACCAAGTGACTTAATTGACTTCTTAATCGCTTTGATTAGAGAAAGTGCATAATACCAACTGCTAGTGTCATATGAGATAAGTCATAGATTAGGGAAAAAAATAAAAAGTTTAATTAGAAGTGAAATTATGAAATTAAGTCAAAAGTAGACTAGACTGACATCCTATTCTCTCTAATTAGAAAAATTGCACAGTACCAAGTATTAGTGTCATATAAGATTAGTCATAGTTTACGAAAAATGTTCAATTATAGGTAATATTTATGAAATTAGGCAAAAAAGTGATTGAATTGACATCTTAATCACTTTGATTAGGGAAATAGCATTATATCAAGTACTAATGTCACATAAGATTAGTTACGATTTAGAATAAAAGCTCATTTAGATTTGGCGTTATTAAATTAAGTCAAAAAATAGACTAAACTGACTTTCGAATAACTTGGATTAGAGAAATTGCACAATAACAAGTATTAGTGTCATATAAAATTAGTCATGATTTAGGAAAAATATTCAATTAGAGGTAAAATTTATGAACTTAAGTCAACAAAGTGACTAAATCAACTTCTTAATCACTTTGATTATAGAAATTGTATAATACAATGTACTAGCTAGTGTCACATAAAATTAATCATAGTTTAAGAAAAATGTTCAATTAGAAGTGAACTTTTTTTTTTTTAAAAATAGGGTTTAACTAATGACCTCCACTTATTACAAATTAAAGAAAAATACCTACTATTACCCAGTCCTCACTCTATCCTATTAGGGATAACAGGTTTTCACACCTACCCTCGGTGTGACTCGAACCTAGGACCGAGATCCCAGAAAGTGGGTGCTCTTACCACTTGAGTCAACCCACTTCGTCAATTAGAAGTGAACTTCAGTAACAAAGTGCAAAGCTGACTCTTTACTCATTTTAATTTGCAACGTTTCTTTTTTCTTTTCTTTTTTCTACTTTTTTTTTTTGGCTTTCTATTATGTACTACACATTCTCTATATTTTAGCCTTATACTTTTGTTTCTATCTCAATTTTGATATTAACCAGTTAGGGCACCTTGATTTTAATTGGAGAAATTGTATAATACCAAGGATTAATATGGCATAGTATTAGTTTTGATTAATGAAAAATGTTCAATTATCACCGTCTACCACAAAAAAAAAAAAAAACCTAGCCTTCTTTTCTTTCTCTCTCAAAAAATCCTTGGCAAACGCTTTCACAAGAGGCCGAAGAGAAAGTGCTTTGATCTCTTTATTCGGTCTCTCCTCCTCCTCAACTTTTGTAAAATCCAGATTTTATTAAGGTTAAATAAGTAATTTTAAGACCAAGGGCATTTTGGTAAATTTATATTTTCATATTAATTAAAGAAAATATCTGGATTAATTTAAATTAAAGTGTTGGAGTTGACCTAGACAAAATAAAGTCTAGGTGCATTGGGGCAAAAGTGAAAAAAGAAATATAAATCGGGGACAAATATGTAAATAAGGAGGGACTAAAGAATCCTTAGAAAATTTGTGGCCAAAGTAGAATTTTGAAAATTTATTCAGTCAAATCTGGTGGCGCCACGTGTTCCACTAGTAAAAGTTTACGAAAATTACATTTAAATCCCCCAAAATCCCTTTCTTCTCACCCGAGGTCCCCAGCCATTTACGAAAAACACAACCCACGGTTACTATTCATCCAAGACCACACCAGTAGCCACGCCACCCCACGTCGTAGCCCACCTGCCGACGAAGCCACGCCAGTCGCCGTTGTCCATTTTCGCCGCCGGTAGCTCAAAATTCGGCCACCTGAAGGTTCCGCCACCGCACTGGTTTTTTGGTCGCCGTTTCTTCCTCTGATGTCCGATCAGCTCAACTCCAGTACCGTTAGATTCGTCTCATCTTCGCCGTCATTTTCTGACCACCCACGACCGCTAAATCAGCTCCGGTGAGAAGTTGCTTGCTGTAGCAATATTTTATTATTAAATTTTGTGGTATTTTTATAATTATTTCGGAATTGAATTATCCTGAGAAAATTATACCACGTGAAAGAGGAGATTGAAAAAAGAATAATCATGATTTTGAAGTATTGAAATGGTATCCGAAAGTGCGTTAATTATCGAATTGAAAAAATGACATTTTTCTAAATAATTCCAAAATGTGGTATTTTTATAATTTTCGGATTTTTGAGCCCATTTGATGCTTGGGACCTCGAAACTGAGTTTTTGATTTCGAATTTGGACTCAGTGCGCTCGGGACATGAATTTTGATAGAAAATACTACTATGTTTTATTGTGAAACGAAAATTAGAATTCCGCACGACATAATTGCACTATTTTGCGTGCCACAGGCCGGTTCTGCACCGAGACCCATTTTTAACAAACTATATGTCTAACCTAGCATTTTTAGGTGCTTTAAATTCAGTGGTGATCTCCGTTTATCAATTTGAGACTCCGTTTGGAAATTTACTTTTTCAAGTGAACGTGTCGGGATCCAAAAACGATTGTTTGAGTAACTAGGTGACCAATTGAGGACTTTTCTAGCGTCGTTAGCTCAGTATAACTACATTTCGAGGTAGGGGATTCAATTGCCTTGTTTTCTATTATTTTCATTAAAATTGGAATTTATTGTGAAAAGTGAAATTTTGTGATTTTATTAAATTAAATTGTTTGAATAATTATTTTAGTGAACTCTGAACTTGTGAAACATTGTGGACTGCTCTAGATATTTTACGTATGATTTTGTACAAGTTTTATACTTGGGATTTGATTAAACCATAGAAATTGTACTATTGGATTTTTAAAGTACAAAATAGATTTATTTAAAAATCAGAGCATGTTTAGAATATTACTGCATAGTTGTTTATATTGCTCATCATATTGTACATACCAAAGGATCATACATGAGGTCCATCTTTGGCATCGCGGTGTTTAGTGGGCGGCCATTATTCCTGCCCTCGGTGAGAGCCAGTAAACCTGCACCGGGTTTTTTTTAATTACCCTTATTCAGTAGGCGTAGGCATTTAGTTGCCCCTCTGGTTCAGTAGGATTAGACATATGGGTGTCTCTCCGATTTTCTGGGATTAAGTATCAGGTAGAGAGTACTCAGTATATGTCGTATGAGTTACTCTAGTCCGTGATGAGAGGATGTGAGCTCATGGGATTATTTGATTTGTGATATGTGCACTATAGATTATTTATCTGATTTCTCTTTATTAGTTTTGAATATGATTTCAGTTGGTAATTTTAACTCGTATTTGATTTGGTACCTTGTGAAATTATACTCATGAACTGATAGAGGTTAGAATCTAGATCTTGTATGCATATTGGTTGTGAAAGAAGTTTTATGTAAAAATTTTTGAAATCTATTTCGTTGCATATATATTGATGTTATTCCAATATACATAGAAAAAACGAGCATCGACTAGCTATCAAAAGTAGTCGGCCACACCATCATCAACATAAGTCAATTTTTGACCTAATTTTGGTTTTAGGATTCTATTTTTGGGAAGAATCGGGCCAATTTGACTAGATTCATGGGGAGTCGACTCAAAACTAAATCCATTCGGACTTAACCCAACTTGCACTTGGTTGGTTAAACTCTATTCGGTTCAAGAGGTGGATAAAAGTGACTCTACCAATTTTGGTTGACCGGATTAAAAGACTAGTCGACCGCCAGCTACCGAATCAAGCAATTTAGTTTTAGCCTAATTTGGTCGATTGACCATCCTTACGCAGTCGACTACCCTAAGACCGAATCGACAATTTTTTCTCCATTGAATTCATTTAACTCAAGCGATTGATTGATAGCATTAGCGATCCACCCATTATATCAGTAGATTGACTACTCTAAAGTGCTATGAAATCATTGTTATATTATTTTAAGCATTTTGATTTATTTTCTTTGCGCTTATTATCTTCTATTCCAAAATAAATGAATTGAAATAATATGTTGCCAAAGTAACCTATATTGTGTAGATTTGTTTAGTTTGGGATATTAGGATAGATATGTTTATTGTTTATTGTTTATGCAGATAATAACCGCGCAAAAGAAGATTATTAATTAGCCAAATAATGGATATATCTGTGATGATAAATATGTGATCTATTTAATTGGTGCTAGAGACATCTCTGGGGGTATGGGCTTTATAATATGTAGCGACCCAATTCTAGCCCAATTATGAATGATAGGATTATAATTGATCTAGTGTATAAGGATAACTATTAGGATTATGGTCCCCAAGTCAAATCATTATTTCATGTACTATTCTTTTCCTCTTTCCCATCTTAGAGAGAGACTCCATTGAACACTAAGGAGATTTGAATGTGAAAGACTGCAAAACCTCATGTTCTCGAATTCTTATGTTCTTTTGATTGTGTTCTCAAGTTCTCTTCACTGTGGACTCAGGTCTATTCTGCAATCCTCAACAAACATATCTTGACAATTTGACATAATAGATCTAAGGTGGAGTTTACTTATTATCAATCTCATCTTTATGTCTAATTGATGTTACATATTTTCAATAGTACTTCTCCTTTGGAGGTAGAGCTTGAGGCGGATACTTTTCATAATGTGACCTTATTATCTAGTGAGGATTTTGAGGCTCTTAATCGAGCATTTTTCTGGGAAAAGGTAGAAAAGGCCCCTAAGGAGATGGAACCAACAAAACCTCCTAGACTGGATGGTTTTCAGGGTTTTTTTTTTCAAAAAGATTAGGGTGTAATTGGGGCCTATGTTACTTGTGCAATTTTGGATGTTCTCAATGGTGGTAAGTTGGTGGCAATAGAGATCAATGACACAAAAACTGTCCTCATTCCTAAGAAGACTAGCTAAGAAGTGGTTGCTAATTACTACCCCATCAGTCTATGTAATATGGTATACAAGCTCATTGCTAAGACTATTGCAGTGACTAAAAGTACTTTTGTTCCTTGTAAGCTGATCACATATAATGTAATCATTGTTTTTGAACTTTTCTATTCTATGAGTAAGAAGAGTAATATCAAAAAGGGCTTTATGGCTCTAAATTCATATATAAGCATAGCCTATGATAGAGTGGAATGGAAGTTCATTGTTAATGTCACAGAATGTATGGGATTTCCTTCACATTAGGTGACTTTGATATATGATTGTATCTCTACTTCCTGATTTGCCCTTTTGTGTGATTGGTTTTCCTCATGGCCATGTTATACCCTCTTTTGGGCTATAAACAAGGATAATCTCTCTTGTCGTACCTATTCTTACTTTGTGCTGGAGCTTTTTTATCACTGATTAAGTGAAGGAGAGAGATAATAGTCTTATGGCATTGCAATATTCCTATATTATCCCTCAGGTCAGCCACGTACTTTTCGCTGACAATTCTATTATTTTTTGCAAGGCTTCGTGGAGATTATGGCACTATTAAGGATCTTTTGCTGACTTATGGGAAAGCATCTAGTGAAAAAATTAATATGGAAAAGTCTAGAATTAGGTTCAATCCAAATGTTTTAGAGGCTATACGAAAGCATATTTTTGAGATTCTCATCGTAGGTAGTGCCAAGCACCAGCCTCATAACATTTACCTTGGTGTACCAATAGTGGTGGGGTAGACTAAAGTTCATAATTTTTTTACTATCAAGGATCGGGTCAAGAAGAGAATTCAAGGTTGGAAGTGAGGGTTGTTTTTCATAGGTGGTAGGTTGGTGTTGGTAAAAGCAATGTTACAAGCATTTCCTAGTTATGTCATGAGCATTTTCAAGGTTCCTTTGTCACTTTCTGATGATTTTTGGTCTATAAAGCTTCAATTTTGGTGGGGCTATAAGAATGAGGAACGCAAAATTACATGGGTTTTATGGAATAACATTTATGTACCTAAAGATTTGGGAGGTCTTGGTTTTAGAGATTTGGTTCTCTTTAATCAAGCTTTGGTGGCAAAGTAGACATGGCACCTCATTAATAATCCCTCTTCACTGGCGGCCTATATTCTGAAAGGTAAATATTTCCGTATTTAGACTTTTCTTTTGGCTAGCAATAAGTCAAGCTCATCTTATTTATGGCAAAGTTATGTCCTGAGCTTATTTATAAAGGGATAAGGTGGAGAACTGGTAATGGGTGAAAGATTAAAACTTTTATTGATATGTGATTGTCAAGGTCGTTTTCTTTTTGTCCTATTTTTTGTTATGTTGTTGAGGTATTAGTAGTAAAGGGCTTTATCTCTTCCCCAGGGGTATAAGATATTTGGAAGACTGGGGAAACTCTTTTACTAGTAGATACAGACATTATTTAGGTAATTCCTCTTAATGTATAGGATAGAGAGGATAGATTAATTTGGCATTATGAGCCTAATAGCGAGTATTCGGTTCAAAGTGGTTATAGAATTTTGCTTCGTGATCATGCCCTATTATTTGTCTCTACACCTTGTATTCTCTCTCCTTAGTGGAAAGGACTCTGGAAAATGCATATTACTCTAAAGATTTGATTTTTTATCTGGCATCTCTTCTGTGATGCCCTTCCTTTTTATTCAAATCTTATCTATAGAAGGTTGAATATAATGCCTTAATGCTGTTTTTGTAGTTCTAATGAGTCCAGCTTACACACTCTTTTCTTTTGCACCTTCGCTAAAAATATCTGGAAGCTTGAGGGTCTTTAGGATTCGATTAAAACTTTGTTGTTCAATAATGTTGCTGGTTGTCTTATTGGTATGTTTGGGATTCTTTCTTCTTAGGTATGTAAGGAGTTCTGCATTATTTTGTAGTGTTAGTTTGTGCTGCATTTGGGCATATCGTAATAGGTGTCTTCATATTCGAGTGTCGGTGGAGTTTTTCTTATGGCATGCTTTACTGATTCTTTCGTTCAAGAATTCCAAGTTACGAAAGATCTAGTTGATGTTCTTTAATTTGCAACACAAGCTAAGTTGGTGAGATGGAAATCCCACCCCTAAATGGAATTAAACAATGCCAACATTATAGTTCGATTTAAATACTTGTATTCGGGGATTGAGGGCATTTTTCGAGACTATGAGGGCATGTTGCTCGCAACGTTCTCCAAATGCCTATTTGGCCCTTTTTCGTAGAGCAAGCAGAGCTTTTTGCACTAAGAGAAGGATTATCTTTTGTTCTAGCATTCCCCCTATTTAACTATATCACTATATAGGTCAAATTAGGAAGTATTATTTTTTCATAAATCATAACTTTAGTTTTGCAAGAAGGTGGGCAAATTTAAATTTTTCAAACTCTAAAATAAAAGAAGCTGTGTGGCATTACTTTCTGAACGTTTCTCAACAAAATGTACAACCAAAAAGTCTTTATCAGTTTATCTAGCTATCAACAGTATATTTACATCATATCAAAAATCGATATATGAAACATCGCCCACAAGTCAAGCTCGTCTACATCTATGTGATCATAGCAACAAGAAAGTGTACTAACCAACTAGCTGCTCTATAAATTATATGTCTCCTTACCTGTATCACAGGAACTAAATGAGCCAATGCTCAGCAAATAAAAAACATGCATGCTTATGAATGTGTTTCATACGTAAACTTATTCAAATTTCCATTATACTCTTTTTTTTATAACTTTTTATTTTGATGCTCCTTTCTTAGAAAAAGTTCTTTATAGGGCCCTTGAGTACACTTCAAAGTTATGACAGTCAGTAGGCCATGCCCACCTATACGGGAAGGAAATACATAGCCAATGCAAACCATTTCTACTCAATGCAGACTGACTAGGTAATGTACCTCACATATCTACTAGTATAATGTTCAGTCCCGGTAGTCGGTAGGCCATACCCACCTGTGCAAAAAAGATGCCTATGCAATCCATACCTATCCTACGTAGACGGACTAAATAAAGTACTTAAAACATATCTCGTAAAATTACAATAGTATTACTTTGAATCCAAAGCATGGAAAACTTCACTTCTTTGAAAATTATACTTAAATGATCATGCCATACTTATGTCTTTCGTGGTTTTTACATCAACTATAGGAATAATAAATATTACTATAATACAAATAAACATATAGGAAAACATCTTGTATTTAGTGATGTAGTTAAAATAAATCTTTAATTACCTTGTGTCTGATAGAAAAGATAGTGAAAATGGTCAATCCTCTGTGGCAAAGTTTACGGAAGACCTGATATGAACTTCATTACTAAAATGATCACTGAAATATAAAATACTTAAAAAAATGACCACAGGACTGAAATCACAACTTTCACAAAAATCAATAAACTTAATCACAAAATGACCCAAAGGCATACACATCATTTGATATATGTTGTAGCCAATAACTAGCATTGAAAACTGATTAAAATCATCAAAATATGAATGCTAGTTCTTTAGTACAAAAATGATCAAAAATAGTACATAATTTTGTAAAACATGAATATCAGTTTCTTAGCACAAAAATGATCCAAAATGACATATAATTTAGTAAAAACTAGTCCATTTGCTTCTAAATGATACCATTTTCTTTTAGAAATATTTGAACAGCACATTCCCTATTTTTAGGACATTTCACATGATTATAGACCTGTAATAATGATTCACAAGCTAATTCCCATGTATATACATAAAAAAAAACATTTAGAACAACATAAACTCGCTTGAAATCTTTATCAATTTAGACAAAGTTTAAAAATAAATTTTGCATTTGTAATCAGTCACAACCAGCTATAAATGGATGTAATACATGCAAGAGGATCGATGTATTACATATTTCAAATAAATAAATCAGATTACAAGTGTAGACAACTTATTCCAACAATAAAAACACATAAATTCATAATAGCAAATTTTGGGGCTTTAGGTCTAACTTTAATCTTCTAGTAAAATTCTATGTTTCCAGTAATATATAAGGTTTCCTAGGACTTTTATTCATCAAATAAAAGCTTTGGTTTTTATAGAGACATGAAAAATATTATGTACGTTTGATAGTAAGGGTGGCAAAGTAAGTTTATAGGCAACATCTCTAACTTTGTCAAGTATCTCGAATGGGCCTATATATCTGGGACTAAGCTTTCCTTTCTTCCCAGACCTCATGATTCTTTTTACGAAAGCAACCTTCAAAAATAATTTTTCCCCAACATTAAATGTGGCTTCTCTCCTTTTAGTATCAGCATAACATTTTCGTCTATTCTGAATAGCTAATAACCTTTTACAAATATTTTCTACTACTTCAGTTATTTCTCTTACCAATTCTGGACCCAGAAATTTCCCTTCACCTATCTCATCCCACTGAATTGGAGATCTACATTTTCTTCCATGCAATGCTTCATACGGAGGCATGTCAATCAAACTTTGATAACTATTATTGTAAGCAAATTCTATCAGTGACAAGTACTTGCTCTAAGATCCATAAAAATCTAACACACAAGCTCTAATTATATCCTCAAGAATCTGTATAGTTCTCTCTGATTGTCCATCTATTTGAGGATGAAACACTGTACTGAATGCTAGTTTCACACCCATAGTCTCCTGAATTCGCTTTCAGAATTTTGAAGTGAATCTAGAACCTCGATCAGAAATGATAACTTTTGGAATACTATGCAGTCTAATAATTTCTTGAATATACAACCGAACCAATTGATTCAAGCTATAAGTTACTTTAATCGGCAAGAAATAGGTTGACTTAGTATATCTATCCACAATCACTCAAATATCATCATGACCTTTATTTGTCTTAGGAAGTCCAACAACCAGATCCATAACAATCTCTTCTCATTTCCATTGTGGCATGTGTAAAGGCCTCAATGTACCAGCAAGTCTTTAATATTTGGCTTTAACTTGTTGGCATATGAGGTATTGTTCTAAAAACTTCACCACATCCTTCTTCATATCTAGCCACCAGTAATACAGTTTCAAATCCTTATACATCTTTGTTGTACCAAGATGCACAGAATAGGGAGTAGTATGAGCGTCGGTCAGTGTCTCCTCTCTAACGGTTCCTTCTGGAACACACAATCTATTTCTGTATCTAATCATAGGCCACCTCCTTTCCAGATTCTATTTTAATCTTCAAACTTGTCAGATAGGGATCCGTATTCTAGCCTTGCTTGATTCTCTCTCAAATTGTAAGTTACAAGATAAGAGCTGGTAATTTCTCTATTAAACCTTTAGGCACAATCTCTAATTCTAATCGATGCAAATCTATCAAAAGATGTTTCTGATCAACATACTTAAGTGGCATAGCAGCTAATGACTTTCTACTTAGAGCATCTGCAACACATTAGCTTTTCCTAGATGTTAGTTAATCTCATAGTCCTAATCTTTCAGCAGTTCAAGCCATCTTCTCTATCTCATATTCAATCATTTTTAGGTGAAGAAGTACTTGAGACTTTTATGATTTGCGTAGATTTGACATTTTTCCCCATAAAGATAGTGTCTACAAATCTTTGGTGCAAAAACTACTACTGCAAGCTCCAAATCATAAGTAGGATATTTCTTTTCATATTCTTTCAGTTGCCTAGAAGCATAGGTGATCACCTTACTATTTTATATCAAAATACAGCTTAGACCATTCTTTGAAGCATCACTGTAAACAACAAATCCTTCAAATCCATAGGGTATAGAAAGAATAGGGGCTATTATCAAATGATGTTTCAATTCTTGAAAACTCTTTTAACAATCGTGATTCTATTGAAATTTCACATTCTTTTTATTCAACTGAATCAATCAGGAGGCTAGCTTAAAAAACCCTTCTACAAACATTCTATAGTAACTAGCCAATCCCAAGAAACTATGAGTCTCTGAGATATTTGTGGGTCTGGGCCAATTACTGAGCGCCTTAACCTTTGCTGGGTTCACAGATTACCATTTCTAGATACTACATGACCAAGGAAGATAATTTTCTCTAATCAGAACTCACACTTCTTAAATTTTACATACAACTGCTTTTCTTTCAGTAACCTCAAAACTATTCTCAAATGCTCCATATGCTCCTCTCTTGAGTGTAAGTATATCAAAATATCATTGATGAACACTATAATAAAACTATCCTAGAAATCCTTAAATACTCTATTCATCATGTCCATAAAAGCAGCTGGAGTATTAGTTAAACCAAAGGACATTACTAAGAACTCATAGTGCATGTATCTTCTTCTAAAAGCTGTCTTGGGAATATCTTCTTCCCTAATATTTAGTTGGTGGTATCTTGATCTTAAATCAATCTTAGAAAATCTTAAAGCACCTTGTAACTGATCAAACAAATTATCAGTTCTAGGGAGAGAATACTTATTCTTGATTATGACCTTATTTAGCTCTCTATAATCAATATAAAGCCTCATAATCCCATCTTTCTTCTTTACAAGCAAACCTGGAGCACCACACGGTGAAAATCTTGGGCGTATGAAATCTTTGTCCAAAAACTCCTATAATTGTACCTTCAGTTCCTTCAACTTTGCTGGAGTCATTCTATTTGGTACCTTAGAAATAGGAGTTATATTAGGTAGTAGATCAATTACAAACATTATTTGTCTATTAGGTGGCAATCCTGGTAGATCTTCTAGAAATATTTGAGAAATTCATTAACTACTAGTACTTCTTCTGTCTTTAACTTAAATTCTTCTCTGGTACCTTTGCCAAATAACTTATACATCTCTTCTCAAGTAACTTTCTTGCTTTTATCGATGAAATAATTGGTACTATTTTCTTCTTAGAAGACCCAAGGAAAGTAAACTTCTCTTCACTAAGTGGCTGAAAGACTACTCTCTTACCATTACAATCAATGCTAGCATGATACTTATACAGCCAATCTATAACCAAAATTACCTCAAAATCTTGCATATCTAATACTATTAAGTCTGTCCATAATTCCCTATCATCTATCTATATTGGACACACTCTCAAAACTTGACCAGAATATAGCACTTCCCTAGATAGAATAGTTACATGGTATCTTAAATTCAAAGCTTCAAGTGATTTGCCCAATTTTCTCATATATGCTGGTGATGTAAATGAATGTGTAGCTCTTGAATCTATTAATATATTTGTGAGAATATCAAAGATATAGATCTCACTTGCTATAACTGATGGATCAGTCTCAGTATCTGTAGCAGTCATAGTAAACACACGAGCTGGAACTTTCTTTAATTCACTAGAGGTGGAGGGACAATCCTTTGAAAAATGCCCTATCTTGCCACATGTATAACACGCTCTACTACCCAAAAGATATTCACCTTTATGAGGTTTTCCATATCTGGGACATGTAATTTTTTGATTTGAAATAGATTGTATTTACTGACCTGTTCCTGGACACTTTGAAGGATCTTGTCTTTATTTTTGACCCTGTGATAATTTTCTTTTGCCTCCATTAGATCTTGGTTGAGTTTCTTTTCTAAAATTTGCATTTCACCTTGCCATGATTATGTTTTTTCTAATTTTTAGTGCTTTTATCACCTTCAGTTTGGCTTCTTCAGCTTCAAGGGCTTTCTCTGCAGCTTCTGTATAAGGCACACATTTTCCTGTAGATATTTTAATATCTCTATATATTTCTGCTTTGAGCTCCTGTAAAAACTGATTTACTTTCAAGTTGTTGGGGCTCACCATATGAAGAGCAAAGCAGGATAGCTCATTAAATTTCTTTATATAGTCATACACAAATATGCCATCCTACTTAAAATTAGTAAACTCGGCTGCCTTTGCCAGCCAACGAGCTTCACTAAAATACTTCCTGTATAAGATTTCTTTAAATCTCTCCTAAGTCAAACTGTTAACATCAGTGATTGACTTCATAAAATCTACCAGTGCCTGGCATCTAATTGGAACGTATAAGTAGCACAAGAAATATTTTCCTCCTCAGGAATTCTTATATAGTCAAAGATACCTTCCAAAATCTGAATCCACTCCTTAGCTAATAATGGATCACTTTTACCCTTGAAAGCCAGAGGTTTATTTTTACTGAACCTTTCAGAAGCTCGTTCATGATTTTCTTGTCTAGCTATAACTTGTGCTGGTAATTATTCCTCTTTCTTTTGATCTCGTTCTATAAGCCTCTCTATTTGTTGGCATATATCTCTACTAACTCAGCCAATCAACGTGTAGTGGTATCTTTGTCATGCTCATGATCACCTTTTTGTTGGCTAATCTGACATTTACCCTTTAGCAAAATTTCCTGTATAGTGGCCCTCCACTTACAGACGAACATAATAGTTAATAATAATGTTTGAATAAAATTTATATAATAGAAATGAGATGTACGTATGAAAATAATTAGACTTACTAATTTACTAAGCTTTCTATCACATGATTATACATACGTAGACAGTCTTCGAAAATGACTAAACCTCCGCTCTGATACCAAAGCTGTAGCATTCCCCTAGTTCAACTATATCACTATATAGGTCAAACTAGGAAGTATTATTCTTTGATAAATCATAACCTTAGTTTTGCAAAAAAGTGAGCAAATTTAAACTTTTCAAACTTTAAAATAAAAAAAGTTGTATGGTATTACTTTCTGAAAGTTTTTTTACAAAATGTACAACCAAAAAGTCCTTATTAGTTTATCTTGCGATCAACAGTATATTTACATCTAATCAAAAGATCAAAATACAAAAAGCCGCTCACAAGTTAAGCTCGTCTACATTTAGCTCGTCCATATTTATTTTTACTGAATCTTTTCTTTTTATTTTTGGTCACTTAGTTTGCTTGTTTTCCGCCTCCCTATAGGATCGTTATATCAAATTTGCTATAACTACCGAAGTGCAATTTGAGCGTAAATCAGTCACTTGTAGTAAGCCCCTTAATTATATATATTGTACCCTGAATTTTTGACTTATATTGTAAACTACCTAAAATATGCGATTGTTGCGGTACTTGCCCTTCTATTACAAGCTACTATTATTTTTAACAAAAATAAGTCATTTATATAACACACAATCTATTAATTATGACCGAGAACAAGATTTGGAAGTTTCAACTTACATAGTAGACTACTAAGAATTATGCAATTATTGCAATAATGGAACTTTTGTAACAAACTGTTAAATTTTAGATAGAAGAGTAATTTGCAAAGTACACAGTTGATAACTATAGTCTAGAACGAGATTCTGACACCTAGTTTCAAACAATACTTAATTATATTCCTTTTCATGACTATTTTCTATTAAACAACTCATAGTTTGTGATAAAATGATCATTGCTGCAATAACTACATAAATCAAGGCAAGATCATCATGTAAGTTGAAAGTGTGGAGGTAAAATGGTACAACAGTTATAATTCGGAATCCGTTACTATAATTAACGCATTTTTTTTCCTTTTTTATGTTAATCGATGGTGTTTGGATAAGCACATCTCGGTCATTTTGAAAAATTTACTTAATTTTGACTAAATCAGATGCATGGGTGAAATGTGTATCAATTTATTAACCCAAGACGTTATTTTTGTTATTTATTAAACTAGAAATATAAACCGAGCATTTCACACAAACTTGGTAGATTTTTGTAATTCTCATTAGCAAATAAATATGAGACAACTGGAACGTGTATCTCATTACCAAATACATATATACGACAGTTCTAACAATTGTATCAAAAATGTTTCCATGTCTTATACCCTTCTATATATATCAACTTTGGAAGAATAATTTTATCAATTTGCTAAGAATATTGTTCTCATCTATATACCTAAGAAACTTTTAAGGGAAAATTTTCGTCTCCACTATCACGTGTCAAAATGCTATGGTTTTAACTTTTAAGGTTTCAACAATACTAGTACACCTTGGACTTTTTCTATATCTATTTACCAAGTCTATGACGTATATAAAACAAACAAAAATAAAACTAATAAATGTTTAGGGAGAGACTATGATAGAATTTTCTTTTTTGAGCCCTATGTGAGACCCTTTACTCTAAGTCATTGGATTATTATTTGATATCCTAAATGGTTTATGTGGCAAAAACCTAATATACAATTGTCAATACGTTTCTATTTCTTTTAATTCTATTGTCCTTCTTCTTTGGTTCCGATTTAGTCCTCTTATACATTTTCACATACTAAGACTAAAAATAGAGGCTCTAGTTCAAGGAAATCTTAGGTTTAAAGGGGGAATACCTTTGGTGCCAATTAAACATCTTTGCTTATTTTTGTCACCTCCTAGAAGTGGCCCTTCCTCTCATTATCGTCTCGAATATCTTGAAAAAGAGATTGTCTCGATAATCCAGTTAACACTTGTAACGCTCTCATTTTTCAAGATACTATTATTAGAAGTTTATTAACTTTCTATTCACATAGCATAGATTGATTATATATATATAAATATATTACAAACATAAGGTAATAAATAGGTACCATGCAACCAATAGTAAAAACAACTCAACTGAGAGATTCTAAAACACACAAAATCACATAAATTGGGGCCGCACATGTGGTCAAAATATTCATATTACATCACGAAGGTCGGGCCTCTGCTCTAACTCACAAGCTTATCTACATCTCTCAAGCATTACCTATAACATAAGACTACGGTGAGCTACAACTCAATAAAATAATGCATGCAATATTGCTCAATAAAAATGTACTTATGTGCATGATCATGCACTTTTAAAACTTTTCTTGTAAGAGTCCATCTTTGGGCCCCTATCTGTGATTGTTAACTTTTTTCTTAAGTAATTTGACAGTGAAATGTTCGAGTGGCGCTCATTGGTACAAGTTTGACGTATATTAAGTTAATCATTTTGACATGATTTTTTTTAAGCATTTTCATTTAGTAGGAGAGCATGATTAAAATTAATTAATTTCATGCGACATACATTTATGTGTCAAATATTTTTGTTGTTTTATTTGATAAATGTTCCAGCCAAGTTATTGATAAATTTTGGGATGTTAATTGCCAATAGTTTTGGATAAAGTTCAGTGTGTATGTTTGCATTAGGTAACAAGTACTTAAATTTTGCTTGACTTTCGTTATTATTTCTACTACTAATATATAAAGTCCATAAGTGTCATATATCTATATATTTGTACAATTAAAAAAACAAAAAAAAAAAAAAGAAGAGGAGCTCGAGAAACTGACTTGGAAAGTCGGCAACTTATGTCACCACAATAAAAGGCTTCAATCACTATGTTTCTTTTAGATTATTACTCTTGCCACTGCCAACTTTATTAGCTTCATCACCCTCTCTGAATGTTTCTTCAATACTTATCTTAATATCAAGTTCAATTAAGAAAAGCAAGACTGTAATTTTGAATCATAAATCATCTCTTGAAAGGTATTTTTCTTTAAAGAAATACTACTTTTTAGCACGTTGATGTGATTTAGATATAGATGGGTATTGTTGACTTTTTTGAGTTAAAAATTTAAGTTATATATATTATGTATATCTAAGGTATAAGTGTAATCGTGTGATTTATATTTCTTCTTATCTATATAAAGCTTGGTTGTCTTACTAATTTCCTAGTTAAATTTATTATAGTTTGTGGAATTTAATTAAACATGTTTTCTTGGATTTAACACTTAGTACTATCTTCTAGAAAAGAAAAGGTACCATAAGATCTAATAGATTCGGTTACAAAGTCCTAGTACGGATTAACATTGATTCTAGTTTTAAGTTCCATGTTAACCAAAAGGTACCATAACATTGAAAGTTATATATATTTTTTTAATCAAGGAAAGTAATGTTATACTTAGGGGTTTAATTATTGAAAATCCTTATTTTACACTTAGTACTATATCCTCTGTTTAGTTGTCATGTTTCTTTTCTACTCATGTAAGGATAATTTATTAGGAATTAATTGCAAGTTTTCACTATTTCGTTTAAGATTAGACATTTGGTAGATTAATTTCTAGGAATTATCGTACTTACGTGACATTACATACTTAGTAACCAAAAGAATATGTCAATGACTAAATTTAGAAATACCTTAATTATACCTTGAGCCAAGAATATTTCACAAGTAACGAATTGAAAAGCTTGAAAACGAGGTAAGTAACGTCACACCTGCAATGTAAGAAATTCTTTGGTTCTGTGAATCTATAGAATCTATGGATATGTGTACATACGTATCTATTATTCAACTTAGCATGAGACATGAATACGTGGTGTATTTATATTGTCTGACGAGTATTGGTGAATAGGGTGTGGCAAGCCAGCACCCAAATATGTGGTATGGTTCCTTCAGGGACACTTCGATTCCTTCGGGAACACTCTGGTCCCTTCATGGACACTATAGTTCCTACAGGAACACTTTGATAGTGGTATAGGGTGGACCTCTGTTGTACACAGAGGGGATTCTCTGGGGCTTGAGACCTCTGTATGACGGCTCATGCTCTGTTATGTGATCTCTGAGTGGCTCAGTATGTAATTCACGGTCTTGTCAGGCAATATAATATACACACGGATCCCAATCATATGTTTATCTAATTTCTGTCTTATGCACTCTGTATCTACATATATTACTTATTGAGTTTTATACTCACTAATATTCTTATATTGCAGAGAGTATTGATGATATGTGAATTTAGAGGAGGAGCGCCGATTTTCTGACCCCGGCTTGTGTATATGAGCATTTTGACGCTGTGGTTTTATGATAGTAGATTTTATACCTATTTTTGAGTGTGTGTATATTATGTATATTTGTATGAGAGGCTTACTTTATGTGTATGTATATATGTACATTATACTATATGTAATTATGAGTGGAGTTTTCCTTTTTTTTCAAGAAAGTTTAAAAGTTTTAAATTTTCCTATTTTATCAGTTCTAAGTCGAGTATCGTCTCCCAATTTCACTAAATATTTATACAAATATCCTTACGTACGTGTGTGGAATCGGGAGATGTTACAGTTGGTATTAGAGCTTATATTTTAAAATGATTCTGAAGACCATTTATATATACACATCGGGAAGGAAAGGAAGCCTCACTTCTCTGTAAGTTTTTGATATGTATTTTGATATCTGTTATAAATTTTATTTTTAATTACATTCATATTCTGGTTATGAATATTATTGGCTATAACTTGAGCTATGGATTCTGGGTGTCAGGATATCACTATAGTAACTACTTGGGGTCAAGATAATATCGACAGAGGTGCATCTTCTTCACAAGATGGTAATTAGGTTGAATAGCTAGCTTCTTTGATACAAAACATATTGGAGCAACATATGAGACAAGAAAATCAACCTAACCCTCCACTAGTGCCACCTCAACAGAGGCAAGATGCTAGTGAAAATATTGGGGAAAGATTCAGGAAACTCCAGCCTCCGACTTTTGATGGTGGGGTTGATCCAATATAAACTGAGCAATGGATTAGGACCACTGAGCTATGCTGGCTTATGCCAAGGTTCCTGATGTAGATAAAGTCTATTGTGCTAGTTTTATGCTGAGACATCACGCTGAGTATTGGTGGGACACTATGAGTACTATTCATGATCTCACTACTATGACATAGGAGAGGTTTAGAGAGTTGTTTTACGGGAAGTACTTTACAGATGCTATGAGCGCTAGCAGAAAAATAGAGTTTGCCAATCTAAAATAGGGAGAGATGTCTGTTGCTGAATACATCCACAAGTTTGATGAGTTATCACGATACGCACCTCATATGGTTGCCACCAATGAGCTGAAGATAGATCAATTTATGCAAGGTCTGAGGAAGACTATTGTTAGAGATTTGAAATCAGGTGGAATTCGAGGTGTACCATTTGCTCAGATTGCAGACAGGGCATTAGATGCTGAGCAAGCAGAAAAAGATATTTTGGATGAGGAAAAGATTAGGAGAGAGAGAAACAGGCCTGAGAGATACAAAGCAGTTTCAGACCTGGTTTTCAGGGAAGTTGAGGAGGACAGATTCAGGTTCAACATCCTCATGATATGAAAAAGAAGAAAGCTCCAACTCAACAGACCTGACCTGATCAGGGTAAGTGTCCCACCAGTGGACTACTACTACTACTATACTGCTGGTAATTTCGAAATTAATTTTGAAAAACAATTTTACCGAAAATAATTTTCGTAGTTTTGTAAACAAATCAAGAACGCAGTGAAATAGGTATTTTAAAATTTTTTCTTGAAACTTTTAAAAACAAAAATGTAGGATCGTTGATCTAACATAAATCAATTCATGGATCTTGGTTTAGATAAAACCTGGAAACGCTTCACAACTATTGAGCCTTTCTGTCTATTCTCTGGAACCCGTTGAATGATCAGGTGTAGGGGCACCTTCTTGATTCCCAACGAGAGATGAGCAAACGATCCGGAAGATGCTCTTCCTTCTCCTTGATTGCACGTTTACAGGCATGGGTATCTCTCCCTCAGTGGCCATGAACGAGCTCGGGATTTCTCCCACAGTAGCTCGACTCTTTCACTTTCTCTTTTTCTCTCTGTTTCACGCCAAGCACAGTTACTGTGCTATGGGTGGCGTGTGGTTACAGTATACAGGCCTAGAAGAACTTTTCTCTTAAGTATTAGAGAGATGTAACGCTAATGGGCCTATTGGGCTCAACTGACCATTCAACTAGTATTGGGCTATGTATGAGCTAGACAGGAGAGCTTATGGATCTAAATAGTCTAAGCTCCAATGGGCCAACTACCCACAGTTATAATTAACTCTTAATTATGACTGGACCTTGTCCATTAATATTGGGCCACTCCACTACAGGCCCAATATTGCACTCTTAGACTAAATGTCATATATTTTCTGTAAAACTAATTAACACTTTAATTAACTTGATCCATTTAGCATATACTATAC
>JXTC01000069.1:1039643-1061404 GCA_002914845.1 Trema orientale
AACCTCAAATTCTAATTCACTAGGTCCTGTTCGATGCTGTTATAACTTTCTTATAACACACTAGTGTTTCTATCTGAAGACTCACTTCGATAATTGGAGACTTCATCAATTAAATAGATAACACTATATTCTATGGCATAGTAAAGTATTCCATCTTCAATATGCAGAATGCGAATAATTTAATTTAGATATAATAAAATAAAGAATATAATGTCTCCCACATATGAACTCTTCATACGAATAATTCTTTATTACTCATTTCATGTCTTGGAATCTTTTTAGATGTTTGTATAAAATAAACATACACATCACATGTATATCAATGGGACATAATGAAATAGAAATTCATAACATGGAATTTATTAATAACAAATAGATAATAATCAAAGCGTTTTCCAAATTTTGTTGATTAACAAAATTTCCTTTCAAAGCAATCACCACTTTTTCTCTATTTTATTTATTCAAATAAACAAACTCTCAATTTTTATTGAATCATATATTCTGAAGTCAAAATATTAATAAACCTTCCTTTTTATGCTCACGTAACAACACATAATCATAGAGCTTGATTGAAAAATGTAATATAAGTTCTAATATTTCACCGAGGGTAGCTTCTTTGAGTATGGAGCAATTTTCTTTTTTTTTAACATAATACTATGAACAATACATCCTTAACTCATGTAGCGAGCTTTAGGCTAATGACTCCCAGGCTAGTTGGCCTTAGGGCATTAGGTGTTGAGACACCCCTACGAGCTAAATAACTTAGGTTACAGATGCTTTTATTGAATAAGACAACCATAGATAGTGTAAAGTTTAGGTTTCTTAAGCTGTCTCCTTAACCCTTGTAACGAGCTTTGGGCCAGTAACTCTCAAGCCAGTTGGCCTTAGGGTATTAGGTAATAAGACACCCCTTCGGGCTTAGTTGCTCGAGTTAAGGAGGCTATAAAACCAAACTTTTCTATGATTTTTTTTTAATAATATGTGCCTTTTTTTTATTTTTCTTTCTTTTCCTTTTTTAATTTTTTTATTTTATCCCTTCCCTTAGTTGCTACCTTTGATGAAATAGAAGAACTTGAGTATCATAGCAGTTCAATTTGCAACCCATAATCATATGTCAAAGTGTGTGCGCGCGCTAAGGATAGTTTATGAATATTTTCTAAATAAGTATATGAACATAATCTAAGAGTTTGTAAATTTGAATAATTCAAAAAGAAATACATGATGAAACAATAATAAAAAATTTAACAATCAAGATTAAATGTTACATATCTACTATGATGTGTCTCAATAGTAAATTTACTCCTTACTCTATCATCCATGACCTACTCGCTTTATCAAATGGTTTTAATAACAGCAAAAAAAAAAATTCTTTTTTTTTCTTTTTTCTTCTTTTTTTGTTTTTTTGTTTTTTGAGATCTCATAAGTCGATATAATCTCATCAGTATTTGTTTGAGATCAAGATCACTCTCTTTTATTCTCCTCTTGTTATTCACGTTATTGTAATCTTGCTTTGCCTTAAAAATAGTAAGACTTTTGTGTTTAAAGCTATGTTCATGTTGTGTTCATACTTGTTGTTCTTCTTCATCATGTTTACTTAATCTTGCGTGTTGCTAAGGTGGAAGGATGAATCTCTTGGGGAAAAGATAGGTATAATCTAAACTCTAGGTAGAGTTCATTGTTTATATCCTTTAATCATTATTATACATGTGCTACTTAATTTTCTTAATCAATCTTAATACCCTCCTTGTTAAGTGATGGGTCTTGATTTATTGTAGTCCACCTTTGGCACAACAAATACTTAATTCCTTTTGTACTGGTTATGCTAGGAAGAGATTTTGATTTGTTGTGGACATGACGTGGCACCATGATTGCTTGAACACATTTGCAAGTGTTGGCGTTATCAAGGAAGGTAATTAAGAAAACAAATCTAATCACATAAATAACTAATAATGGACCTTTAATGATAAGTCCTCCGACTGGAACTTCTGTTGTGTGTGGATTCCAATTGAGTGATAAAAGAGCTTAGATTATACTTATTTGATGTACCCAAGAGTGGATACCCTAATCTTGGCAATTGTTTAATTTTGCAACTTCATATCTTTATATTTCTGTTACTTTGTTTCATATTATTATAATCATCCTACAACATACTTTCTTCAATCATTTTTATTCTTGTAATATATGTGTTATGGTCTTGTATTATTCACTAACCTCCCCGTGGATTGACCTCGGTCTTACTGAGTAATTTATTACTTTGATACTCCTGCACTTGGGAAAAGACTTCATTAATTTGAACCACTCAAGTTTTTTGGCACCGCTGCCGGAGAGGTAAAGTTTATTCTACAAACCATAATTTCATTCCTTTTCCTTTTAATTTTCATCTCATCTCTTTCCTTCTTCATTTTCTTTCTTGTTGATTACAAAAAAAAATCCTTTCTTGTTTTGCATTTGCATGAAAGTTTGGTCACGCTCATCAAGTGGTAGACTTATTAGGAAGCCTTCATTTTCTTTTGAAAACATGGCCGAAACTCAAATTGCACAAGGAGATAATCATTTTGTACATAATGACCAAGATAGACCTAGGACACTAAGAGACCACATGAATCCCACAAGAATAGGTGCACCCTCATGTTTAGTTTTTTCTCCTGATGTATCTCATTTCAATTTCGAGCCCGGTATCATTCAACTTTTACCAACTTTTCTTGGCTTAGATTCATAAATTTCATATTTGCATTTGCGGGAATTTGAAGAAGTGTGTAATACTTATAATGACCAAAATTGTAGCATGAACACCATTAGACTTAAGCTTTTTCCTTTTTCATTAAAAGATAAAGCTAAAATATGGCTACAAAATCTTAGGTCGAGTTCCATTAGTTCTTGGGATGAAATGTAACAACAGTTTTTGAAAAAGTTTTTCCCTCCTCACCGAACAAATTCTTTCAAAAGACAAATCATCACTTTCACTCAAAAACAAGGAGAAACATTTTACCAGTATTGGGATACGTATAAGGAACTACTTAATACTTGTCCTCACCATTTTGAAACGTGGAGGTTAGTGTCACATTTTTATAAGGGATTAATACATAGAGATAGGCAAATGGTCAAAATAATGTATAATGATACTTTTGAAGATAAAGACCCTAATGAAGCAATTGAATAGTTAGAATTACTAGCTGAAAATGCACAAAATTGAGACACTGTGGGGATCTTGTGAGGCACCTACCAAAACTCAACCCTCTGCATATTGTGGAGGCATGTATAACCTTAGGGAAGATCACGAGTTCCAAGCCAAACTTGCATCCTTAGCTAGAAAAGTTGAGGTACTTGAAATGAAAAAGAGTGGTCAAGTAAAATCTGTGCAAGAAATTGTGTGTCGTATTTGTGAAACTATTGATTACTCAACTAATAATTGTCCAACTCTATCAACTAATAATTGTCCAACTCTACCTTATTTTAAGGAATATCTTCACGAGCAAGCTAATGTTTTAAACACATTCAAAAGACCAAATCCTAATCCATATTCTCAAACATATAATCCCGGTTGGAGAAATTACCCAAATTTTAGTTAAAGGAATGATAATCATCCACAATCTTCACAACCACCATTTCATGCACAATAAAATTTTCAAAATCCTCGAGGTTATGCATCTTACATACCTCCTCCTAGGAAAAATCTTGAAGAAACATTGCATTCATTCATTGAAATATAAGAGTCTATCAATACTCAAAATACCCAAACTATGGCGGATTTGAAAGATACTATTACAAAATTTGCATTCGTTCTCCAAATTCAAGAGAAAGGTAAGTTTCCCCCTCAACCATAGCAAAATCCCAGGGGACAATTCAATTCACATGCAGGATCCTCTGGAGGCCAACCCATGGATCAAGTCAAATCAATCATGACTCTTCGTAGTGGTAAGATTGTTGAAAAACCTATTCTTGAACCTTGTGAGAAAGATGACGAATCAAACTCCAAGTGTAAGGAAGGGGTTAAACCTATTCCCTCTGAAAGAAAAGATTGAATCCTCTCCTATTCTCCCATTTTCTCATGCTTTGAATAATTCAAGGAAAGCGAATCACAATCCAGAAATTTTTGAAATCTTCAAACAGGTAAAGATCAATATCCTTTTATTGGATGCTATAAAACATGTACCATCTTATGCTAAATTCTTGAAGTACTTGTGTACTATGAAAAGAAAATGGAATGTGAAAAAAAAAGCTTTCCTAGCCGAACAAGTAAGTTCAATACTTCAAAACAATAATAGTTTGAAATATAAAGACCTTGGTTGTCCTACAATTTCATGTGTTATTGGTGAACAAAAAATTGAACAAGCCTTACTTGATCTTGGAGCTAGTGTAAATTTACTTCCATATTCAGTTTATCAAAAACTCAATCTAGGTGAGTTAAAATCAACTTCTATCACTCTTTTGCTTGTCGATAGATCAGTTAAAGTCCCAAGAGGAATAGTAGAAGATGTGTTAGTTCAAGTTGATAAATTCATAGGTCCTGTGGATTTTATTGTCTTGGATACACAATCTATTGAGGTAAGTAATCCAATTCCTGTTATTTTAGGACGACCATTTCTAGCAACTTCTAATGCTTTGATTAATTATAGGAATAGAGTGATGAAGCTTTCATTTGGGAACATGACACTTGAACTTAATATTTTTAATTTGTGTAAGCAACCACATGAAGAAGATGAAAATGAGGAAGCTAACGTTATTGAAACAATCTTAGGTGATTGTGTTCAAACAGGGAGTAATTTAGATCCATTGGAAGTTTCTTTAGTTAATTCATTTGAATCAAGTATGCATTTGGATCATGATATCTCTAATATATGTTCTTGACTATTCTCAAGGAATGGAAAACAAAGGATGGAGGCCAAGATTCGAAGAATTACCATCATGTTCCAATATAATAATGCCTTCAAGCATCCAATTACCCAAGCTTGAGTTGAAACCATTGCCATCCGATCTCAAATACTCTTTTTTAGGGGGAAGATGAGACTTTTCTAGTAATAATCTCTTCCATACTTAATGAACACGAAGAAGGTAAGTTGTTACAAACTTTAAAAATACATAAATCTGCTTTAGGATGGACTATATCTGACATAAAGGGAATAAGTCCTTTGATTTGCACACATAAGATTTATTTAGAGGAAAATAGCAAACCCACAAGAGAAATGCAAAGAAGGCTTAATCCTAATATGAAAGAAGTAGTGAGAAATGAAGTCAATTTTTTCATAATTGTTGCGTAATGAGTGTTGTCTATACTTATTTTTGTAATAGTGATTGGATGGCTGTCAAGCATATTCTAAGATATTTTCAGAAAACTAGAGACTATATACTTGTATTTTCTAGAGAAGATTTTATTCCCATGGTCATCCATTAGATATAGTCTTGTATCAAGGAGTTAAAGAATATAATTAGAGGGGCAAAATTGTAATTTAAAATACCTCCAATTATCAATATTCATGTGGAGATACACATGCAAATGTTAATTATCCAATGGACATAATTTTAATGATAAAGTATCTTATGATATTAATTTATTTAATTCAAGAATGTAGTTTTAGACCTTTAGTGGAATAATTCCATAACTAGGACAAGCCCACTTGCATTAAGAGTAAATTAAAACTGGGCCCTTGTCTATTGGAGCTTGAATTAAATAGGTCCATTTGGGTCTCCAACCTACACCAACATATTGGGCTGCAAGGGATCAAATGGGTCCAGATAGTTTTCTGGCAATTACACAAAAAAGTGAGAAAAAGTCTAGACTGATAGATGAGCATTTTGGGCCCACTACACTAATAAAATAGCAGTGATATTCAACCAGCCCATGGCCCCTAGGGCTGGCCAAAATTCCTCCTTAGAAAAGAACCTATAAAAGGCTTATAGGCTCTTCTCTCCTCATTTGTATGTTATGTTCAGTACTGCTTCCCAGATAATGGAATCATTTATCCTATTTCTGATAGTAAATGGGTAAGTCCTACCCAAGTTGTACCTAAGAAATCCAGAGTTATTATGGTCAAAAATGAAAATAATGAATTAATTCCAACTAGGACTGTTACTGGTTGGTATGTGTATATTGACTATAGGAAACTCAATTCAATGACTAGGAAAGACTATTTTTCTTTACCTTTTATGGATCAAATCCTTAAAAGAGTTGTAGGACATGAATTTTATTGTTTCCAATATGGGTATTCAGGGTACAATCAAATTGAAATTGTACTTGAAGATCAAGAGAAAACCACTTTTACATGTCCATTTGGTATATTTGCTTATCGTAGGATGCCTTTTGGATTATGTAATGCACCAGCCACATTTCAAAGATGCATGCTTAGCATATTTAGTGATATGGTTGAACGTTCTCTTGAAATTTTCATGGACGATTTCTCTGTTTTTGGTGATTCTTTCGATGATTGTCAAATGAACTTGGAAAAAGTCTTGAAAAGGTGTGAAAAAAAGAATCTTATACTTAATTGGGAAAAATGTCATTTCATGGTAACAAATGGGATTCTTTTTAGCCATATTATTTCATCAAAAGGAATTGAGGTAGACAAGTCAAAAATTGAATTAATTTCCAACTTGCCTACACCAAAATGTGTAAGAGATATTATATCATTCCTAGGATACGCCGATTTTTATAGAAGGTTTATCAAAGATTTTAGTGTAATATCTAAACCATTGTATAACCTCTTATCTAAAGACAATGTTTTTGAATGGACAAAAAAATGTGAAGAAGCATTTATAAAGCTTAAAAAATTGCCTACCTTTGCTCCTATTATTCAACCACCTAGTTGGTATGTTCCTTTTGAAATAATGTGTGATACTAGTGACTATGCTATTGGTGCTATTTTGGGACAATGAAAAGATGGTAAGCCGCATGTGATTTACTATACAAGTAAGACTTTAAATGATGCATAAATAAATTATTCAACCACTGAAAAAGAATTATTTGCAGTAGTATTTGTTTTAGAAAAATTTCGTTCTTATCTTGTTTGCTCACCAGTAATTGTCTTTAGTGATCATGCAGCATTGAAATATCTTCTCTCTAAGAAGGATTCCAAGCCAAGATTAATACAGTAGATCTTATTACTTCAGAAGTTCGATATCGCAATCAAGGATAAGAAAGGTGCCGAAAATGTTGTCGCTGACCACCTATCAAGGCTAAAAACAAAGTCATCTTTTGGGACCACACCTATCAATGATTATTTTCCTGATGAATCTTTATTCTCTGCCACTTCAATACCTTGGTTTGCTAACATTGTCAACTTTCTTGTAATAGGAGCTGTGCCATCTGAATGGAGTAGTCAAGACAAAAGGAAGTTTTTAAGTGAAGTGAAGACCTTTTATTGGGATGACCCGTATCTGTTCAAGTACTGTCCTGATGAAATCTTTCAAAGATGCATACCAGATAATGAGGTACGTAGTGTCATAAACTTTTGTCATACAGAAGCATGTGGAGGTCACTTTTCGTCAAAAAGACAGCTACAAAAATCTTGCAGTGCGGAATTTATTGGCCAACCTTGTTCAAAGATACTCATGCTTTTTGCAAATCTTGTGAAAATTGTAAAAAGTAAAGGTCAATTTCAAAACATCATATGATGCTTTTAAATCCTATTTTGATGATTGAAATCTTTGACTGTTGGGATATAGACTTTATGGGACCTTTTCCATCGTCATTTGGTTTTGTGTACATTCTAGTAGCTATTGATTATGTGTCAAAATGGGTAGAGGCAATTCCAAGTCAAAACAATGACCATGAAACAGTGATTAAATTTTTGAAAGAAAACATTTTGATTCGATTTGGAATTCCTCGAGCCATGATAAGTGATAGGGGAACACATTTTTGTAATAAGCTTTTTGAGTCATTAATGAAGAAATATGGGATCACACACAAATTTTCTACCCCTTATCACCCTCAGACAAATGGACAAGTAGAACTTGCAAATAGGAAGATTAAACAAATTTTGGAGAAAACAGTTAACCCAAATCATAAAGATTAATCTTTGAGACTTGGTGATGCACCTTGGGCTTATCGAGTTGCTTTTAAATTCTCACTTGGTACGTCACCCTATAGGATAGTTAATGGAAAACCTTGTCATTTGCCTATGGAACTTGAACACAAAACTTTTTTGGCCATTAAAACTTTCAACTCAAATCTTGATGTTGCTTGTAAGTTGTGAAAATTACAAATAAATGAGCTTGAAGAATTGAGAAATAATGCATATGAGAATTCGAAAATTCATAAGGCTAGAACCAAAACTTTTTATGACAATGTAATTTCAAGAAAAATATTTGTTGATGGTCAAAAGGTCTTGCTTTATAATTCTCAACTTCACATATTTCCTACAAAATTGAGATCAAGGTGGAATGGATCTTTCATTGTAAGACATGTGTATTCTTATGGTGCCATTGACATTGAAAATCCCAAAAATGGTAATGTGTTTAAGGTGAATGGACAAAGACTCAAACCATTTCTTGACAATCAAATTCTTCAAGAGGAAGTCCTTTACCTCAGTGATCCATGTTATGAGCAATCATAATTTGTTATAAATATTCAATTCTCTATTTTTAACATTGTTTGTTTTTGCAAGTTGTTTTTAGTGTGTTTGTTAGTTTCTTTTATTACTTTCCCGATTAAGTGGCGGATCACAGTATTCCATGACCTTCAAGTCGGTTTCTTCAGTTTCCCACAATAATTAAAGAAAAAAAAAGAAAATAAAAATATAGAAAAAAGAAAAACAATTGTATATAAAGTTTCAATCTCTCATCAAGATTTACCACAACTCTTTATTTCTTTCCTCTTCCTTTCAATCTCTTTTCTTCAAAATGGATGTCACTCTTTCAAAATTGTAAAAATATTTTCCTTCTCTTCCTCAAAATGCTCTGCTAAAAATTTACCTTGCTAGGTGTGAAAGATTAAGGTTACTAATGAATATGGGTATTCCTAAAGATGTCCGTTCGATTATCGAAGCAAAGGTATGATTATCAGGTGAGTTTTTAAATTCATTTGTTTCACACATGCCTGATCATGGCAAAGCTCATTTGCAAAAAATCATCATACTAAAAGAATGAAATTTTTTTATAAATGTTCACGATGAACTTGTAATACAAAATGCTGCTCTTTAGGAATGGTATCCACAAATCGTGAAGATAAGATAAACTTTATTAAGGATGGCATGAGTAAGGAGTTATTAGATGATCTCCTATAGACCCTTGAGACGTATCCTAGTGGAGATGTATATCTTGCAATTCACAAATTATGGCTCCAATTTCAACAAGAGTATGAGCAATATAGTCTTGGGAATCTGACTTTAAAAGACCCTGCTTCCATTTATAAGAAAATTGGATGGGAAGCCAATCCTCGACCCATAAAGGGTGTTTAAGCCGTTACTGGATGAAAAATGAGAGGAAGATGTGAGCCACAATCATAACTATCTGTACATATGCATGCTTTGTCATTTTGTTAAAAAATTTCACACTTTTTCCGACAACAGCCGACCTACCCCCATAGGTGCTGTCATTGCATTACTTTTCCTATCTCTATAAATACATCACTTCTTTTTTCCATTTTCATTCAACTCAAACTCATTCATAAGTTTAAGAGGAGTGTTAAAATAGTCGGATCCTTATCTCATAAAATCACAAACATTTGTGTATTTTGTGGATCCAGTCTTAGGAAAGATAAAGAGTTCCTAGAGGTAGCAAATCACCTTGGTAAGGTATTAGCTGAAAAGAAAATCCATTTAGTTTATGGGGGAGGTTGCCTTGGGTTAATGAGGTGTATGTCAACAGCTGCATTTATTGGAGGAAGCCAAGTTTTGGGAATCATCCCAAAAGCTTTGACTGAAAGAAGCATCACCGGAAAAACAGTTGGAGAAGAACTGAAAGTTTCGACAATGCATGAACGAATACAAAAGATGCTTGATTATTCTGATGCTTTTATTACCTTACCAGGGGGCATTAGAACATTAGAAGAAATTTTCAAATTGCTTCTTAGGCCCAGCTGAAAATCCACCAAAAACTCATCGGCCTGTTAAATGTTAATGGTTTCTTTAATAGCTTGTTGTCTTTTATAGATCATACTATAGAACGGAAGTTTATTTCAGACTCTTCAAGACGAATCTTCCTCTCTACTACAACTCCTGAGCAGTCAGTCAACTGCAACTGCAAATCTATGTCCCAGAAGTTGATCCAGCCATAACTCAATTAGATTGGTCAACCAAGGAACGCTGGAAAAAAGCTAGATTGGATCTGTCTCTCAGTCTATAAAACTTTCATGTCTCATCGTTTTACTCACAGCATTTTATTTTCTTTATTTATGTATTTTTAAAATTTTTCTTTTCAGTAGTTCCCGTTTCAGGTGATGTCTTCTATACTTTTCTTATTTAACTCAAGACATTGGAGACAATGTTTGATTCTAGCTAGGGGGAGGGGATAGTTGAAACACAAAAAAAAAAATCAAAAAACAAAAAGAAAAGAAAAAAAGAAAAAAAAAGAAAAAAAAATTTTGCTATTATTAAAACCGTATGACAAGGCGACTAGGTCATGGATGGCAGAGTAAGGAGTAAGTTTACTCTTGAGATACATCATAGTGGATATGTAATATTTAGTCTTGATTTTTAAATTTCCTAATATTGTTTCATCATGCAATTCTTTTTGAATTATTCAAATTTATAAACTCTTAGATTATGTTCATATACTTATTTAGCAAATATTCATAAACTATCCTTAGCGCGCACACACACTTTGACATATGATTGTGGGTTACAAATTGAACTGCTATGATACTCAAGTTCTTCTATTTCATCAAAGGTAGCAACTAAGGGAAGGGGTAAAATAAAAAAATAAAAAGAAGAAAAGAAAGAAAAAGAAAAAAGAGGCACATATTATTTTTAAAAAAAAAGTAGAAAAGTTTGGTTTTGTAGCCTCCTTAACTCGAGCAACTAAGTCCGAAGGGGTGCCTTAACACCTAATACCCTAAGGCCAACGGGCTTGGGAGTGTTGGATTTTGAAACAATTTCCGCAGCAGAAGATTGGCCTAGGAACATTCAAAAGTTTTCTCAAAACAATTGACTATATGAGTGTATAGTATTAATTCATAGCAAATAGGAACATGCAAAGAGAATAGATCTAATACCTCTTGTAGCCTATCAGCGGATCCTAGCTTTTTTGTCTTCTAAACCACGATCTTCCAATCCAAGCCTCAAGCACAATTAGATGAACGTGTGGGTGTTGCACACAATTTCTTAAAACTCATACTTTAGGCACTTGCAATTTTCTCAACACATGAGATTACAAGAATTTTGTTCTACAGAAAATAGGAAGACTCTCTTCTTTTTCTCTTTAGTTTATGGAGGCTCTGTAGAAAATAATACGTAGTAGTATCTACTAGGGTTTCACCTTATATACATATATATATATATATATCTATTTATTAAACTTAACCTTGGTAAGGTTTAGCTGAAAGGAAAATCCATTTAGTTTATGGGGGAGGTAGCCTTGGGTTAATGTGGTGTGTATCAATAGCTGTATTCATTGGAGGAAGCCAAGTTTTGGGAATCATCCCAAAAGCTTTGACTGAAGGAAACATCACTGGAAAAACAGTTGGGGAAGAACTGAAAGTTTCGACATTGCATGAACAAATACAAAAGATGGTTGATCATTCTGACGCTTTTATTGCCTTACCAGGGGCATTGGAGCATTAGAAAAAAAATTTCAAATTGCTTCTTGGGCCCACCTGAAAATCCACTAAAAACTCGTCAGCCTGTTAAATGTTAATGGTTTCTTTAACAGCTTGTTGTCCTTTATAAATCATGCTATAGAACAGATGATTTCAGACTCTTTAAGATGAATCTTCATCTCTGCTACAACTCTTGAGCAGTTGATTGATCAACTGCAACTGCAAATCTATGTCCCAGAAGTTGATCCAGCCATAATTCAGTTAGATTGGTCAACCGAGGAACTCCGGAAAAAAGCTAGATTAGATATGTTTCTCAGTCTGTAAAACTTTCGTGTCTCATGGTTGTACTCACAGCATCTTATTTTCTTTTTTTATGTATTTTTCAGGTTTTTCTTTCCTATAGTTCCCGTTTCAAGTGATGTCTTCTATACTTTTCCTATTTAACTCAAGACATTGGGGACAATGTTTGATTCTAGTTTGGGGGAGGGGATAGTTGACACACAAAAAAAAATAAAAAAACAAAAAAAAAGAAAGAAAAAAAAAGAATTTTCTTTTTTGTTATTAAAACTATTTGACAAAGCTACTAGGTCATGGATGGCAGAATAAGGAATAAGTTTACTCTTGAGATGCATCATAGTAGATATGTAATATTTAGTCTTGATTTTTAAATTTCCTAATATTGTTTCATCATGCATTTCCTTTTGAATTATTCAAATTTATAAACTCTTAGATAATATTCATATACTTATTTAGCAAATATTCATAAACCATTGGTTATGGCAGAGTAACGACTCCTAAGAGATAAGACTTCAAAGTGTGCGTATATGAATACACACACTTTGAACATAATTCAAAAAGAAAGTTATCAAGACTAAATGTTACATATCTACTATGATGCATCTCAAGAGTAAACTTACTCCTTACTCTGCCATCCATGACCTAGTCGCTTTGTCAAATGGTTTTAATAACAACAAAAAAAATTTTCTTTTTTTTCTTTTTTTCTTTTTTTTTTTTTTTTGATTTTTTTTTTTGTGTGTCAATATTAAGTAACATGTGGAAAGATCAATCTTAATATTGGAACATGGTGGTAATTCTTCGAATCTTGGCCTCCATCCTTTGTTTTCCATTCCTTGAGAATAGTCAAATAAAGAACAAATATTAGAGATATCATGATCCAAATGCATACTTGATTCAAATGAATTAACTAAAGAAACTTCCAATGGATCTAAATTACTCCCTGTTTGAACACAATCACTTAAGATGGTTTCAATCACGTTAGCTTCCTCATTTTCATCTTCTTCATGTGGTTGCTTACACAAATTGAAAACATTAAGTTCAAGTGTCATGTTCCCAAATGAAAGCTTCTTCACTCCACTCCTAAAATTAATCAAAGCATTAGAAGTTGCTAGAAATGATCGTTCTAAAATAATAAGAATTGGATTACGTACCTCAACAGGTTGTGTATGCAGGACAATAAAATCCACAAGATATATGAATTTATCAACCTCAAGTAACACATCTTCTTTATTCCTCTTGGGACTTTAACTAATCTATCAGCAAGCAAAAGAGTGACAGAAGTTGATTTTAACTCACCTAGATTGAGTTTTTGATAAACTGAATATGGAAGTAAATTCAGACTAGCTCCAAGATCATGTAAGGCTTGTTCAATTTTTTGTTCAACAATAACACATGAAATTGTAGGACAACCAGGGTCTTTATATTTCAAACTATTATTGTTTTGAAGTATTGAACTTACTTGTTCGGCTAGGAAAGCTTTCTTTGTCATATTCAGTTTTCTTTTCACAGTACATAAGTCCTTCAAGAATTTAACATAAGATAGTACATGTTTAATAGCATCCAATAAAGGGAAATTAATCTTTACCTATTTGAAGATTTCAAAAATTTCAGAATTGTGATTCACTTTCCTTGAATTATTCAAAGCATGAGGAAATGGGAGAGCAGGAGAGGATTCAATCTTTTCTTCAGAGGGTATAGGTTTAAACCCTTCCTTACCCTTGGAGTTTGATTCATCATCTTTCTCACAAGATTCAAGAATAGGTTTTTCAACAATCTTACCACTATGAAGAGTCATGATTGATTTGACTTGATCTATGGGTTGGCCTCCAGAGGATCCTGCATATGAATTGAATTGTCCCTTGGGATTTTGCAATTGTTGAGAGGGAAACTTTCCTTTCTCTTGAATTTGGAGAGCGGATGCAAATTTTGCAAAAGTATCTTTCAAATCCATCATAGTTTGGGCATTTTGAGTATTGGTAGACTCTTGTTTTTCAATGAATGAATACAATATTTCTTCAAGATTTTTCCTAGGAAGAAATATGTAAGATGCATAACCTTGAGGATTTTGAAAATTTTGTTATGCATGAAATGGTGGTTGTGAAGATTGTGCATGATTATCATTCCTCCAACTAAAATTTAGGTGATTTCTCCAACCGGAATTATATGTTTGAGAATATGGATTAGGATTTAGTCTTTTGAATGTATTTAAAACATTAGCTTACTCATGAAGACATTCCTTAAAAGAAGGTAGAGTTGGACAATCATTAGTCGAGTGATCATTAGTTTCACAAATATGACACACAATTTCTTGCACAGATTTTACTTGACCACTCTTTTTCATTTCAAGTACCTCGACTTTTCTAGCTAAGGATGCAAGTTTGGCTTGGAACTCGTGATCTTCCCTCAGGTTATACATGCCTCCACTAGATGCAGAAGGTTCAGTTTTGGTAGGTGCCTCACAAGTTCCCACAGTGTCCCAATTTTGTGCATTTTCGGCTAGTAAGTCTAAGTATTCAATGGCCTCATTAGGGTCTTTATCTTCAAAAGTACCATTGCACATCATTTCGACCATTTGCCTATCTCTAGGTCTTAATCCCTCATACAAATGTGACACTAACCTCCACATATCAAATCCATGGTGAGGACAAGTATTAAGTAGTTCCTTATACCTATCCTAACACTGGTAAAATGTTTCTCTTTATTTTCGAGTGAAAGTGGTGATTTGTCTTTTGAAAGAATTTGTTCGGTGAGGAGGGAAATTTTTTTTCAAAAACTGTTGTTGCATTTCATCCCAAGAACCAATGGAATCCGACCTAAGATTTTGTAGCCATATTTTAGCTTTATCTTTTTAATGAAAAAGGAAAAAGCTTAAGTCTAATGGTATTCATGCTACAATTTTGGTCATTATAGGTATTACACACCTCTTCAAATTCACTCAAATGCAAATGTGGATTTTCTGAATCTAAGCCATGAAAAGTTGGTAAAAGTTGAATGATACCGGGCTTGGAATTGAAATGAGATGTATGAGGAGGAAAAACTAAACATGAGGGTGCACCTATTCTTGTGGGATTCATGTGGTCTCTTAGTGTCCTAGGTCTATCTTGGTCATTATGTATAGTATGATTATCTCCTTGGTCAATTTGATTTTCGGCCATGTTTTTAAGAGAAAATGAAGGCTTCCTAATAAGTCTACCACTTGATAAGCGTGACCAAAATTTCGTGCAAATGTAAAACAAGAAAGGATTTTTTCTTTATTTATCAACAAGAAAGAAAATGAAGAAGGAAAGAAATGAGATGAAAAATAAAAGGAAAAGAAAGAAAATTATGGTTTGTAGAATAAACTTTACCTCCCCGGCAGTGGCGCCAAATTAATGGGCTAAACATTGTAGGGTATCAGGCTGAACGTGAATGCAGTCCAATTTACAATATTATCTATTTGAGACTCATTTTGAAATAATCTGGGCAGATCTTTTAAATTGGATTTAGTGAGGAATTGAATCCAGAATCCATTGGTTCAAGAATTGAATCAATCTCCCACGTAGTTTGGAATCTTTGCCCATTTTACGAAACCTACGTAGAAACGAACATTTAGCATAGGGAGGTTAGTGAATAATACAAGACCATAGCACATATATTACAAGAATAAAAATGATTAAAGAAAGTATATTGTAGGATGATTATAACAATACAAAACAAAGTGGTAGAAATATAATGATATGAAGTTGCAAAATTAAATAATTACTAAGATTAAGAGATTCACTCTTGGGTACATCAAATAAGTACAATCTAAGGTCTTTTATCACTCAATTGGAATCCACACACAATGGAGGTTCCAATCAGAAGATTTATCATTAAAGGTCCATTATTAGTTATTTATGTGATTAGATTAGTTTTCTTAATTACGTTCTTTGATAACGTCAATACTTGCAAATGTGGTCAAGCATTCATAGTGCCATCTTATGTCCACAACAAATCAAAATCTCTTCCTAGCACAACCGGTACAAAAGGAATTAAGTATTTGTTATGCCAAAGGTTGACTACAATAAATCAAGACTCACCACTTAACAAGGAGGTTATTAAGATTGATTAAGAAAATTAAGTAGCACATATATAACAATAATTAAAGGATATAAACAATGAAGTCTATCTAGAGTTTAGATTATACCTATCTTTCTCCCAAGAGATTCACCATTTCACCTTAGCAACATGCAAGATTAAGTAAACACGATGAAGAAGAACAACAAGTATGAATACAATATGAACATAGCTTTAAACACAAAACTCTTACTATTTTGAAGGCAAAGTAAGATTACAATAACATGAATAATAAGAGGAGAATAAAAGAGAGTGATCTTAATCTCAAACGAAGATTCCTCTTAAGCCTAGCTTAAACATCTATTTATAGGAAAACTTAGAGATACAAAGTTAAAATTTGTAGGCTAAAGATAAGAGCAAGTTGGCAACTTATTCTAGCATATTCAGTCCCTCCCAAAGATGCATTTTGAACTCTATGAATTTGGCCGACAAAGGTCTTGATCAAAGAAGAGATAATGAAGCCTTATCTCTTAGAAGTCGTATGCCACCACAATTGTATCCATTGGAGCTGTATTTCTTAACTTATAGCAAAAATGGTGAATACTGGTTCTGCTGAGTCAAAATTAGTTGCTGATCTTATCATCTAGAAAAATCCGATCTTTTTACTCAGATTTCAGCTTCGTTTGAATTTTCTCAAAGAACAAATCATCACGATCTTTGTGTGTACATCCATATCATCAAGAACCATTCAATTTGAGATTGTATTGAGGCCATAATAGGCCAAACATTGAAGGGTATCGGGCTAAACGTGAATACAGTCTAATTTGAAATATTGTCCATTTGAGACTCATTTTGAAATAATCTGGACAGATCTTGTAAATTAGGTTTAGTGAGGAATTGAGTCAAGAATCTATGGGTTCAAGAATTGAATCAATCTCCTATGTAGTTTTGAATCTGTGCCGATTTTACGAAACCTGCGCAGAAACGAACATTTAGCACAAATGGGAATTCTTGCTTTCATGCCTATGTCTACAAAAGTGCTTTAAATTAGAGAATTTAATGAAACTCTAAGTATATAATGATGATATAATCCCATAATAAATATACACAATTAGACATTCATCACACCCCCCAACCAGCATATTACTAGTAATTAAAGCGTTATCACATAGAAATGATTAACAAAATTTCCTTTCAAAGCAATCACCACTTTTTTTCTTTTTGATTTATCCAAATAAACAAACTCTCAATTTTTGTTGAATTATATATTCTGACGTCAAAATTTTAATAAACCTTCCTATTTGTGCTCATGTAACAACACATAATCATGGAGCTTGATTGAAAAATGTAATATAAGTTCTAATATTTCACCGAGGGTAACTTCTTTGAGTATGAGGCAATTTTTTTTTTTAAACATAATACTATGAATAATACATCTTTAACCCATGTAACGAGCTTTAGGCTAATGACTCCCAGACCAGTTAGCCTCAGGGTACTGGGTATTGAGACACCCCTACGAGCTTAATAACTCAAGTTACAGATACTTTTATTAAATAAGACAACTATAGATAGTGCAATGTCAAATTAATAAAGTCTTTTCCCAAGTGTAGGAGTGTTAAAGTAATAAATTACTTTGTAAGACCAAGGTCAATCCACAGGGAGGTTAGTGGATAATACAAGACCATAACACATATATTACAAGAATAAAAATAATTGAAGAAAGTATGTTGTAGGATAATTATAGTAATATGAAACAAAGTGACAGAAATATAATGATATGAAGTTGTAAAATTAAACAATTGCTAAGATTAGGGGATCCACTCTTGAGTACATCAAATAAATATAATCTAAGCTCTTTTATCATTCAATTGGAATCCACACACAATGGAGGTTCCAATCGGAAGATTTATCATTAAAGGTCCATTATTAGTTATTTATGTGATTAGATTAGTTTTCTTAATTACCTTCTTTGATAAGGTGAAAGGGTGATTATGTGTCATGCGATATGGTGCCTTTGATATTGGAGCAGTACCAGGCATCAAGTCAATCTTGAATTCAATCTCCCGATCTGGTGGTAACCTAAGTAAATCATCAGGAAAAACATCTGGGTACTCACACACAATTGGTATGTCCTCTACTACCAATCCTTCTTTTTAGGCATCCACAATTAAATCTAGATATCCTATATAACCTTTATTGAGTATTCGTCGAGCTTTCATTACAAAGATAGTCGGAATATATAGCAGAGGTTTTGAACTAGTAAAACTAAAGTTTGGCTCATTCAAGGGATTGAATACCACGACTCGATCATGACAATCTATGTTGGCGTGGTACTTACTAAGCCAATCCACCCCAGTATGACGTCAAAGTCATGGAATCCAAGTATTAAAAGATCAAAAAACAAAGTGTGTCCTCCAAACTTGATTGTACAAGCTTTTAGATGCTTCTTGATTCCATTATATCTTCTGATGGGATGGTACTTACTAAGCTAATCCACCCCAGTATGACGTCAAAGTCATGGAATCCAAGAATTAAAAGATCAAAAAATAAAGTGTGTCCTCCAAACTTTATTGTACAGGCTTTTAGATGCTTTTTGATTCTATTATATCTTCTGACGGGGTGGATATGCTAACCCAGGTGTTTGAATGTATAAATGTCCTATTTAACTTCTTAGCAAAGTTACTATTAAGGAAAGAATGAGTAACCCTTGAATTTATAAGTACTTTTGCAGACAAGCCACAAATATCCATAACACCTGTAACTATAGAAAGTGTATCCTCCACTTCCCATTGAGTCATGGTATAAACTCGGGCTTGAATCTTCATTTAACTGCCATAATTATCACTAGTCAATTCTTGGCCCATTCTATAGTAACGAGAGATATGTCCATGTTTATCACATTTAAAGCACACAATGGTTCCCGTACGACACTCCCCTCGATGCTCCTTGCCACATTTAGGGCATGTTATTTTCTGCTGGTGATTACGATCATCTCTGGTGTTGTTATTATTCTGAGCTCATATTTTCTTTTCTGATTTTCTCCCTTGTTTCTCCAAAATTTTGACTTTCCACTGCTACTATTATTATTTTCTTGCTGCGCTTTGACCTCTTCTTGTGCCATCAGTTGCGTCCTCTCCACCAAGAGTACCTTACTCATTACTGCACTGTATGAATTAAGTTCAAACGAAATGACAGCCTATTTAATTTGGGGTTTTAAATCGTCAAACTCTACTAGCCTCAGTTGCCACTAGTGTAGGAGCAAACTTAGCCAAACAAACAAACTCTGCCTCATACTCATCGACTGACTTATTTCGTTGCTCCAGTTATGTGAATTCTCTCTCTTTTTGTTGTTGAACACTTTTCGGAAAATACTTTTCATAGAAAGCATCTCGAAACATAACCCAAGTGAAGGGTACGATATTTCCCTCATGTTGACGTTGAATCATTAGCCATCATTCATATACATCCCCTTGAAGCATGTATGCAGCATGTGATACTTTGTCCCTATCTGCACAATTGAGCATAGCAAAAGCCCTTTCCATCTTAGCTAACAATTTTTTTCAGCTTTAAGTGGATCAGTAGTACCTTCAAAGGATGGAGGAGATAATTTCTTAAATTTAGAAATAGTACTTGGCAATCTCTGTTGAGAAGGTGCTCCTTGTTGCATCTGCCTAAATGTTGCAATTACTTGCATAAATACTCCTACCGTTAGTGAGGCTTCAGGTGGCATGTTTGGGCCAATAGGGTTCGCCTCCGGATTCCCATTCTTCTGTGATTTAGTACTTGGTCCAGCCATTCTAAACTAAAGAGAAAAGAAGAGCCTTAATTTTGTATTCCGCTATACCCAACTATGAAATACTAAGTGTATACACATATAATTATTATAGAATAAACTAACAGTATTATATAAATAAAATGTAACATATAACATTACCAGATGGCAGCAAATCGACTCTCAGTGACATGATGTGATAGTCTAAAAAAGTCTACAGAATCATTTAAAATCATGCTCTGATACCATTTAATTGTAACACTTCCTTAGTCTAACTTTATTAGATTAGAAGATATTATCATTGAATTCCTTAAAATATTAAAAAATGGGAATATTTTTTTTATAAAATAAACATCTCATTAAAGTCTCTATTGAATTCGTAAAGAAATACTAATAATAATTTGAAAGTTATGTAGGCTAAAGAAAAACTTCTAAAAACATAAAATATCATTAACTGAAAACAAGGACTAGAAAATGTTCATTTAATTAAAATCTAGACCACTAGATCGCCATGTCACCGAGTTGCTTCATCACGACCATCTGCCATCCTACTATTCATCACCTGAAAAATGTTAAATAATATAATGAGCTAAAAGCCCAGTAAGTAAACCATAATGCATATAATTGATAAGGCATGTTTTAGTTATTTTTTAAAATATGTTCTTTGTGACCTTTTTAAAACTTTGAAGACTTTTCATTATAATCATTGAGAGCACTCAGTGTGATGCATAAGTTTTTCGTAGCCACTGGGCCGTGATTGCTAAACCATTTTTTACTTTGCTATCGACTCCTTGGTAGAACTATATTAGAGGTATAAAGTAAATGCACCTAGCATATGTAGCCACATACATATTAATGATCCCAAAATGGACATATCGTCTCCAGAGTCAAAATTTTATGGGGCACCTTCTTAATACAGTATATTATTATTTATCCTTGGTGGGTCCGCCGGTCTCCTGCGTCCCGTGCCCACTCAGCCCTCTAGACATAAACACATACCAATTTCTTTAAAATCTTACTTTTCAAAATCTTTAATTAAACTTTTAGAAAAATCATTCCATTGTAAAACTTTTGTTCATTTTGAAATATTCCTATTTTAGAAAATAATATCATGCATATAGATGATCATGCTTCATATTAAATAATGTATTATATGTCATCAATTTTCACGTAAAATACATATAACACATAATTATACAATGTAAAACATATAAACAATTAAAGCAGTTAAGTATAGTTTACTTATCTTAAGTCCTAGCAAAAAAAAAGAGTCAAGAAAAGTGAGAATATCCTCCAAATACTTACGACTTATATGCCCCGCCTACATTATCGGTATTATAAGTGTAAATTTACTTAATTCATTTTTCTTATTCCAATGGAATTTCTCGAAAGACTTTCTTCTTTATCTTTATAAAGGATGTACTTAAGATGAACATAATTTATGTATAAAACTGAAAATATCAAATATAGAATATAACCAGCATCTCATACAATAATCCCACAAATAATTTCATAGAATATGCTTGTAGTTTGGAACTCCAAAAATTAATACAAAAACAATAACTAAAACTGATAGTAGCTCATATAAAAATTATATCTCATCACTCATTCATCAATTTGATGTAAAACTTTCGTAGCAACATTTGTAATATAATATTTTATAATATAAAATTAAAAAATATCACAAAATACACTTAAAAATAATATTTATACATTTTTAGAATTTAAATACATAATCTGTCAATTTCGTTTGTTATCTGACTAACAGGTACAAAATAATTTATTTCTCCTACTACACATATATTTTAATACTGAAACCTTTTAAGGCCATATTAGACATATAGAAAAATAATTGGAAATTTTGATTGGCTCAAAAAGTGATGCTAACTAATTATTCAAAATTTACAACCATCCTCTTACAAAACTATCAGCATCAAATTACAACAAGACATGCAAAATTTAGAAAGT
>JXTC01000069.1:1062178-1080686 GCA_002914845.1 Trema orientale
TGTCAATTTAATATTAAAAATATTAATAACAACAATTACTTATTTAAATAACTTCAAATAAATATATTAGATTATATTATTTACACTTTTTTATTATTTTAATAATCTAGAAAAAATTTAGTTGGCATGTAAGACAATTAGAGTAATAGTGCACTCATAATAAAATGTAAAGTGACAAACGAAAATTCTCAGCATGCAGTAAATGTAAATTTTATGTTATAATTTTTATATCAGGGCACGTATACGTCGATCAAGCATTGTTGGACATTATCACTGCATAGAATCACATTAGGCACAAATATTATATAAATTAAATAACATTAAATACAATTAACAAATAACACTTAGTAATTCTAAGACATTCTAATAATGGGTATTACAAAAATAGTCAACATGAACAGTTTTTTTTCCATGTATTCTGTCATTAAGTAGAATATTGGAATTGATAGTACGTATCTAGTCAACATGAATCTAGACCATTTTTATGCTTTATGATAAAAAATCTGAATGCGCTTAATTTGAATCAGGCCATTTAATTTCTTATTAATTTCTATTAATTAAACTATATTTCTTACTCATTATGGAAGAAGGAAATATCTTTATTTGAATAGAAATGATACATGCATTCTCTCTTAATTCATCTTTCTCAAAGCCAGAGAAATAATATGCTCTCTCCACTCTCTCTCTTTACTGAGAATTCCATAGAGTGCTCTTAAATGGTGGGTTTGTAGTGGTGATTCTTATAACACCACTCACCGCGAGTGTTTAAGGAGAAGTTTTTCTAGACAATAAGCGTAAGGCACTAAGGCGATCATAGACTAGACAGTTTGACCGAGGACACAATCGGCTCTATCGCCACCCAGGCTTCTAATACCATGGGCTCTCCTATGGCTAGCTATCACTATAGCGAGGCTCATTATTCATACTTTACTCCCTCATTACCTTGTTGTGCTCAAGAATAAGACATCCCCTCGCTGCAGCATTATCATCATCTCATAAGTGGAGGAGGTTCAGTACGGCTCCTTATCTTACTTTACACTATTATAGCCCCGTAGGTCGAGCTTAAGATATAAGGTGGCTGAGACAAACTTAACTTCTGATGGGACATGGCATAACTTCTCTTATGCCACTTAGGTCAGAGGCAGTGTCCTGCAGGTCAGGCTACCATAGCTTAACTCTAAGCCTCCGTCAAACTTACTTTCCTGCCTTCCTGAAATGGCACAAAAACTCATAAGCTTTTTACACACAAAAAAATAGAAAAAAAAACACTTTCTTGTGGCTTCCCATAGGTCCACATAAAAACTTATTAGGACATTTCACATAACATTATTCATGATAAAAATTTCTATAAGACATGCATGGTCTCATAACTCTGAAAATAAACCATGACATTTCTTTATATGCCATGCATACATTATGATAATGAAATGCCAATGTACATGTCCACATTCTCTAAGCATAACATAATAGGCAATGCAAAGCATAAATATATCACAACTTACTCATAGAACTTACTTTTTGTGTTACAATTGAGTACTTTACGTACTTGGCTTCAAAGCTTTTTAAGTTTTTGCTCGTGAAATGCTCCTTCTCAAGGAACAATTAACGTTCTCCAAAGATTTTTTTACAAATAATGAAAAACCTTGATTATTATACATGAGATTCTACCTATTGTGCAACCAAAAATCTATACCACAAATCTTGGTGGTCAACACCAGATAAAAAGAGTCAACATTCAACTCCGAGGCTACACATCATATCGCATAATATATATGTGTGACCTTATTCGTATAACTAATGTCGAATGAGATCTCATCAAAATGAGATCTCATCAAAATACGTAACTAGCAAAAAGAGAAAACAAGCTTCTGTATAAAGTCCAAGCTACATAATTATAAGCTGCTACCCAATTTTGTATTATTATCCAAAGATTGCATTAACATTATGCAGTTTTCTATTCTCAAAATTGGGAAACACTGAGCCATCCTCTTTTATATAAAGGATACTTAATCTCATTATTCATCATCTCACAACTTACTTCACTACACTTATGCTCTGTAATTCTCTCTTTGTTCTCACCTTGAGACTTAAAGATCTTTGTAATTCACTAGAAAATAGTGAAGAACAGTGGGGACGTACGCTTATTTTTTTTAGGGCTCAACCACTATAAAATTCTCGTCTCTTTTTACTTGCTTTACATTTATTTACTTTACACACAATATTAACCTTAAAATTCATTGTTAACAAAACCTGCATCAATAATTAGCACTAGAAGAAGGGCTATTCAAGTAAAATTCCCAAAAATTCTGTGAAAAATGGCGAATATGAGGAACACTTCTCATCAATATGCCGTTTAAGGTGGCAAAAACTAGCCACAAAACACCAACACTCAGATCGAAGTTCCCTAGAAACAACTTGTTGAAATTGCTCAAACTAAAACCCTTGAACAGAACAAAAATTGAGTGGATGATGCACTTGCAAATCTTCAACAAGTCGCAAATTAGATGAATGAATCTCTCATGTGCCTAACTAATGCCCATTTGGTGACTCCAATATAGTAAGAGCGTGTGGTGCCCAAGATTCTCACATGCATACTAAGCCAATAATAAACATGTTCCAATTGCATATTAGGCATCTAGAAGTCATTAATATCCATTTCATAGTAATATGCTCATTCATTATGTTATGTACATTTACATACATGTCATTACACTAATGCTTGACGAAGTATCCCGATGCAGTGTAAAGGTTCAATACCCTCAGAGAGAGAGCTCGGTGTGCTAAAAGAGCAAAGAATATGAAAGCAATACTATGTGCATATACATTAAGATCATGTTTGTTGCAAACTTAGCCAAATAGTAGTTTTTCGGTAAAATAAAATTTTCATGCTTTTCAGAGCTGAATTCACAGTATGTTTAACACATCATATAGCTTTAATTCAATGTCTAAGACTCATTTATAGCATTTTATTTGTCGGCTCCAGGTAAGCACGAGGTGGCATTCACGACACTGATTTGTGTTTTATTGCACTAAGCTAGCTTAGATTCAGCTTAATCGCGTAATGTCGTATTTGTGCATTCTAATAATTGAGTGCTAATACTTTGTTTTCCTTATTAATCGGAGTCTAATTGACTTATTTTTATGTTTAATGATTGATTATAGGGCTAAGTTTCACCAGATTGCAATAAAACGTGTCACGTGGGATCGTAAGTCAAAGTATGACTAGTTTTCACTTTCTAAGCTAGGATTCACCAACTTTGGCCACACTTGGGTGTATAGGAGTGACCAGAAATGTGGTGACTGTGCTAAGGATGTTTTAGAGCTGGACACATGGAAAGTAATGTGCAAAATATCCAAAATACCCCTTAGAATTTAAGTTATCCCTTTTCTTAGCCATTAAGTGTTGATTTTGGACCAAATCTTGTCATTCTCCTTCTCTTTCTCTCCAGCCATGACCTGAACCTCTCTAGCTCATTTCTAGACTTCTCTCAACTTCACTTAGCCATAAACAATAGTTTTCAAGTGGTAGAACTCAAGTTGAAGCTCGAAAATACAAGATAGATCAGAACTAGTCAAGGTAATTCTACTAGTTTTTCTTTCTAGGTCTTGTCCTTTAATTTCAATTCTCTACTTGTTCCCACTTAATGGTTTCTCTAGGTTCTCTTGAATCCTAAAATCAGATTCTAAGCCTTGGAAATCAGTTTGGTGGAGATAGAAGGCAAGAGCTTCAACAAAAGCTCAAACTAGTCAAGGTGAGGCCTAATTGGGATTTTGAGTTTTGAGTTGATTTTTCTTGTTGCAGCCTTCAAACCAAAGCTTTTATTTGATGAATAAAACTCCTAGGAACCTTATATATTGTTGGAAATATAAAATTTAAGTGGAGGACTAAAGTAGACCTAAAGCTCCAAAGTTTGCTATTTATAGATTTAAGTGTTTTCATGTGTAGTGACGAAGTGGGTTAGCTCAAGTGGTAAGAGCACCCACTACCTAGGATCTCGGTCCTAGGTTCGAGTCACACCGGGGTAGGCGTGAAAGCCAATTATCCCTAATGGGGTGGGGTGGGGATTGGGTAGTATTAGGTATTTTCCTTTAATTTGTAATAAGTAGAGGTCATTAGTTAAGCCCCACTTTAAAAAAAAAAAAGTGTTTTCATGTGTAGTAGATTAAGTTTTCTATATTTGTAATCTGATTTCTTAAACTTGGAGTGTATATTTTATTGATCCTATTATTTATTACATTCATTTAGTGGCTGGTTGTGATAGCACACAAGTGTAAAAGTGGTTTTAAACTTTGTTTAAACCGAAAAAGAGTTCAAGTGTGCCTATGTCATTCTAAGTTATCCTCTTTGATGTGTATATGTGGGAATTGGCTTGTAAAATGTTATTGCAAGTTTAAAACCATGATTTTAATCATGTGGGAATATCCTTGAAATAGGGAAGGTGCTGTCCAAATGTTTTTCAAAATAAAATGGCACCATTTAGAGGCAAATGGACTAGTTTTACAAAATTATATGCCATTTTCGATCTTTTTTGTGCTAATGAGCTAGCATTTATATTTTAATACTTTTGAACAGTTTTTCAATACTAGTTATTTACTACCAAGTACCTTAAGTTATTTGTACACTTCTAAGTTATTTTAAGATCAAGTTTCCTAAATTGGTGAAAGTTCTGATTTCGGTCTTGTTCAATTATCTTAATGCATTCTTTTGGCAAAATATGCATCTTGAATATCATAATTTATGACAAGTGATTAGCACACCAATCTGTAAAACATATTGACCCTTTCCACTATCAATTTCTATTCAGGACACGAGGTAAGTAAAGACTTATAACTGCGTCACAAGAATTACATGGAAGATATCGTTATGTGAAATTTACTTATTCTTGAAAGTTACGAAATGGCATGTGCATAGCACGTCTTGCACACAAATTGAGAATTTCATTACAGAGTATTTAAAAGTGAGTACCATTGTACCAATTTTATAAGATTAGTTTTAATTACAATTGCTAGTCTGTCGAAGCTGGGTAGGTAAGTCTGTTGATATAGACTCTCCCGTTGAAGCGGGACTTACGGATCTTATGATGTGTCTCGTTGAAGCGGGACAATATTAGCACGGTGTGGGATGCCCCTTTGATGGGAGAAGGAGTTTTCGAAAACCTCACACGATAGTTGCACCTTATTTTTACTCTTGGCCAGAGTTTCTGCCTAATGTTATCACGGCCTATCGACTTACGGGACAAGCAATGTGCTAAAAGGCCCAACTATGAATAATTTTTGAGGAAAATGCATGGACTCAAATGTTTAAGAAAGAAAAGGGTACAATGAGAACTTTATGAGATTTTAAAGTATACATAAACATGCATAGTTTTTACTTACTGAGCTTTAGCTCATTTTAGTCTTGTGATGCAGATGAGGAGGCACATTTTGGTGTTGACTATCTGGTTGTCTGGCTTGTCTTTTGTTGCCATGATCGTACAGATGTGGACGAGCTTGACCTATGGGCGACGTTTTTTTGTGTTGAGAAATTTTGGTGTAATGTAAATACTACTGCTGATGGCAAAATAGACTGGTGAAAACCCATTTTGTTTGTACATTTTGTAAAGTCACTTTTAGCAAGTAACGCCTCGCAGTTGCTTTGTCTAAAAGTTTTAGAAAGTTCAAATTTGCCCTCCTTTCTATAAAATTAAAGATATTTAATAAAGAATAATACTTCATAGTTTGACTGTATATGACGATATAGTTAAACTAGGGGGTGTTACAGAGCATCCAAGAGAATGTCAGGAGCAATGTCTAGAACGAGGAGTCCATATTCATGAAAGAGAAGATCGCGACCATGCAAGAAAAGAACTAGTGTATATTGGCAAAGGCAAAGGCAAAGCAGTCGATCAACCACAGGGATCTCGCACTGGAAGCTCTAGCATGGAAAGAGTGAATCGCGATCAGACTTCTTGAAAGTTGGCTTCAAACAACAATTGTGATCGAAGAGACAGTGAACGATCATATCGATTAAAAAGTGTGTTCAAGAGATTAAGCAGGTAGTATAGAGGCGAGGTGCTCACAGATCGACTTAATAGATATGGGCAACAAGATTTGAGGGGAGATCCAATAGACCTAAGGCAGCATCTTGAAGAGCGAAGACAGGAGCGAGATAGATTGTAGCATCCAGATTCAGATGCAGTCGAAGTGTCTCGACGATTGGATCACTCCAGATTGCATCGTGGTAACCGCCAAGATCCTCCTAGACCACCCATAAGAGGTAATCATCAATTTCTTGATAATATAGATGTTAATAATCTCAGGGCCACACTTGATGCATCGATCAAATAGGATAATGAGTTCGTTGTTTAGTATAGTCAACGTCCTCTCAACAAAGAAGTTTATATGGCACCCCTCCCTGCTAGATTCAAGCTTCCATCGATGAAAACCTTTGAATAAAAAACTAGTTCTTAAGATCACATGGATCACTTCAATGACCTTATAAAGCTTCATTATGTAGAAGAGCTCATACATTATTATTGCTTTGTTGTAACCCTTATAGGAGCTGCGAAGAAGTGGTTTAGCGGATTGCCTGCCAGTTTGATCTCTTCTTGGCAATAACTTTAGATTGCATTCTTAAGGCAATTTGAAGCAGCAAAGAGTTTTATGATCCCACTCATGACACTGTCAATCATTCCTCAGGATCCTCAAGAAAGCCTCTGATAGTACCTGAATCGATTCATTACTGAGCTCACAAAAGTCTCATATGCACCATAAGATGTGGTTTTATCTCTAATAATGGCTAGAGTACGAGTAGAAAGCAAGCTGTGGGAAAAACTTCAAGAGCGAGAATCTCGAAGCCTCGAAGACTTCCATCGTAGAGTTGGACGACACCTAAGAGTTGAATCATCTCGTGAAAACCTTCACAAGAACAAGGGCAATCAAGGTGCGACCACGAGTGGTACTAATGAAAAGAAGTCGAAGAAGAGGAAGAGAAACCAAGTAGGAAAAAAAAATATCGCAAACAAAAAACAAGAAACACAGAGAGCCTCGTTATATTTTAATAACTATACAGAGCTCAATACACCCATCGACTATATCTACTCGGTGAATGATCAGTGAGAACAATTTCAAGACCACCACCAATAAAGCGTGATAGGACAAAGCACATTCCAAAAATTTTATGCCAATGTCATAACGATATTGGGCACAATCCAAACAATTACTTCACCCTGAAGGATGAAATTGAAGGCCTGATCAAAGAAGGTCGACTTTGTCAGTACACAAGACAACCACGAGACGATGCTCAAGAGGATTATCAGTAAAGGCAACCAGAGATATAGCGCGCAGTTCACATAATCTTCGGTGGGCTATATATCTGAGGAGATTCAAATAGAGCATAGGATAGTTATGTTCAAGAAGCTCGAAAATAGCCACTGATGAATGTGATGCATCTCGACCAACATTACCCAAAGTTTCATAGAGTTCTAGATATGGATATCACTTTCACAGAGAAAGATATAAGAGAAGTTCATTACCCACACAACGGCGCACTTGTGACAAAAATTGACTGTGGAAACACTCATCTGTGGCGAGTTCTTATTGATAATGGCAGTGTGGTTGATATCTTATACTATGAAGCCTTCAAAAAGATGGGACTTAGTGACAGTGACCTGAAGCCCACAGTTATTCCTCTCTACATATTTACTGGAGATAGTATTATGCCCAAACGCATGATCGAGCTTATGGTGGGAGTTGGGACATATCCAAGAGTTTCATTTTGATGACACAATTCTCTGTGGTTGACTGCCCCTCTGCTTTCAATGCTATCCTAGGATGCCCCATTCTACAGGAGATGTATGCAGCCACCTCTATCTACCACCTTACCATGAAGTTTCCAACTCAACACAAGGTAGATGAAGTGCGAGGCAATCAGTATAACGCATGGTCCTACTGTAACAATTCGTTAAAGATTGCTTCTCGTGAGGCTACACCTCGAACAATGATGGTCCAATAGCAGAATGAATCATCAGTCCAAGTTTCAATCGAGGACTTTGATTTATAGGAGATCAACAAAGAAGTCAAGATTGGACCAATTGAGGACCAAGAAGAATTGCTGATCGACACAGAGATCTCGAAGGTACTAAAAATTAGACTAAAGTTGCAAGAGCCATTGTAGATAAACTTGATCACTTTCTTGAAGTCAAATCTTGATGTGTTTACTTGGCAACATTCAGATATGGTAAGAATTAATTCAAACGTCATTTGTTATTATTTAAACATTGACCCGTCAAAAAGGTCAGTCTGCTAGAAAAAATTGGCCATGGATCCAGAACGCTATATTGCACTAAAAAAAGAGATAAAAAAGCTGCTTGAGATTGGTTTCATTGGAGAGTCCTTTTATCCAAATTGGCTAGCAAATCCCGTTCTAGTAAAAAAGCCCAACAAAAAGTGGAGGACGTGGATCAATTTCACTGCTCTTGACAACGCTTGTCTGAAGGATAGTTTTCCTATTCCTTATATTGATCAGCACATTGATGCGACCTCTGGCCATGAATTGCTCAATTTCATGGATACTTACCCTGGATATAACTAGATTCCTATGTATGATCTTGACGAAGAGCATAGCATACTTCATTCATCACAGTTTGAGGATTATACCGGTATAAGAAGATGCTATATAGACTCATCAATACGAGAGGGACCTATCAGCATCTTTTTAATATGATGTTTGCAAAACAGATTGACAAGACAATGGAGATATATGTGGATAATATGATGGTGAAGTCGAAGCAAGCTACAAATCACATCACACACCATGAGGAAATGTTTAAAATCCTAAGGAAGTACCAAATGAAGCTTAATCTATAGAAGTGCGCGTTCGGAGTCAGATCAGGCAAGTTTCTCAGATTCATGGTTAATCAGCGTTGAGTTAGCACTAGCACTTGTCATAGCATGATGAACTAGTGCTGATCCGTGAAGATGAACACATAGAGTGACCTGTATATTATGTTAACAAACAACTACTTGATGCAGAGACACGATATCCTAAAATAGAGAAGTTAGAACCAGCACTCGTCATAGCATCACGAAAGCATCGTCCATTATTCATGCACATTCCATCGATTCTTTACAAAAACCTGAAGTCACAGGGCGACTGCTCAAATAGGCTGTCGAATTGAGTCAATTTGACATCAATTTTCAACCAAGGATAGCGATCAAAGGACAAGTCTTGGCAGACTTCATCAGAGAATTTACATATGATGTCGATCTACATGATGAAGAGAAATCAGAATCCCTGGTTAATATCTCAAAGTTGTGGAAGTTATATATGTTAATGCCACTTTTGGGTCTTTCAAGATTCATGGAATAAATATATCTAAGATCTTAGTATTCACTTTGTGAATGGCCACTAAGAACAAAATTATCGATAATATTATTCATTGATAGAAAGATGGTAAGTTAAAGGTAAATATGTGAATGGCCACATAATCATGAATCATATCATGAAAAATTGCTGTCATTGCCCGTTGATAAGTGGCTCCTACATTCTTCAATCCAAATGGCATTACAGTGTAGTAGAAATTGCCAAGTGGAGTTCTAAAAGCAGTCTTTTCAGCATCTTCTGGATCCATCTTGATTTGATTATAACCACTGAATCCATCCATGAATGAAAACATTTCATGGTTGGCCGGTGCATCGACAAGCATATCGAGATTTGGTACTGGAAAATCGTATTTTGGGCATACTTTGTTTAGATCTCTGAAATCTACACAAATTCTGATTTGCCCATTCTTCTTTCTCACTGGTACTATGTTTGCCAACCATGTCGCATGTATGCATGATTTTATGAATCCAACTTCTAATAATTTTTTTGTCTCCTTTTTGATTTGCAGCTGAATTTGAGTGCTGAAATTCCTTGCTGTCTACTTAACTGGCTTGAAAGTAGGATTTACAATAAGCTTATGTGTGATTAACAAACTGCTTAATCCGAGCATGTCTTTGTAGGTCTATACAAAAATGTCACGATATTCTTTCAGCAACTTTATTAGAGCTGCTTTAAAATCTAGCTCCAATTTGGCAGAAATAAACGTTGACTTTTCTTCTCCATCTTCTGCCAAATTTATTTTCTTGAGCCCTTCTTGAGGATTCTTGGGCTCGTCTTGTAATTTTTCTGGAGCGGGTGGAATGGCTTCTACTCGTTCTGAATTCTGTGTAAGACAAACTTTTTCGAAGCTCGCGAGGTCATTGCTGGCCTCGCCATAACTTCATAATTGATAAGCGATTCTCCCGTCGGGAAGAGTAATTCGCTGAAGAGAAGATTCTTTTAAGTTTACTGAATCAATCTCCATCATTTTGTTTGAGGATGACCCAATTGCATCGACAGTTGCATGCAATGATGCTCCTTATGGCTTTGTCTCATTTGGCCCATCAAAAATATCATCAAAGAATGTAGCCTCTGCCCAAAAAACTTCTTGTTGAGCAAACGAAGCCTTTGTTGCGGGCACTAGGATTTCTCTTTTGCCTCTTATCGCTTTCAGACACTGATGTAACGTAGAAGGTACAACTTGATTGTGGTGAATCCATGGCCTTCCAAACAGCAAATGATAGGACACATTCATATCAATTACGAAGAATTTAGTTGGTGCTCGGATGGGTCCAACTTACAGGTCCACGTTAACCTGCCCTTTTGTAGTATGAGAACTTGATGCAAAAGTGACAAGTGATGTAGTTTGCATGATCAATTTGCTTTCTGGAATGCTACCTGCTTTGAAAACTTGCCAAGGCATGAGATTGACTGACGAGCCATTGTCTACTAATGCTCATTTGAAGGGAGTGCTATTTACTTTTGCTTCCACATAGAGTGGTTTGTTATGACTGAAGTTCATAACTTGGGCATCTTTCTTTGAGAATGTGGCTGTATCTTCATCTTTCTTGGCAATTCATCCAACAGCATGGTTAATGGAGCAGCATTGTGGACCAAACTATTGAGAAATCTTGAAAATTGCTTGTGTAGCTTCTTTACGAGCTTCATCTCCAAATTATAAAGTGTCGAACAGATTTTTGAAAGCTCGAGACTTCATGAGATTTTTCATCATTATATTGGTTTCCTCTCCTTTTGATGATTCTTTATTAGCCAGATCGTCGATAGTTGGATCAATAGCCATGCAAGTGTTCACTTGACCTCTTTCATGATTAGGAAAAGGATTATTTTCAGCCCTTTGTTGTTGTTGCCCAATCAGAATTTTTCCTCGTTGAGCTTTTTCATGATAAATTCTTCAGACAATATAACAATCAGATGTGGCATGGTGCACTCTTTTATGTAGCAAGCAATATTTGGGATCTTGCATTGCTTCTTGTGTTGGTTGTCTCCTAGGTTGTGGGCATTTCAGAACACCGTCTTCTATTCAGGCTTGCACAAAAATATTGATTCTATTTTTGGCAAGTGGTATTTCTGGCGGAATTGGCTGATCTCTTCTATCTCGTTGGCATTGATCAACTGTAGCAACCTCTTTCCTTCTTTTGGAGAAAGGTAAATTTTCAGTAGCAGTTCTTTTATCAGGCATAGCTTTGCACATTTTTGCTACTGTCGCTTCAGTGTTGCTGACTCTGAACATTAGTTCGGCAAAGTTTGAGCTCATATGATTTTTAATACAAATTTTGTATTCAGCTTGCATTCCGTTAATGCACACTCAAATCAATTCTTCTTCTGAGATAATTTCTTTACAGTCAAGAGCTATTTCTTTGAATCTATTTACATAAGCTGTAAGTGATTCATCTTCCTTTTGTGTTGTGCTGGAAAGATCGGATAAGCCCAACTTGCGTCCTACTGCAAAGAATTTTGTGCAAAATGTTGCTACCAACTCCTCCCAAGTACCAATACTACCTGCTGGTAAATTGACGAACCAAGAGTATGCTCGGTTAGTGAGAGATTTTGAAAACTCTCTTAGCCTTAATTCATGGTCACTAGTGTAGACTCCTAGATCATCTAGGAAACCAATAACGTGTTCCCTAGTGTTTCCTTTCTTCCCATCGAACTTCTTAAATCGAGGATTAGTATAATCCTTCGGATATGGCTTGGAAAGAATACTGGCAGGATATGGAGATTGAAAGTCCACCACATCAACAATCTTGCTAGCTTTTTCTGCTTCAGACTTGAGCATTTCTTGTAGTTTTTCTTTTGTAATAAAACTTTTGGAAGCTTCATTATCAGTACCAGTTAAAGCTGTGGCAGTAGGATTGGTAAGGTCTTGATTCGAGGCATGAGAATTATTGTTGTGAGGTGGAGCTGAAGTAGAAGGTCCGACTCCATGAGATTTTTCGATATTGGTAATCCTTTGGAGAATTTCGGCATGAGACAATTGCATGTCTACTTGAGTTTGTCTCATACTGTCTAACGAGGCTGCTAATTTAGCAAGGAGAGATTGAGCTTCGGCATTGATTACCAGGTTTTGCTTGTCTTCCATTTTGAGGAAAGGGAGAAAAGATAGAAATGTGACCCTTTTTCATTCTTTTTTTTTTTTTTTGAAAGGAAATTTCCGAAAAGAGGGGGACAGAAATTTGACAGAATTTCAGGACGAAAGATTAAAAGAAATTTGATGGAGTTTCAAGAAGATGAAATGGCAGAATTATGGTGTAAAAGAAATGAGATGGACAGAATAGTGGTACACCGGATAGAGTAACGGCACACCGCCAAGTATCAAAAAATGAAACAGACAGAGTAACGGTATACGCGACAGAGAAACGGTACACCGTCAAGTGTCAAAAATAAAACGAGCAAAGTAACAGTACACCACCGGATGTAGAGAAATGAAACGGGCAGAGTAATGGTACACCACCGGGTGAAATGGATAAGATAACAAGATGCACTTGCGGATCTCGGGAATCCCGAAGAAACGTTAGTTTCCTTTTGACTACTCCCCAGTGGAGTCACCTTTTAATGTTTGGGGTCGGAGTTGTGCTCTGGATTTAGTGTGACCTGTACTTAATTAAAACAAAGTAGAAGATAATTGGATTAGTCCATTAGAATGCACAGCAGAAAGGGTCATCACAACACTTCCACGTGTCGAAACAGGATAGGAGGTCAAAATAGGAACAACTCTTCCTACGTATGTCGACAAGATTGGTGGTTGCAAGGATGACTCACTTAATGTGCATGAGAATAAGTAAAAATAAAATAATATTAAAAGTTGACGGAGGCGAATAAACCGATCATATTGTCAACTGAGGACTAGAAGTAATATAATAATGCAATAAGTAAATAGATAAGGAATTAAATATTATTAGTTGACTGAGGCGAATAAACCGACCATAGTGTCAACTAGAAGTTAGCAACGGAAATAAAGTACAGAAAAATAAATAGTTAGAAACTGACGAAGGCGATACCGTCCATATGCCAGTTTTAGTTAATTAGAGGGGTTAGAATTACGAGACAGTAAGTCCAGCCATATTATCAGAAATAATAATAAATAACTGAAATTAAAGTGTGAAATTTAAATAAAGCGATATGACCGGTTGTAAGGAAAAAACAACACAGGCCACTAAATAAATGCGCACAATAATTAAAAGGGGAGTAAAGTAACCGATTGCACTTAAGACAGCAATACAGATTACTTTACGGAAAAGGGGAAGCATAGTAATTGATTGCACTTAGAGCAGCAATACGAATTACTCGCCAAGATAGAGATACAAGACCGATATATATGTATATATATGTAACAGTAGATAGCACAATACCTCGAACTTGTGCTATAGATCAAGCACAAAATTATAGAGAGTAGCTCAGTTCCCAAAAATCTCTATGATATATAGTGTAGTAGTAATAATAATAATAATAAGGATAAGGATATAAGTGTAACTTATATATGTATGTATATGTGTAGGTGTAGGTGTGTGACTTTGAGACTTGGGTCCAAGTCTTGCGAAGGTGGAGATGAATGATAATAGTAATGGGTTAGTAATATAATAATGATATTAAAATGATAATGCAAATATGTGTGTACACGTGTATGTAGGTGAAGTTATAAACGTGTATGTGCAAGAAAAACTTGGTGACCAAGTTTATATGTATACAAAGATAGGGTGATGATGATATGAAGATGAAGCTAGCCACGGACTGTAAGGAAAATAAAGAATGATGATGAAAATAATAAAGCCAAAAGTAATAATGATGATGATGCTAAGAACGTGAATAGGATTTGAATTACTATGATTTAATGAACCAAATTGATAGTAGGGGAGTATACGGTGCTTTGGAATTAATATCCAAAAGATGACATAATTGATAGAACCAAGAATGGTTTAGAGACACAAACTCGGTGGGAAGGAAATAAAAGAGAAATGATATATTGATAGTAATGATGATGATGATCTGAGGGTCAAACAAGAGGCAAGATTTCAATGGAACTCGTGATTAAAGAAGAAATCACGAGACTTTATACATATGACATAAAAGTTAATGATCGGATTTGAGCTTAAGGGAAGTGAGAAGAAGGATTATGGTAGATTTAGTGGAAAACATATACAAACTGAAGCAAGCGGATTATTTGATGAGTTTGGAAGTTTCAGATATACGAAGAACAATAAATAGAGAGCGAGAAAGAGAGAGAGAGAGAGAAATAGCACGGCCAAATAAAAGAGAATTAAAGATTTTTATCTATCTGTTCTCCTCCCCTCCATTACAAAGGGGATATGACTATATATAAGCATCCAGCGGATGATAAGAACCGACTTCCAGTACATAACTTAAGTGCAAACCATATTGACACATACTTGGTGAGGTGTCATTATACTACATAGCCATACTTTAGGTTTTGACACATGGCATGGTAATAGGTCCAATAAAAACTTGACAAATGACTCTATAATATTGTGACACATGATGTGATTAATAGTGTGGCACAAGCTCCTTGATGATGTGGCATGAAATTAGTAATCCTCCAATGAAAAATTGACACGTCAAATTTTCTTAATTGACCCCACATTGCACAATTATCACATTATTCGTAACTTAATATTTTTAGTTAGTGACTAATTATAAAAAATTGTCACACCCCAAAACAAATATCATAATAAGAGTTATTATGTATTTATCATACTATTGGATCTTAAGTTATTTGGATCCATTAAGTTCTTTGTCTAGCTCAACAAAGCTCGTTAATTGGTTGGTGGTATTTGTGAAATTAGTTTTGTGAAACTGTGCGAATAATGATCTTACATAAAAGTTAGTATTTTTATAAATAAGTTATACGTGTTAGACATATTTGTAAATATACACCTAAAGTACAAATTAGAGAATATGCCTAATTCTAATTAGACTAGGATTAGCAGTTTTGATCCTCATATATAAGATACATGAGAGAAAAACTGCGCAGCCCATCTAGCATTGTTACACGCTTAACACACAGAGAAAGAGAAAAATTTCGGCCAAGCACAGTGAACCACAGTCACTGTGCAATTCGGCCATATTCATCTTGGAGATAAGAAAATCATTTTCTTGAGTATCTCATATCTCATCTCTAACAATTGTGGCTAGAAAATCAAGAAGGTGTTCTTGATTATTTTCCAGCGAATGATTCAACTTGGTACACACTCGCCTCATCTTCCAAAAGCAGGAGAATAGACAAGAAGATCTAGCATAGGTTTGATCACTTTCCACAAGGAGATCAAGGCGGAGCATGTATCAAGAGGTTTACACGCAAAAAAACCCCTTCTCTAGGATTTATATATCTGGATTTGATTTATATTATACATGATCCTATATATGATATATGCATATTCTATGGTTATGAAAATTGTATTTTTCTATAAAAAATTTTAAAACCTAAATCTACTAATTTTTCTGCTACATTCATATAATTTTCATGTAGTTTCCATTGAATATGTACATATATCGATTTTTCCTAAGTGTTAGGACAGTTCCAGCAAAGTACTATGGGTATATCACACTACAACATGCACCATTCCTGGTGAAAGCCCATTCTCTTTAGCCTATAAATATAAGGCGATGATACTAGTTGAAATTGGAGCAAGCTCGTTTTGTAGATCAACTTATGAAAGCAATGAGAATCATGCCCTAATAAGAATCGAGCTTGATCTTCTAGAAGAAAGGTATGAATAGTCTCAACTACGGAATGCATCATACCAACAACACACTGCTCGATATTATAATCAAAAGTTAGAGATTGACAATTCGATGTTAGAGATCTAGTCCATATACAAAAGAGCAAAGTCCAAGAGTATTTGGCCCAACTTGGGAAGGCCCTTACATTATTGACACTGTCATTCACCTGGTACCTATAAACTAGCTCAAATAGGTGGCCAAAAGATTGACCATGTGTGGAACTCAGAGCAGCTTCGTCGTTACTACTAATAATTCTTCTTAAAAATGTTTACCCTTTGTATCGTCATTCGATCAAACCCAAGGGGCATCTTCATTATAGCTTGTGGGGCAGCTTCATTATATCTTCATATATTTCAACAAGTTATCAATAAAGATCAAATTTTACCTTCATCTTATCGTCAATCGTACACTTTATCTACAATTATAGTTTTATGATAGTTCTTGTAACACCATAAAACTCGAAAGGCAGTAAGATTTGATAAATAATCTCCTATTTGTTTCCTAAGGATCTTTGCACAACGAACATTTAGAGAAGTTGAATATTTCAAACCCAATTTTGAAAAATCGCAGATTTTAAGATTTTTCTTCTCGCTTCATGCTAAGCATGTCGTATAATGTGACATTCCTCATCGAACAATAAGTGACTATGCAAAATGTCCAAAGTTCAGTATGATACATCGCTACTAAATTTTTAACATGGAAATTCTGAAAGATAAGAGTAATATTGAGTTCGCATCACTCTTACTCAATTTTTAGAAGTGACCTAACCTATCCTATTTTAACTTTTTATCAACTTAAAAGGATTCAAAATCGCATGCGCATAAAGATCGATCTAGCTTATTTTTATTAAGTTATCAACCATTTATTTTGATATTTATATACTTGTATTTATACTAATAAGTGCAGGAACAAATATATATATATATATCTATATATATTAATAAGCCCGTACCCCATGGTGTAAGCAAAAACTATTACAGAAAGTAGGTCAAGCCCGCATTGTTCATACAGAAACAAAAGTTGTTCAAAAAAGAAAAAAGGGGAGACTACTCTTCATTAACTCTGCCAGCAAAAGCATCTTGTGTGGCCTCATTTGTAGCAGCTTTCTTCCATCCCTCCACTAAGGTAGCAATCTCTGATCCCAAGAAATAGAAGTCAAAGTTAGGGTGGGATGCTCGCAATAGATATTATGAACGATGGTCGAGACATCTAAGTCATTAGCCTCCTCCTCAAGCTTTGGGACCTTCGTCGCCCTAAGTTCTTCAATTACATCCGATCCAGCCTCGATTAGTGCATCGGTATGAAGAGAGATGGTCTTCTTAAGCTTCATGTTCTCCTCTAGAAGACTCTTCTTATCCTACTCAACAGTGGACACCCTCTCCTCGAGCATTTGTTTCTCACCCTCAAGCTGCTTCTTCTCAGTACAATGCGAGGTCTTTACTTCTTTGTACTTCCTACTCAAAACATTCAGGTGCTGAAGATGATTCTTGCTCTTCGTCATGCTCTCGATAATATTGTCATAAGAAGAAGCAGCGATAGCAGCATCTAAAAAAAGCCAATCAGAAAAAAAAAATAAAAAGTTTGTCGAAGTAGAACTGGGAGGAAAAAGAAAAAAAGGACTCATATTGGCGAGCATCCTCATTCTAGACTTGAAGGAATAGATAGTCTTTAGCTTCCTTGGCTTTGCCCAATCCTCTTCAACGGTGAATTTATCAATGTATGTCGCTGGCACTATGATGTTCTCTAGAACTCTACTGAGTAGCTCAGTAATTTCACCAGTGTGCTCCACTGAATCAAGATATTCCCCTTCAGAATTGAATGGTATGGGCTAATCATTCACTAGCTATTTATCTGAAGATTGGGAGGCCGAGGGTGCTGACTCAGAGGTAGTTTGCTCAAATACCACTTTCCTTCTCTTCATAGGCTCTGGTGTTTTCTATTTTCTGGAGGTGTCAAGCCCGCTGGATCCTTGATGTAAGACACCCCTAGCCATACTACGTATAACATACGTAGGAAAGCTAAGTAATGCTCACTCATTTCCCTTGGAAAAGCAGAAAGTAGAGGAAAATTTAAACTTTCTATTTAGTTCCAAAAATACTTCTGTGATACATCCCTTTTACATTACAGAAATATTTACAGCCTGTACAATACAAAATATGGTTTTACTACTTTTGATAACTCCCACAGGGTCAACTATATACATATACGTATCAAAAATATATAGAAGTTTTTGAAATGTCTTTCTTCTTCAAAACTGGCATATGAACCGCATTAGAGTGGATCAGCTCAGCCAACCTCATCTGACACCCTAATCATCTGCATCACAAGAACTAAATGAGCAATAGCCCAGTAAATGGAAATCCATGCATGCTTATGAACATTTTTGCACTTGAAACTCATTTAGTCTTT
>JXTC01000069.1:1082486-1116555 GCA_002914845.1 Trema orientale
TTTAGAGTCAAATTTTAGAACTACTCATGAAATTATGAAACTTAGATGCAAGGATGTTTATTAGTGGCATGATGCACTTATGAGAACTTTGGGCATTACACTTGAAACTACTGATGGTAGATGGAGGAGCTCAAAGACTAGTAGACATCACCAAGTCTGCAGTAGAAATTAAAAAAAGAAATTAGCTAATGTGAGTTGATTATATAGATCTGAGAGTGACAAATAGTGCACATACCTTCTGAAGATGGAGCAGGACCTGATTTCTTTTTAGATGTGAAGGAGGGAGTTGAAGCCTTTTATTCTTTGAATTGGAGGCAGAAGTCGATGTAGGAGTCTTTCTCTTCTTCGATCTAGACTTTTTCTTAGACAATTGGAAGTCGAAGGTAAAGTAGCTCCCTCAGGAAAAAGACTACATGCGACTAGATTTTCAGTTGTGAACGGAGTTTTCAAGTCAAACTCCTCGTTGAGCAATTTTTCTTTCTTATAAACTCGGTCAAATTGATCCGGAGTTAGTACGGGCCGCTCATAATTTGCTGGAAAGAAGAAAACAATGGTTAGCCAAACAGTTCTATCTAAGGAGGAAAAAGCCATAAGCGACCTCATTAGCCCTACTAGGATGGGTGCGGGAGGACTGATGGGTCCAATGAGATCAATCGACCAGGTGTGGAATGGCCAAGGTGATGTGATACTTCCCATTTCGACAGTGGGTATATGTATCAAGTTTTCATGCTTTTGGCAGGCATCAGATTTTCGGACAAATTCCATGGCATCATTTTCCATCGTCGGCCAATAATATCCAATAGTGATCAACTGCTCGAACAAACGTCTTCCACCCATATGGCCGCCACAGTCCCCGGCGTGAACTTTATTTAGGACTATTTCTATCTCATTGGATCCTAAGCATCTCAGGACCTTTCCTTGAAAGATTTTTCTGAAAAGCAAATTATTCTGAACAAAGAATCTGTCTGCTTTACATTTGACAAGAATAGCTGAAGAAGTATCATCAGGCAACTGACCATGAATAATATAATTAATATAGATTCTTCTCTAGTCTTCTTCCTCCACAAAGAAGCTTTCTTTGGGATCAATCACAAGCTGGCATTGCTTACAGTTTCTTTGTAGCTCATTAGCTTGCTTTCTTAACTCAGGCCAAAAGTATCCAAGTCGTTGGATTCTTCTAGCTAGTATTAGTCCATCTAAGCCACAGATTTTAGAATGGACTTCGTCTAACACTTTTCTTCCAAATTCTTCGTCAATGCATTTTGCTAGAACTCTATCGGAGAATCTCTTGTAAACTTGATCATTGATCAACATAAATGCTTTGATTTCTCTGATATCTTTGACTTCTGGACTTTTCAGCTTCTCTTTAATGGATTGGATCCACCCATTTGATTGTTGCATTCACGAGTGTATTGGCTCTGACTTGGTCTCTAAAAGGATTTGAATCAGATCCTCATCTATATAACCCATCTTCAGCACTAGAGTTGCGAAAGCATCTTTATATTTATTCTGAGATCTAAGGACATATTCCAGTTCATAATTTTTGAAATTATGGAGCTTTTCTTGAATTTTTTCTCGGTATTTGACCAAATTCAGCTCTTTGATAGCAAAGTCCTTATTAAGCTGTCTGATGACTAAGTTAGAGTCCCCATATATTTTCAATTTTGAAATCTTCATTTCTTTGGCCAGATCTAATCCGATTGCCAAGGCCTCATATTCAGCTTCATTGTTAGAGCAAGGGAAACTTCCTTCATTACGTGTGGAGGCACCATCAAAATAGAGTATCTAACATTCTTCGTTATCTTCCACAGACATTATCTCCTCTGAATCATGCTTAGTATATCTAAGCAACTCGGCTAGAGCTTGACTCTTGACATCCTTTGGCTTTTTGACAGTGATATCGAGTTCACTAAGCGTGAGCATCCACCTAGCCTAACGACCAGTTAGGATAGGCTTTTGTAGTAGGAGCTTGATCGGATCAGAATTCGTGATTATTCTAATTCTGTGAGTGACCATGTAGTGTCGAAGCTTTTATATTGCATACATTAGTACAACACAGAGCTTATCTGTGAGAGAGTAACTTTTCTCCGAACCTCAGAGCAGACGGCTTAAGTAATAAACCGGCTTCTCCAAGCCTTTATAGTCTTGTGCTATTAGTATCCCAACTGATTCGTCAGATGCTGCCAAGTAAATTAATAGCTCTTTTTCTACAGATGGGGCAACCATGACTTGCGAGTTAGTGAGAATCTTCTTGATTTCTTCAAAAGCATAATCATGCTCATGACCCCATTTGTACTTCGTATCTTTTTTGGTCAGTTGATGAAGAGGCTTGATAATACTGGCTAGAGCTGGAATAAATCTCTTGAGATAGGAAATTTTTCCATTGAATCCTCTCAATTGTTTGAGATCTTGAGGTGGCTTGATCTCCGTTATTGCCTTTGATTTATCTTCATTAATCTTGATTCTATCTTTGTGGACCACAAATGACTTGCCTTCTGTGACTCCGAAAGTGCATTTCAAAGGATTCATCTTGAGATCATATTTTCTGCATCTTTCAAATACTTTTCTCAAGTGATCCAAGTGTGATTCTTTTCCTTTGGAATTCACCACCAAATTATCGACGTAATCTTCCACATAATCATGAATTATATCATGAAAAATTACTATCATTTCCCGTTGATAAGTGGCTCCTGCGTTCTTCAATCCAAATGGCATTATAATGTAGTAGAAATTGTCAAGTGGAGTTCTAAAAGTAGTCTTTTCAGCATCTTCTGGATCCATCTTGATTTGATTATAACCACTGAATCCATCCATGAACGAAAATATTTCATGGTTGGCCGCTGCATCGACAAGCATATCTAGATTTGGTAGTGGAAAATCGTCTTTTGGGCATGCTTTGTTTAGATCTCTGAAATCTACACAAATTCTGATTTGCCTATTCTTCTTTCTCCCTGGTACTATGTTTGCCAACCATGTCACATGTATGCAGGGTTTTATGAATCCAGCTTCTAACAATTTTTCTATCTCCTTTTTGATTTGTAGCTGAATTTGATTGCTGAAATTCCTCATAGTCTACTTAACTGGCTTGAAAGTAGGATTTACAGTAAGCTTATGTGTGATTAACTTACTGCTTAATCCTAGCATGTCTTTGAAGGTCCATGCAAAAATGTCACGATATTCTTTCGGCAACTTTATTAGAGCTGCGTCAAAATCTGGCTCTAATTTGGCAGAAATAAGCGTTGACTTTTCTTCTCCATCTTCTGCCAAATTTATTTTCTTGAGCCCTTCTTAAGGATTCTTGGGCTCGTCTTCTAATTTTTCTGGAGCGAGTGTAATGGCTTCTACTCGTTCTGAATTCTGTGTAAGACAAACTTTTTCGAAGCACGCGAGGTCATTGTTGGCCTCGCCACAACTTCATAATTGATACGCGATTCTCCTGTCGGGTAGAGTAATTCGTTGAAGAGAAGATTCTTTTAAGTCTACTAAATCAATCTCCATCATGCTATTTGAGGATGACCCACCCAACTGTATCGATAGTTGCATGCAACGATACTCCTTGTGGCTTTGTCTTATTTAGCCCATCAAAAATATCATCAAAGAATATAGCCTCTACCTAAAAAACTTCTTGTTGAGCAAACGGAGTCTTTGTTGCGGGCACTAGGATTTCTCTTTTGCCTCTTATCGCTTTCAGACACTGATGCAACGTAGAAGGTACCACTTGATTGTGGTGAATCCATGGCCTTCCAAGCAGCAAATGACAGGACACATTCATTTCAATTACGAAGAATTTAGTTGGTGCTCGGATGGGTCTAACTTGCAGGTCCACGTAACATGCCCTTTTGTAGTATAAGAACTTGACGCAAAAGTGACAAGTGATATAGTTTGCACGATTAATTTGCATTCTGGAATGCCAGCTGCTTTGAAAACTTGCCAAGGCATGAGATTGACTGACGAGCCATTGTCTACCAAAGCTCATTTGAAGGGAGTGCCATTTACTTTAGCTTCCACATAGAGTGGTTTGTTATGACTGAAGTTCATAACTTGGGCAGCTTTCTTTGAGAATGTGACTGTATCTTCATCTTTCTTGGCAATTCGTCCAGCAGCATGGTTAATGGAGCAGCATTGTGGACCAAACTGTTGAGAAATCTTGAAAATTGCTTGTGTAGCTTCTTTACGAGCTTTATCTCCAAATTCTGAAGTGTCAAACAGATTTTTGAAAGCTCGAGACTTTATGAGATTTTCCATCATTATATTGCTTTCCTCTCCTTTTGATGATTCTTCATTAGCCGGATCGTCGACAGTTGGATCAATAGCCGTGCAAGTATTCACTTGCCCTCTTTCATGATTGGGAAAAGGATTATTTTCAGCCCTTTGTTATTGTTGCTCAATAAGAATTTCTCCTTGTTGAGCTTTTTCATGAAAAATTCTTCGGACAATATAACAATCAGATGTAGCATGGTGCACTCTTTTATGTAGCAAGCAATATTTGGGATCTTGCATTGCTTCTTGTGTTGGTTGTCTCCTAGGTTGTGGGCATTTCAGAACACCATCTTCTATTCAGGCTTGCACAAAAATATTGATTCTATTTTTGGCAAGTGGTATTTCTGGCAGAATTGGCTGATCTCTTCTATCTTGTTGGCGTTGATCAACTGTAGCAACCTCTTTCCTTCTTTTGGAGAAAGGTAGCCTATTCCAATTTTCAACAACAGTTCTTTTATCAGGCATAGCTTTGCGCATTTTTGCTACTTTTGCTTCAGTGTTGCTGACTCTGAACAGATTGAAAGAAATTTGATAAAGTTTCAAGAAGATGAAATGGTAGAATTATGGTGTAAAAGAAACGAGATGGACAGAATAGTGGTACACCGGGTAGAGTAATAGCACACCGCCAAATATCGAAAAATGAAGCGGATAGAGTAACGGTATACCCGACAGAGTAACGGTACACCGTCAAGTGTCGAAAATGAAACGAGCAGAGTAACGGTACAGATATATCTTCTTCCCTGCAAGACATCTGAAGAAAAAATGGGAAAAGATTATTATCCTGTGTGAGCTCGACCTCTACAGATATATATTAATCTGGTTTAGACTAACACTAAGATACGACCTAGGTATAGTGTACCATTCTTGTCTTCTAGGTTTTCCTTGCTAAATGTGAGCTTGTCACATCATCAAAATAATTTAGGGCAGAAACCCTAAATCTAAAAATGTCATTACTGACCTATGCAATTAACTTCAAAGAGTCGATCAGAAAAGAATCTTCAATCTACAATGCTCCTTCAATAGAAATCTATAGAACAATCTATAGACCTAGTCAAGTCTAATCAAAATCATCCAACCTAGTTTGATCCTATGGTGCGTAGTGTTCTTAATTACTGTGAGTACGACCTAATCAAATAGGCTCCGGTCTAAGAAGACGAGTAGCTCTTCAAACTAATATCTATAGTTCGACAAGTTCGAGTTCTGGGTTCAGCAAATGAAGTTTAAGAAGTTTACATGTTCTACTCAGTTTCTAGGAATTCTCTAATCTTAAAATCAGTCAAAACTTAACCTATATTCCAGAATGTTCAAGATCTCTACAAGATTTCTATGAAAGTTTCTATAAGCTATCACAAGAAATATGAAAAAGAAGGAGCACTCAAAAAAGATTTCAGGAAAAGAACTCTAAAAACACAGGAAGAACTTCTCAAATTTTACTAGACAAAGGTTGCAAACCTTGACAAAAATGGAGTTCTAAGCTTTCTTGAAAGGCTTTTGAGAAAGGAAAAAACTTCAAAAATACTAAAGAAAGAAAATATGAAGTGAAAATGAAAAGCCAAAGGGATTTTCCTATTTATATGTTCTGAAATCCAAATCCATCGTAGCCATCAATCAAGAGAAGTTAAATCTTTGACTGATTTTCAATCAATGGTAAGAGATCTGATTTTCAAAACTCAAATCATCATTAATTTCGAAATATGAAAAGGTGTGTTCATTGAAGATGACCTGACATCATCACCATCATCACACCCGTTCGAGAAATGGAATGATCTTCTTGAGCCACACCACATTTCTAACTTAAACAGCCATGAGTCAACGTTCGTCAGAAAAAGTAAAGCATCTGATTTCGAAGAGTCGTGATTTTTTAGAAACTTGAAGTGTCATCAAATCGCATAACAAAGATATCTATATATTCAATTATGACATTAAAAAAAAAAAACAAAACAAAACCTAAAATATTATACTATTACTATAAAGGTAACCTAATCATTCACGCAATCTTGTACAACAAAATCATAAACAGGATAAATCGTAATATCCAAGTTCCAACAATCAAACACAAATAGTAACCACTACTATAGAAAATATTTTCCACGTCACTTATAGGGTGACGTGGTAGAGAAATTACGTTGCTCCATAAGCGATGTGGAAACAGGTGACGTGATAGCCCCTTATCATACCATGTCACTTTAAAAGCGACGTGGTATACTGGCCTATCACGTCACTTATTTAGAAAGCAACATAATAGGCTAAAATATCTGACAAATTATCAGTTATTAGAGTCCTACCATGTTACTTTTAGGGGGATACCATGTCACTCTCCATAAAGTGATGTGATATGTACCATGTATCATGTTGCTTTTCTAGAAAGCGATGTGGTAGGTGTCGTCTTCCTCCCTGTGTGCTCGGCTTGTGTAGGTCACAGCGTCCTAAAAAATCTTGAGCACTCCACTAGTCTCCTTGTAGATCAGACCAATGATACGCTTCACAAAATTCATCATACACATTTTTTATAGTAAAAAATAAGAGAGAGAAATAGTATTAATGATGCACATATTTTCATGCACTTCATTATAGTCGTTGGATTACCATTAGATGATGATCCAATGGCTCCAAAAAAAATACCTACACATAGGTAAAAAAAATACCTACTGGATTGGCAACCATATACATATATGTATATATTATAGAGATTAGAAATAATGGCTTAATTTCTATTGAATAAAGATAAGGTATATATACAAGTACAAGATAATATTGAATCAATCAAATATTCTAAATCTACCTAATCTGTGGGACTTGCTTTCAATTCAAATTATTTACAAAATCTAAATAGGAAACTAATTAGATAAGTAAAGAAATATACAATTAAATAATTAATAAATTAATTCCTCTAATATGCCCCCTCAAGATGGAGCTCCTGTGGAGAGTCCAATCTTGGTCTTCAAAAGTTAAAAGCGAGTGCATAGAAGAGGCTTGGTCAAGACATCGGCTAATTGATCTTCTAAGGACACATGGGTGACACATAAAGCTCTACTTTGTACTTGATCCCTAATAAGATGATAATCAATCACAATATGCTTCATGCGTGAATGCAAGACAGGATTGGAGCAAAGATGAGTTACACCAACATTGTCACAATAAATAATCGGAGCAACAGGAAGACAAACACCAAGCTAAGTTATGAGGGAACAAATCCTACGTAACTCAGTAGCTGTAGCAACAAGAGAACGATATTCAGCTTCAGTTGAGGACCGTGAAACCATGCGTCATTTCTTAGAGGACCAGGAGATCGGATTGCAACCTAGATAAACAACATAAGTACTAGTAGAGGTATAGTCATCCTTATTAAAGGCCTAGTCAGCATTTGAAAACGCATGAAGGGATAGAGATGTGTGACGGTGCAAGGCAAGACCATGATCAGCTATACCAAAAAGATAGCAAAGTAAATTCTTGATAGCATTCCAATGATCAATAGTGGGTCAATGCATGAATTGAGACAACTTATTAACAACATATGCAATATCAAGGTGAGTAAGGCATAGGCAAGCAGAGTGGTGAAAGTTTTGGCCCTAATCATATTTGTACAGGCGAGAAGATCTATGATATACTTCTGCAGAGAGAGAAGTAAACCATTAGAAGTAGTGACAACTTCAACACCAAGAAAGTAAGACAAATCACCAAGACCTTTGATGGAAAATCATTTGCCAAGAAGATCAATAAATTGCTGAACTACAGTGGCATTGCATCCAGTAATAACTATGTCATTAACATACATAAGAAGATAGATTAGATTACTGCTATTGTTGAAGACAAAGAGTAATGTATCTGTATGAGAGTTTGTAAACCCAAAGGCTACAAGAAATTATCTTAGCTCATAGTACCATGCCCATGGTGCTTGTTTGAGACCGTACATCGCCTTGCGTAACTTGCAAACATGTGTGGGATTATCATGATCAAGAAAACCTGGTGGTTGTTCCATGAAAATATTTTCAGAGAGATGGCATTGTTAACATCAAGTTGATGAATAGACCACCCACGACTAACAGTAAGACTGAGAAACAAGCGAATAATGTTAGGTTTGACAACCAGACTGAATGTGTCATGATAATCAACACCAGGGTGCTGATGGAACCCTTTAGCAACTAGTCGTGCTCTGCACCTATCAATAGAGCCATCAGGTAAATGTTTAGTTCTAAAAATCCATTTACAACTAACAAGATTTTGCGTTGAATCAAGTGGGACAAGTTCCTATGTTCCGTTACGCACAAGAACATCATACTCTTAATACATAGCCTGACACCATTTAGGATCTTTGAGGGCCTGGGTCATTATGTCTTACTCAGTTTGATGGTTTAAGGTGATAGTAGTGGTGAGATTAAGTTTTTGGACAGGTTTATGGATATTGTTTTTAGCACGAGTTGTCATGGTATGGATATTGGTGGGTAGGTTTGGAGGAAAGAGATCTTGAAATAGTGGTAAAGGAGGAGAGGGTGGGTTTTATGGGCTATCGATAGTGTCATTGGACTGTTCCAGTCGACCGAATGGTGCGGATCAGTCGACCGAAGTTTGGCAGATAGGAAGTGGAGGATCGATTATAGGACGTGAAGTTTCAGATGGTGTGCAGTCGATTGAGGATGTGGGACGGGCAACAGGAAATTAGTAGTGAGATGGATCCGAGCCCGAGGGCAAGGCTGTTGAGGGAGTGTTGAGTGGCGCAACTGTAGTGGGAAGAAAGGACGCAGATACAAACCAATTTAGGAGTGTTTCTAGACTTAAACAACTAAGATGAGTTTGAGTGTATTTGAATGGAAAGACGGATTCCACAAATTTGACATGACGGGATGTGTAGATTTTGGAAGTGGAAGGATCAAGATAGAGATATGCACTTTGGGTCAGAGAGTACCCCAATCAAGAATCTTATCTATTAGATCTTCATCATCAACTGGTTTGCCAAGAAGAGCAAGTACATTGGCCTGATTCTTGATAAATTGTATATACTCAGAGAGCAAGTTCATTGTAATAATGAAGACCGGAGTAAAGATGTAGACTCTTTTATTTTTTTTTTAATTTCTTTTTTCTGTTGCCTATTTAGAAACTATTGTTCATCTTCTCTTATACTTTTATTTTTGAAAAATATAGGAATGTTATAATCTACTAAATACTAAATAATATAGGAAACTTTTCCTATAATATAAATTACAAACAATAATTATAATACATTTATATAGATTTGTAAAAATTATAATACTTTCACGATTTAAAAAAATAGATGATAATATCATAAATCATAAGTATTTTAAGAACAACTCAAATATGGTATAGTAAATTGCCCGTAAATCCAAAATAAAACAAATGCTTATAATTTTCGTAAATAACAATATGCCTGTAAAACCAAAATTAAAATAATATGCTTATACTTTTTATAAATAATAATATGCTTCGAAATATAAGAGTTATATAACAATGGTAAAGAATAAAGGGATATTAGCTATAAATTAAATTTCAAGTATAATTCATTTTTTTTAGGTCAATTTTATCGTCTAAATAAAAAGAAAAATCTCTTTCAATGTGATTTTTATAATGCTAATGTTGTGGCGCCAACAAAAAGTAAAAAGTGTTGTCGCTATATTATATTTGACATATGTTATATAATATTCATTAATTAGAATGATCTAGTTTCTATAAGATTTTGGAATTAGATTGTTTTAATTGATTATTTGATAAAATATCTTGTGAATAAAAACTTTGGTTGTCTAATATTCATATAAAATACCTAAATAAATTATGTATTTTGTATTTGTCTATTTAGATTTTTTTTTTAAATGATGGAATTGTTAGTTATTTGATGATAGTCAAATTTGTTAAAGAATTTGGTGGACAAAACACATTTTAATATTTTAAACATAAAATTGAGTTTCTAACTCTTTTGATTTTAATAATAACGATTTATTTCTATTTTATTTTTGGCATTAACATTTTCTTAAGTATATTTTTTCAACATCAACATTTAAAATGACATGGATAGGACTAACTTGGGCCAAAATGACTTTTTTGTGTATTTTTCTAAAAATAATATTTTTAGGAGTGTCAAGGACTTCTTGATCATAAGTCAAGAGCTTTCTTAACCATGAAAAAACCATTATTTAGGACTTTTTTGCGGTCAAGAAGTCTTTGTTTATAGATCAAAACGTCCTTGATGCTTCTACAAATGTCATTTTTAAAAAACTGCACAAAAAAATCATTTTGGCCAAAATTAGTCCTACCCGTGTTCTTTTCTCTTATCTTAGTGTAATTACAGGAGTGCTACTTTTTTTTCCTAGCAGTTGTTTTTCATTTATTTATTTTATGCCACTTTTCGTATCCAAAATAATCTTTTTGCCTTTGTTGAACACATACTTGTCTTCCCTCTTGCTTATCTTTCCTTTTATCTCAAATCAGATTCTTCTCTTTAACTTCTTTCTTCTTTATTTGATGGCTATTGGTTCTCCTCCGTCAATGATCTGCAACTTCAGGCAAGATTGTTGGATCATAATTGTTCTCCTCCTCTGACGATCTACAACTTCAAGCAAGAATGTTGATGTTGGATCATAGCAAAACCACCATAAGGGAGCTAGAGTGGATGATTTTGATTTGAATTCCTACTGTCTCATGGTATGTCTTTTTTGTTATTATTGATTAAGATATTTAGTATAATTGTTTGGTTCATATATTATTGGTCTTGGTATATATATTTTTTTTTTTGGTTGTAATATAGGTTGTGTGATTATTATTGATTAACATATTAATTATTTTGCTATTATTGATTATGGGTTTGAACTGAGGTATGTTGTTTTTTTGTTCTGGATTTTTGTAGTATATGATTTTTTGTGTTTGGTATATGGATTTTCTAACTTAGTATATGTGTGTATGTACCTTCTGAACCATTAGGTGTAATTCTTTTTTAATGTTTATTTCATAGTTTCTTCATACAAGTTCATATACTGATTATGAAATTGATCAAGATGGAAATTTTAAGTTTTTATTTATTATACATGTTTTTTTTTAATGTATGTTGTATTTCTATTTTGATTTTTTATGGTACATAATTTTTTGTGTTTGGTACATGAATTTTCTAACTTGGTACATCTGTATATGTACCTACTGAACCAGTAGGTGTGATTTTTTATTTTTTAAAGTTAGTTTCTTCATGTAAGTTCATATACTGATTATAAAGTTGATAAAGATAGGAATTCTTGTACCTTTTTATAGCGTTTGGAGCTTTGATTAAAGGTTAGCGTCATTGTAGGCCGGTTATATTGGTTGATGCGACCTTGTTGATATCGCATTTCAGTGTGATTCATCGCTTATCAGTTGATGTGTCGGACTTCAATAAAGAGCAATTTGTTCTTCCACTAAATACTGAAAAAGCCAGTATTGGTTGACCAAATAAGAAAAGGATTCTTTCTCGTGAATTTAAGAAGAAAATTCAAGTCAAGTGCGGATAATGCAAGCAATTTGGCCACAATCGGAAAACTTGTTGAAATCCAATTCTTGCTGAATTATGTGTTCAAAAGAGGAGGAAAAGCTGTGGGGATCAATAGTCTTTTTTTATTGATTTTGTAGTTTGTTTTGTTATCGAACGGAGGGTTTTTTTTCTATATTTTGGTACATAAAAATTTGGTCGTGGTATATAGAAATTTTGTCTTGATATATGAGATTATGTACCCAATTCAGATTCATTATATCAAGATATTGGATATTTTTATTTTCTTTCTATGTGTTCTTACACAATAAATTTATGGTCTTGGTATATGGAGCTATATACCAGATTCATAACTTTAAGTATAGGATATTATTATTTTGTTTCTAGGTGTCCTCACACTTTCAGTTACATGAATTTTTAGTTCTAGTATATGGAATTTTTGTCATGGTATATAAGGTTGTATGCCAATTTTGTTAATTTAGATATTTGATATTGTTATTTTGTTTCTAGGTGTTCTCACTTTCAGGTACATGAAATTTTAGTCTTGATATATGGAATTTTTGTCATAGTATATGAGGTTATATACCAGTTTCGCTAATTTAGATATTTGATATTGTTATTTTATTTCTATCTGTTCTCACAGTTTCAGGTACATGAATTTTTGTTCTTAGTATATTAAAATTTTGTCATAGCATATGAAGCTATATACCATGCTACATATATACCGTGTTCAAAATTATATGAACGATTATGACTAGCTTATATATACATTATGGTATTTGGGCATATATATGGACATTTGTATATAGGGTACTGTGACAAATGGTGCTTGCTTAGTGCTGATTTGATGCACTCATAGTTTTCTCAAGGGAGACTCTACCCCAATGGTAGTCCTCCAACGTCCAATTAATGTCCATGTCAACATTCTCAGTTTTAATATATTCTTATTGATCGCTAAATAAGTGCTCTCCAACTAAATATAGCTTGTAGAGCTTTATCATCATTTCATCATTGTTGCCACCATATGATTCAAACTTGTCTCTTATCTCCTTTTTTTTCACTCTCTTTCCTAGGGAGAAAAATTTTCTAAAACTCTCTTTACTTTGCAGTTTATGTTCCTTAAAGTCAATTAGTTATTTGGTCTTGAGCTCCATAATTGCTTTGTACAGCTTTAAACCAAACACATATTTTTCTCCATTGATGTTGAACCATGCTTCATCACTACTAGGGCATGGTATAGATCTCAGAATTAAGTTGTGAATGAGTCGTGGGATGCTTTTTGTGACCCTCACATCAATCAACTAAAGCATGTATGCTTGAATCGTCTTTGTTGCTCTATACTCATCTTATCGTGGATGAGTAGTATATTTATCTTTGAATATACTTGTATTTTCTTAGGTTCTGGCTAGTTAGTCTTTGGTATAATATACTTCAGTATAGCTTAAATATGCAAATAAATGAACTAAATACGAAAGGTTATGAACAAAGCACATAAACTTAATAAGAAAATACAAATTAAAGTGGCACTATAAAATTCATGAATCACTATGAAAAATTCATGAACCAAAATATAAAAATTATGAATCACTATAAAAATTTCATGAATCAAATAGAACTGGATATTACATGAACTTGTCTTTTAAAATCCATGAACCATATAGAAATGTTCATTTACTAAATATAAATCCAATATGCATGTACAGATTAACACATAAATACAATAATAAGTCCAAAGGACATAATAAGTCAATATAAGCACACATAGAAATAGATCACAATACACACATATGAATATAAAGTACATACAAAATCAATATACTACAACACAAATCTATATACCAAACTGAAATAGTCTTGAACCACAAATAAGTCTTATGATCTTAAAAACTTTATAAATGACCTGAAATCTAGTTCAACACAACATAAAACTCATACATAGAAGATTTGTTAAGCACTTACCAAATGAATCATGTACCAAACCATGTAGGACTCTAAACAATTTGGACCCAAAATAATAACCATGTACCCTAAAATATGTGAACCATGTATGAGTTTTTCTTATAGTTACCAAAGCAGCCAACAAAATTCAAGAATATTAGTCCCGTGGGTGTTTTGGTCGCTTATCCACTTCTCCAATACAAAGTTCCATGGTTTAACTCATTGAAGAGAAAAAAAAAAAAAAGAAAAAAAAAAGCTTATTTGCTAAATCCTTGCATAAGACCCACACAATGATCAACTTTACATAAATGCATATGGATTAATTATCAGGTACTATAAACCTATGTGCCTATATTGATAGTAGGTAGTAACACTAACACTTTAATCTGACATGTAAGTATACTTGTAGTTTAGAAGGCTAAAGTTACGAAATTCCACTGATTATAAAAAATATGTCTATGAACAATAAACTTGTCACCAAATGAAAAGTAAATTCTTTAATCGACACATTGCTGCATAAGACAATTTTGAAATATGTATTTCAGGACTTTTTCTTTGGGTTCTTGAGTGAAATGTGTTTAAGCTAGTCGTGTAATAATTTTTTACAAAAGATCAAAATGTCATAACATATATTTTCACCTATTTTATTATATGAACCATGTACCAAATGACTTTAGCGTATGAACTGAAGAGATTAAACACTCTAACTTGTAAAACATCTCTTTTTGTCATTTTATCAAACACTTGATATGCACAAAATTTATAACAAACAGTTATGATCCATTTTCTCAAATTATGAATCCAAAAATACATGTACCATTACTTAATTATAAGAATATAAACCATGAACTAGAAAATGAATATAAACCAATATAACAGAATCAAACTCAAAATCACAAGATTCGAGTTCGTAATATCATTTGAGCCTGATTATATACCGATTCTAAAAATTTATGTACCAAATTCATATATCTAACAAAATCCAAAAATCACGATGATGTATGTATACCAAAACGCACATATATACATATATATAGTTTATCATAATAGAGTAGAAATATATACATCTACGATAATGAATTGGAGCTACCGTCAATGGAGTTTTCTTCTACAGAATAAACATTAGCTTTTGCATTTCAGAATGAACCCTAGCTTTCGTCAATCGAAGTTTCAGTTTGGATGAAGAGTGAGTAAGAAAATTTTTGACAATCGAGAAAATTTTCAGAGAACGAGAGAAACCGGGCGAGAAAATGACGACTCGTTTGAGAAAAATGAGGGAAATGGCGATGAAAAAGGGTTCTGATGAATGAGCGGTATTTTTGGTCTTTGATTTCTAACGATCTTTTAGTTAGTCATAAGCCTATAAAAACTGGGCCGTGATCATGAACTAAAATTAGGCCGAAAATTTGGACATATATCTAGTCCCCCTAAAAACAAAGATTAACAATTGAAATTTCAGCCACGGATGTAGTCCCCTTGTTCCCTCTAGAGGACCAATCATGTTCATGTTTTGGCCAACACAAGTCATATATATATAGGACACCAATCAGTAGGTTTTTCTTTTTTCACCTATCTATAGGTATTGTTTTGTCCAATTAAAATTTTATCACACACATCTTTCCATGCTACAAAATAGAAAAAGAAAGAGCATTAAATATATATATTTATTATTATTTGTTTTAACTACTCAGATCATGGTAAAAAAAAAAAAACAAATAGTTATTGGATTATGACCCATATATATATATATATATATATGCAGGCAGATCATAATTTCTCGTTGAACTATGATTGAAACGCTCCATCGTGCTGTAATTATAGCATTTGAACATATCAATAAATAAGATTAGGAGGCCACATCAGTGAGCAAGTGGTTTTATAGGATGACGTAAGAAACCCTATCAAGTGCTAGGGTGTAGGGACCAAAAATCGAGGAGCTTGGTTCATGGTTCTCATAGATGTATCCGAAACTGCAAATCACAAATAAGTCATGCTTGACAGTTTTCTAAATTGCAATAACATATACAAACATACTGACAATGTAAATTCATTAAACAAACCGGAAGATACAAATAATATACTCCAGCTTGCTCCCTCCCCCCCCTCCTCCTCTATTACAGAGATTGACTTTCCTAATGGGTTTTGAACAAGCTAAGTTGATTCCCAAGTAACATTTTACATCCTTTTCAACTTCCATTACTATTCATGGTCCCATCCTGGGGTTGTTATGGTACAAGACTTTTGGCAAAGGGGGTGGAGAAAAGAGAATTCAACATGGTAACCCCTGACAATCTCTGTAACATATTTGTATGACCCACATATTGTAACCTATAAATTTAAACCGTTGTTCAAAAAATAATAATAATTGATCCGGAGGGCTCGAACCTTCTGACAATGTCACTTTGTCTCGCACTTAGAGAAAATAAGCAATTCAGAGTCTCCATTCCTAGTCCCAAAGCCAGGATTATGAAGGAAGCAGCTATCTCTTCATAAGACAGTTCCTCCAAGAAAAGCTTTTTTGAATCTACTCATTGTTGCTACTTCTTTTTTGGATCTTGGTTGCTAACTGAAGAATTCATGTTCTTTCTTCTCTTAGGTTCAGGCTCCCCTAGCCGCAGCGCAAATAAGATCTCTTCATCAGAGCCATTCCTCAATCCTGAGAGGTTATTCGAGTCTGGGTTTTCCACTTGTCTGCTTTTATGCACTGTAGATCTGCCAGTAGAACACGGAATGAATTGGTGTTCAATGTTCGGAGCTGCTTCAATTCCATTTTCGATGTGAAACTCACTTTCCCTTGAGATTTGAGCTGGTCCTTGACAGGATTCTCCTTCAATTGGAACTTGACGAATATTCAAACCAAGTGTCTCAGAATTCCCTTCAAGCTTGTCCTTGAACAGCACTCGGTCTGTTGGGGATGACTCCCCAACTGTAGAATCCATCCCTGCAGCTGAAGTATTTCTTTGCTCTTGCACCGCAGCTATTAACAATGAACCAATATGCAGACAACACAAATCAGGAAGAAAGAAAAATATTACAATAATAATGAAATTAAAATTAGATTGTCGGAGAAATAAATCACTCCCCTAATATTATTGAAGTAAAAAGGGTTCATCCCACTGTTAGTCAAAATTCCATTTTGGTCCTTGACTTTCAAAATGTCCCAAATTGGTCCCTGAACTATGTTTTTGTCTCATTTTAGTCCTTGAATCTTCATTTGTCACATTCTGGTAATCGGAACTACGTTTTTTTGTTTCCCTTTTTTTCTTGTTCAAACTGAGACCAGGAAAGAGATGGAGAGAGAGTTCAGCATAACAGAAGGTGAGATTTAAAGGGCAAGGAACTAAATTAAGACAAAAACATAGTCAACAACCAAGTCTAGACATTTTGATAGTCAAGGACAAAAACAGGATGTGGGTTGTATCTAAAAAGACTCAAAATATGACTACCCAAGTGAAAAAAGCAACTATCGTTTAATTCGAAGTTGTCCAAGAAATCTACTATCAAAGCCCTTATTTTCTCTTCTCGTATTTTGTCAGTTAAATAACATTTCTGATCTAGGAGAATGTGACAAATAGCAAATGATGTTTCAAGTATTATTGTTCCCGATACTGTGTCTATGTTTTACTTACAACGATTGAAAGCTTTATATATCTAGAACTGGATGTTTTCTTTTATATGATTGCAACATGTAAACGAAAATCTTACAAACAAAAACTAATTGATGTGCACAAAACAAAAACAGAGATATCTTGTTGGAAGAAAAGGATGCAAGAAACAGATCCACAATCCCCGCAAGCATTCACAGATTAGAGTTTTGCATAACACGCAAAGAAATCCTAATTGTATGGAAGTAAACACTAACAGGACATAACTGCCCCATGATGGTATCACTGTGAGAAGTACCACTTCCTCGTTAGCAAGCCCTCTGCACCAGAAAGTAGCAAACTTGACAATAATTTGCAAATGTCCAACTTCCACCCCTTTAGAAGAGACGAGCAATGAAATAACATATCAAGTTCAAATAGCACATCGTATCAAACCAAAGTCAGCAAACCTCAACTACGAAATCCTAATCACCAAGCATCCTTATATTTTAGAGATGTCAATACTCATTGATAATGAGGACTTTTCCATCAAACTTATGAGTAATTGTATCATTATGTGAAAATGCTTGGATTAACAGCCTAGAAGGAAGTGGCAAAACATACTGGAATACAGAAAAGAAGGGTGGAAAGTACACATTGGCTGTTCAAATGACATTAGCATCTTATCAATTGTGACTACTAATAATTTGAGGTCACGGTTGCAATGCAAGCTGAAGGATGTCTGCCTTCCTGGTAGGACTACCACGCCATTCTTTGCAGTTCAAAACTCCAAAAACTGACTAGTTTTTGCCTTTTCACAGTGCAGCATGTAATTTACCCAAATTAATATGTATTTTTATTATGAGGTCCTAGCTATGGTAACAGAGGAATGTCCACTAATATATAAACTACCAAAAAAATGAGAGATCCAAATAGAGAGAGAGAGAGAGAGAGAGAGAGAGAGAGAGAGAGAGAGAGAGAGAGAGAGAGACAGACAGACAGCAAATATGCTACCAGGGAACCAATAGTAATATTTAAGTGGGGAGAAAAAAGGCTACCTAGCTCAAAAGCACAAACCTTGTAGCCCTTCGTTGGTTGTGATTAGATCGAGTTCCAGGAGATCAAGTAGGCGCCCTAGATCAACCCCACTAGTCCAATTCTCGGGGGGTTGGCCAACTTTTAATTTCAAGCGGCCCCTATTTGCTGTCCCTCCCCAAATGATCCCAACTGGCCGTGGCTTCTCTCCATTTGGACTAGTTAAGAGGATGAGGCTCCCACTATCACCTTCAAGATCAAAGGTCTGCTGGTTCTCACCAACAACAAGAAAATCAGTAAAGAAACAGATCCCCTTTTCATCATTGTACTCTAGGGCATACGCCATTATGGTTCCCGTGGTTAAACCCGAACTTCTCCCAACTTTGACCACTTGCCTTCCAATGAGACTGTTAATTGGAGACTGCAAGTCTATGATGTTGACATCACCAATCTCACCTACTCCTTTCACAGTTATACTAACATTATTCATGTTGAAATCTTCCGCAAAAGGAATGAAAGCTCCATCAGCTCGTACAAATGTTTCTGCAGAGGCACCAAATCATAGTGGGCATGTGTTGGGTCAGGATACAATGCGAAAACCATTAGCAAAAACGTGAAGGTAAAGACAAAAGTGAAACTATTGACTAATGCATCAGCAGCAGACTCAAATATATGAGGACAAAAGATCAAGAAAAAACATGAAAAATAAACTTCAGCACGTGGGCTACAAGAAAAGGTAAAGACAAAAGCGAAACTATTGACTAATGCATCAGCAGCAGACTCAAATATATAAGCACAAAAGACTAAGAACAAACATGAATAATAAACTTTAGTAGGTAGGCGACAAGAGAAGTCCTCCCGTCGAGGAAACAAATATGAAGTGTCTTGATAACTATAAGCCTACACAATTTCTGCATAATGATTTTACAAGCCCTTGTAATCTATGTAATTGAGTATTTATTTTCTTTGCATAAATCAAAAAGTCAGTGACACAATAGTTAATAGCAGCATATGAATTGGACCAACCAATGTGAGGCACTATTATACGGTACAGCTTGACCACTTCCAAAGTAATAAAACTAAAACCAACTGATGATGAATATGAATAAGATAAATTAGGAATTTATGCTATTATAATTTACGTTACTGTAATTAATAGTGTTTTAAAATTATTGTAATGTTTTATATAATTATTAGGTTTTATCTAGTTTTGAGTAACTAGTTTAATATTTCCTTTTGAGATTACTTCTAGAACTTCTTAGTTTCCTAGTTTTGTTCAAAAACTTATCTTATAAATAAGCTTCTCTTTGTTTATTATTATTATTTTTAAGACGATTAATGAAATACAAACTATTCTGAAATTTTCTCTCTAAGTATTCCATTTCTCCTCTATCTATTCTTTTAAATCTTCTCTACTTCATTCTAAATCCCTGTTTCTCTTCTTTCTCCTCTCTTCTAAAAATCTCATTCTTGTTCTACATCACCACATCACCAACATGCACTGGTTAAGTATGAATTTTAGGTCTTCTGATCCACGATCCACCGAAGTGTATAATGAACTTAAGTCATCAAGTCCTTCCTCAGTCACGGGAAAGATCAAAGAAAAACAAAACAAATTCCGAACAAGACAAATAAAGAGGCATACAAGTCTAGTGCAGGATTGGATTAAAATCATGACCACAGCCAGTCAGCCACACAACCCCGTTTGATTCTGGTGAGCATCTTTACTAGCAAAATTCTGAAGTGAAAATGAGAGAGTATTTCTTGAGTCCGACTAAAAGAGGTAAGGAACCAAATATTTATCCACAAATTCAAAATAAACTTAAATATGAGAACTGGCAAATAGTTTGTTTGTCACAAATCCAGGTAATGCGTAATTGGTTACAGCATTTGGAACTACATTACCTGCGTTTGTTCCAGCAAAGATTCCATACCAAAGATCATCCGTAATAAAAGATGTTGCCCTCTCCACAGCTCCCAAATATACGCCAGGTCCAAGGCTTGGTGGTAAAGGATGAAACATTTTCTGGTTTGGATAGTCTAAATCAACTGCCACATGTCTGTTAGTGAGGAAACCAACCTGCCGATTTCCTGTACGGCTTCTAACAATAGCGCCCAAGGTTCCATAAGTCTCTTGGCTTGCAACCTATACAGGAATGAAGCAATTTAGTAATAAGTAGGAGTAACTGAAGCGAATAGATAATATTATAAGACGTTTTGATCAATCATGGTGTTTAAATGAAAGTAACTCAGTTTTCTGAATTCACATCAAACTCAAAAACATATTTCAAAATAACATGTGCGGCAGTATAAGAACAATCCAACCAATGAATGCCACGGTGACTGAAATCAATTCAACCTGCAATGTTGTGGTAATTAATGCATTTGCCAAAATATAGGGAATAACTTTATTTATAAATTCTACATTAGAGAAGCTTCCTTGAGTGAGAGCATAAGAATTAACAAAAAGACAATAAATCTCAGAAACATAAAAAGCAACAGTCATTCACCTAATATATCCTGATGTATTCCAAACTGTCTAATTCAAATCATGGAACAGTGGGTCAGTAACAAATAAAGTTGGGTTAGACAAAAGCCCACTGAGACTAACTCAGTAGGTGGGGTGGGGTAAGGATTGGGTACTAGGTCGAGAATTCGACTCTCAAAGTGCGTGAGTTATTTTCCTTTCTTTGTAATAAGTAGAGGTCATTAGTTAAGCTCCACTTTTAAAATAAATAAAAAATAAAAAAAAGTTGGGTTAGACAAACTTATTCAACAGTGAAAACTTCTATTAAATCTTTACCATGAAGAAAACGAGAAGAAGAAAGATGTCATATATAAGCAATGCTTTGGTACAGTTGATTCCTGTGCACTTTTTAGTTAAAAATATATGGCATGTTCTGATATCTCCTTTTATAGGAGTTTACAGAAAAAAAAAAAAAAAATACCTAATTGAATAATTACAATAACTATGCCCTGATTTCTAGGAAAGACAAATCTCCTAATAAAAACAAAAACGATACAGTAAGATTGTACAACAAAGAATAGGCTGTAAAAATCTCTATAATTTAAAAAATAAATCTGAACAGATTGATACGCCTTCAATATTTCAAATATGATCCTAGAGAATCTGCTCCAAATTAACAGCACAATTACACCAGATTTCCAACACTCCCCATCAAGCTGGTTTGAACATATCATTCATGGCCAGCTTGCTAACTAGTTTTTCAAACTGTTTCTTTGGTAGACCTTTTGTGAGTGTGTCTGTCACTTGCTCAGCTGTAGGGATGTATGGCATACAGATTAGACCATTATCCAGTTTTTCCTTAATGAAGTGCTTGTCAACTTCAACATGTTTAAATCTATAATGAAGAACCGGATTATGGGCAATTGCAATAGCAGACTTATTGTCACAAAAAATCCTCATAGGTAGAGAATTATTGACTGTTAGCTCTTCTAGAATCTATTTGACCCATAATACTTCACATATCCCATGAGCAATAGCTCTAAATTCTGCCTCAGCACTACTTCGTGCCACAACACTATGTCTTTTGCTGCACCAAGTGACTAAATTTTCCTCCCACAAGCATACAATACCCGGATGTCTTCTATCTGTCATGCTTCCAACGCAATCTACATCAATATAAGCTTCAACTAATAGACGCCCATGGTCTTCAAATAGATGCCCTTTTCCTGGAATTCCCTTTAAGTACCTCAAGATTCTGTATACTGCATCATAATGTTGTTGTCCTGACGAGTACATGAATTGGCTCACCACGCTAACTATAAAGGCTATATCTGGCTCACCACGCTAACTATAAAGGCTATATCTGGACTAGTGTGAGAAAGATAGATTAATCTACCAACAAGGCATTGGTATCTCTCCTCATCAACTTTTTCTTCGGCCTTGGCAGGTTCTAGCTTCAAGTTTGGTTCTATGGGTGTTTCGGCAGCCTTGCATCCTAATAAACCAATTTCTCCCAATAAATCAAGGACATATTTGAATTGAGATACAAATATCCCTTTTTTAGACTGGGCGAACTCCATACCAAGAAAATATTTTAATGACCCCAAATCTTTAATTTCAAATTCACTAGCAAGAGCTTTTTTCAATCTATTAATTTCAATACTGTCATCCCCTGTTAATATTATATCATCCTCATAAACAATCAAAATAGCAATCTTACCATCACTCGAGTGTTTAAAAACAGTGTATGATCAACTTGACTTTGACAATAGCCGATCACCTTCACCATTCTTCCAAAACGTTCAAACCAAGCTCTTGGGATTGCTTGAGGCCATGCAATGATTTCTTCAACCTGCACACTTTCTCACTTCCTAATCTTTCTTCAAATCCTAGTGAAAGCTTCATGTACACCTTTTCTAAATTTTCATTTAAGAAGGCATTTTTTTTACATCCAACTGATGTAAAGTGTACCGCAAGAGAGAGTAGAACCCGAATTGAGTTGATTTTTGTTACAAGTGCAAACGTTTTTTGGTAGTCAATCCCGAAGGTTTGTGTGAATCCCTTCGCCACTAACTGTGCTTTATACCTTTCTACACCCCCATCAGCTTTGTACTTCACTGTAAATACCCATTTGCACCCCATGGTTTTCTTATCCTTAGGTAGGTCTACAATTTCCCAAGTCTCTTTTTTCCGAGGAGCATTCATCTCCTCTGGAATTGCTGATTTCCAATCTGGATTATCTAGAGCTTCTTGAATGGTTCTTGGAACAAACAGATGAGAAATATTAGATGTAAAAGCTTTATAATATTTTGAAAGTTTATCATAAGAAAGATATTTAGCTATAGGATGATTGGTACATGCTCTTATACCTTTTCTAAATGCTATTGGAACATCAATATCTAGAAATGGATTAGAAGTAAGACTCAGAGGTGATGATTGACCTTGCTCATTGTTAGTAGGATTGATTCTAATATTTTGATGAGGCCATCTTTGAGTGTAAACACAAAGTTCAGGAGAATCAATATTCTCTTGTAGTATTTCTCCCCTAGTTTGTGGTTCATTATACCCCATTAATGATAGGTTAGGATTCCCTTCTTTCTCCTTATTCAAAACTTCTATTTTCATAGTTTTTTCAGGGAAAAAAACATCAGGAGTAGGGGTAGAAGTTTGCCAAAAATGATCTTCATTGGTACTCTCCCCCTGAAGGGATTTTTGGCTAAAATAAGGTGTACTTTCCATAAAAACATCCATAAAAATGCTTTTTTGGTTTTAGAATTGGAACATTTATATCCTTTTTTATTTGATAAAAAACACAAATTGTATTAATCAAAAGCTTAATACAAAGGAAGTGGATAAGAAATCCACTGAACAGAACCGACTATAAGAAAGGGGTCCAGCTCCTAACTACATCAGAGAAAGTAAAGCACTTGATATCTTTTACATCACATGACCAAATTGCTACCAAAAATCTGACCCTATCCCAAACTGCCTTCAAACCTTCTTCGACTCCTTCGAAAATCCTTCGATTCCTTTCTAGCCACAGAGCCCATAAACTAGCTAAAACCGCTATTTTCCATAAAAGTCTCCCTCTATGGTTTACTAGAAGACCTTTCCCAACTCTTAACAAATCCTAGCAGGACTTAGGAATCACCCAATTCCTTTCAAACTCCCTCAAGAAATTACACCATAGCCTAGTGAAAAAACTCACAGTGAAGGAACAAGTGATCCAGGGATTCGCTCGCTGTTTTTGCACAAAACACACCATCCTGGAGACAGATAATGGTAGGGTCTTCTTTTTTGTAAAACGTCGTGTGTTTAACTTGTAAAGATAATAGCCAAGCGAACACCTTAACCTTAGAGGGTACTGGAGCTTTTCAGAAGATCTTAGCCATACCAGAATTTGCAATGTTGGTCTCAATAGCAAGACAAGAGAAGGCAGATTTGCACGAGAAGCATTGTGAGGGGTCTTTAGCCCAAATCCTTCTATCTTCAATCCCCGAATAGAGATATACTAAATCTAGCCAGGTGAAAAGATCCAGTACCTGTGGAAATTCTCTGTCATTCAAATTTCTCAAGTGAAAATTCCAGCTAGTAGAGTGACTTGTGTTTAGATGTGTTTCTTCAGCAAAATCCGAAATATATCTTCCCTTGTAGGAGGAAAGTCTGTACAAACTAGGAAAAGCTTACGCCAAGGTGTTTCCCCCCACCCACCTGTCCTCCCAGAACCTGATCCTTGCACCGTTTCCAACTTTGAAGCTCGCAAGCTAGGAGAATTCTCCATAAAGAGAAGAAATAGCTTTCCAAGGACTTCTCAAGGTCCCCCTATCTGCCATAGCAGCATCTCGAAGATATGAATTAAGCCCATACTTGCTCTTTATAACCTTATGCCACAAGTAGTTTGGTTTATTCGGGAATTCCAAAGCCACTTCATTATAAAAGCTTTACTTGTAGCCGAAACTTTCCGGATGCCCAGCCCTCCTTTCTCCTTAGAACGACAGACCATGTCCCAAGCCACCAAGTGCTCCCCACCCAATTGGTCACTCCCTTCCCAGAGAAAGTCTCGCATCAACTTTTCTAAGATGTGTAAGATGCTTACGGTAGCTTTAAAGACAGACAAGTAATAAATTGGGATTGAAGATAAAACCGATTGAATAAGAGTTAATCTGCCACCCCTAGAGAGGAAAGTTTTCTTCCAACCGTCTAAACTTTTTGCTACTTTAGCAAAAATCAGTTCCCAAAACTCTAACTTCCTAAGGACTTCCTCCCAACAACATGCCCAAATACTTGATAGGCCAGCTTCCCACATCACAGCCCGAGTTAGAAGCCATGAACTGAATAACAACTTCCTCAACATTAATCCCCAACTGTGTGCTTTTAGCCATGTTTACTCTTAAGCCGGAGACTTTGCAAAAAACATCCAACAACTTAAGAAGATTCATAAACTTCTCTCGCTCAACGTCTAAAAAAAATAGAGTATCGTCTGCAAATTGCAGGTGTGAAACTTCTACTCCTCTTCCAATAATAAAACCTTTCACAATATTCATAGCCTTGGCCCTATCAACTAGTCTTCCCAGGGCATCAACTGTTAGCGTGAATAGAAAAGGGGTCAAAGGGTCTCCTTGCCATAGGCCCCTAGAGCCTTTAAACTTTCCTCTTGGTCTTCCATTAATGAATATGGAAAAAAGGACTGAGCATAAACACCCTTGAATCCACTTTCTCCGTATAGAGCCGAACCCTTTCCATTCAAGCACAAAGTCCAGGAATTTCCATTCCACGTAGTCGTAGGCTTTTTCAAAGTCAATTTTAAAGACAATGCCTGATTTTCTATCCTTTCTATAGTCTTCCACAAGCTCATTAGCTATCAGAATAGTGTCCAAAATCTGCCTTCCTTCCACAAAAGCGCCTTCAGTTTCAGCTATAGTATCTTGGAGTACTTGCTTTAATCTCAGAGAAAGCACCTTTGGATATAATCTTATACAAGCTAGTCCCCAAGCTAATAGGCCTGAAGTCTTTGACCCTACCGGAGTTCATTTTTTTCGGGATAAGACAAATATAAGTCTCATTTGTTATTCCGTTTATTGTGCCAATATCCTTGAACTCTTGCGCACATTAACTAGATCTTCCTTAATTACCTCCCATCGAGTTTGAAGCACTGTCGTCGTAAATCCATCTGGGCCTGGAGCTTTGTTACCATCACACTCGAAAACTGCTGTCCTTATTTCCTCATCTTCAAAAGATCTTTCAAGCCAACCTTTTAGATGATCTGAGATTGGTTGCCAGTTCACACCCTCAAAACCTCTATACTCTAGCTTAGCCGATTTATAGAGGGATTGGTAAAAGTCTGTCACCTCCTTCACTATATCTTCTTCCCCATCAATGACACTCCCGTCTTCCAATTCAAGTCCTGTAATAGAATTCTTTGAGGTTCTTGCGTTCATCAGTCTACGGAAAAGTTTCGAATTTGAGTCTCCTTCCTTGGCCCATGTAAACTTCGATTTCATGCGAAGAGCCCTTTCCTCCTTTAACAAAATCTCCTCTAATTCGCACTTCGCTGCAAATATCTCTTGTTGTAAACTCTCATTCCAGTTCCCCGAAACTTCTAAAGCGTCTAATTCCCCAATTCTTCTACAAATAGATTGTTTGACCATTCTCACATCTCCAAACACCTCTGTATTCCACCTTCTCAACTTCTCTTTAATGGTCTTTAATTTGCTCAGAAATTTATACCCCTCCTAGCCGGAGGTGCTGGTTTCCACCCACCATCTTCCAAACTCTTTGTTGAAAGTTTTGTATCCTTTTTTGTTTGGAGCATACCTAAAAGAATACATTTTTCAGCTCTAGGGTCTAATTTAGATTTTAAGTAACTCAGTATGTGAACAAATGCGGTGCACCCAAATATTTTAAATCGCAAGTCTGAAATTAACTGATTTCCAAGAAAATTATTTCTAAGATACAGTAAAGAGTTTTGAATTCTAAAACTTCAGTGGGAATTGTATTAATAAGATAACAAGCAGTTAAGATAGCATAACCCCATTAATATTTTGGAAAATGCATTGAATAAATTAAAGCCCTACCAATTTCAAGTAAATACCGATTTTTTCTTTCAGTCATACCATTGTTTTGAAGGGTATCTCTACTTGTAGATTGATGCTGAATGCCTTTTTCCTTTAAAATAGTACCTAAACACTCATTGAAATATTCAGTATCATTTTCACTTCATAAGATGCTTATTTTTGTTTGAAATTGGTTTTAAACCATTTTATAAAAATTTTTAAACAACAATTCAACTTCAAATTTTTCATTCATAAGGTAGACCCAACAAAGTCTCATACGATCATCTATAAAGATAACAAACCATTTTTTTCCAGAATAAGTCGTAATTTTTGGAAGGACCCCAAAAATCACTATGAATCAAATAAAAAAGGTTTTCATGCACAATAAGGTTTTGATTTATAAATATTCCGATGACTTTCTGATAAACGACAAGATTCACAATCAAAAGATTTGCAATCCACACCTTTAAATAAACTAGGAAACAAATGTTTTAAATAAGGAAAACTAGGGTGCCCAAGCCTAAGATGCCAGAACATTATTTTTTCACGCACAGGAATTGAACTGATACTACTCTTTAAACCCTTAGCTTGTTTATTACTAAAGAGGACGTCATCAAAATAGTAGAAACCATCCACCATCCCAGCACTGCCAATTATCCTCCCCAAGTTCTGGTCCTAAAATTCACAATGAGATTCGTAGAAAATTATATAATCTCGTGATAACTTATTAACAAACAAAAGATTACAAGAAAATTTAGGGACATAAAGGACACATTATTGAACCTTTGCCTGCAATTGGAGAAAAACTTCCATATGCAATTCTAACTTTCTTATTACCAGGACACGGGGAATAAGATTGTTGACAAATCCGTAAAGATTGTCTGAATCAGGCCAGGAATTACAAGCCTGATTTATGAGATTGTGCAGCTGTATGTACATCTATAAATTAGTTTTTTTTCCTTTTTTTATTAGTTACTGAAATTTGTTCATTAGTTGTCTGATTGTATACTGATTTGTTGTATAGATAGTTTCCTAGAATAGCAGCAATTGTACTCTATATATTGCAAAGCTTATTCCAGAGAAATAAGTCAGATTTTTCAGTTCATTTCAATCTTATTGGTATCAGAGCATTTTTCCTTTCCATAGTTCTGACTTCCGATCCTTTTTTTGGCCTTAATTGCCTCCTAAAATTTAAAAACAAAAACAAAAAAAAGAACAAAAAAGCATACTTTTTTTCCCCAGAAAATGTCTTACCACCTCCGAAACATCAAATCCAACCCAAACCGAGAGTCCGCCTACCCAAACCTTCTCCAATGATCTTCATATCATCCAACCCTCCTGTCGCCACAATGACAAAAACTACTTGGTGTGGTCTCAAGTGGTTCGAACAAAATTGCAAGGAAATGGGAAGCTTAGATATTTGACCGGCCCTACTCCAAGCAGAAAAGATCCAAAGTTTGAAGCTTGGGATGTCGACGACTCCTCAATCATGTCATGGCTATGGGATTCGATGCTACCTACAATCAGCAGTAACTGCATGTTCTTAACCACTGCCAAAGACATTTGAGACACTGTTAAGCGAACTTACTCAAAAGTCAAGGATAAAACCTTGATCTATGAAATTAAAACTAAGATTCACTCAACAAAGCAAGGTACAATGTCGGTTACCGATTATTTTCATACCTTAAATGGTTTTTGAAATGAACTTGATTATTATCAAAGTATTAAGATGAAGTGTAGCGACGAAATTTCCATGATGATGGATTGGGTAGAAGGAGAAAGAATTTATGAATTCTTGGCTGGCCTGAATGTGGAGTTTATACTTGGCAAGGAAGAGGTATCCTCCTTGAATGAAGTGTTTGCTATTATTAGGGATGAAGAGAGGAGGAGTGTTATGCTTGACTCACCCACTATTGATTGGCTATGACAAGAAAACCATCACCAAATAATTTTCGTGGTTCGAAGCAAGATTCCTACAAACCACAAATCAATAAAGATGACCTGTGGTGCAACTATTGCAAGAAGCCTTGACACACTAAGGAGATGTGCTGGAAACTCAGAGAAACCACCATTCAGCAAGAATAACAACCAGCACTCGTACTAGCAGCAATACACCTCGAACCAGAAGTAGTATATCCCTCGGAGTAGTCAAGCAAAGATAGCAGTCACTGATTTGAAATCTGAGCCCTCGAACAATGAGCTTGAAATCAGTACATTAAACAAAGAAGAGATCGAGAAAATACGAAGTCTCCTTACTTCAATAGAAAAACTGTTTGGTTCATGTTCATTTGCAGACTCAGGTAATCATTCCTTATCTTATCATGCTCTTAGTGCCTCAAAGAGTTTTAATGTATCCGGAATATGGGTTGTTGACTCAGGCACTACTGATTACATGACCAACACACCACATCACTTCACTAGATATACTCCATGTCCCGGAAACCAAAAAATAAGAGATGTCGATGATACAATGGCATCCATCGCCGAAAAAGGGACCATTCCCCTCACATCATCCCTCTCACTAAAATCTGCACTTCATGTGCCTAAGCTTTCCATCAATTTGCTATCCATACATAAATTGACGAAAGACCTGAATTGCAAAGTGATTTTTTCGTCTAATCATTATGTTTTCTAGGAACCAGTAATGGGAAAGACGATTGAGCTTGCTAAGGAAAGGGAAGGACTATGTTTTGGATATTAGATGTGGTGCACATGGAAGTTAACCACCTTTATCTTATTATTCTGAAAAGCCTTTACTAAATAAATCGTAGATTTGGCTTCATCATTCTCGATTAGGATATCCTTCTTTTCTAGTTTTAAAAACAATGTTTCTTACTTTGTTTAAAGGTGTGGATGATAAATCTTTTCATTGTGAAGTATGTCAACTTCCCAAACATCATCGTGTTTCATTTCCTTTAAGTGATAATAAATCTTTATGTCATTTTTCTTTGATTCATACTAATGTCTGGGGAACATCTAGGATTTCAAACATTACAGGATCTCGTTGGTTTATCTCTTTTATTGATGATTGTACTCGCGTTACTTGGTTGTTTCTCATAAAAAATAAGTTTGATGTTGGTATAATTTTTCCCAAATTTCTGAAAATGTTTCAAAATCAGTTTGGTGCTCATGTTAAACTTGTTAGATCAGATTATGGGAAAGAATACTTCAATCAGGTTTTGTCATCTTTTTTTTCCAAAGGGATCATACATCAGTCATCATGCATAGACACCCCTCAACAAAATGGGGTAGCCGAACGAAAAAACCGTCACCTTCTTAAAACAACCCGAGCTCTATTGTTTGAAAAACAAGTACCTAAACACGATTGGGGGGAAGCCTTACTGACAGCAACTTATCTTATAAATCGATTACCTTCACAGGTGTCGGGGAAATAAAGCTCCAATAAGTGTTCTTTCACAATTTTACCCATAGTTCAATAGATCCTCTCATCTACCACCAAAAATTTTTGGTTGTGTTTTTTGTGTCCACATTCATAAATAAAATCGCAGCAAGTTAGATCCTCGGGCTCTTAAGTGTGTTTTTCTTGGGTATTCTTCAACCCAAAAGGGATATAAATGCTATCATCCACATTCAAGGAAATTTTTTGTTACAAAAGATGTCACCTTTGCTGAAAATAAACCCTTCTTTGGGGAACCTTATCTTCAGGGGGAGAATTCTTTGGAAGATAAGATTGATTTAAGCCTTGATTTAGTGATCTTGACCTTGAAGCCCCAGAAAAACCCAGAAATAGCCCTTGAAAAACTGGAAACAGATCCTAAAAACACATAAACAGCCCTTGAAAACTCAGAAACAGATCTTGAAGCAGGTATTCCAGCCCTTGAAAACTCATAAAAAGCCTCTATTGAGAACACAAGGAAAGATGGTCCTACTTCAGCACTGTTAGTTTATTCAAGACGGAAAGTTGAGCCCAAACTTATGCAAAGTCCAAGAATCTGATCCTGTAACAGGTAACAAAAGTCCCTCTCATTCTCTTCCTCCTGTTGAATTTATGGATCTTGATTTTTCAATTGCTTTAAGAAAAGGTACACGAAAATGCACACAACATCCCATAGCCAATTTCATTTCTATTGATACACTCATATTCACATAGAGCATTTCTTACAAAGTTGCACACTATTAAAACTCCACAAACAATCAAAGAGGCACTTAAGAGTGAAGATTGGAAAAAGGCTACGAGCGAAGAAATGAGGGCAGGCCCTTGAGAAAAATGAGACATGGGATGTAGTTGAGTTGCCGAAAGGAAAACAGCCTGTGGGATGTAAATGGGTGTATACTGTGAAATATAATGCAGATGGGACTTTGGAGAAGTATAAGGCAAGGCTTGTACCAAAGGGGCATACTCAAACTTATAGGGTAGATTATCAAGAGACATTTGCCCCTGTTGTAAAAATGAATCCTATTAGAGTTTCATTGTCCTTAGCCGCTAACTTTCAGTGGCTTTTGCAACAATTTGATGTGAAAAATGCATTCTTGCATGGTAAATTAGAGGAAGAAGTATATATGGAGGCCCCTCCTAGGTTTACCACAGATTTTTGGGACTAATAGTGTGTGCAAATTGAAGAAAGCTCTATACGGATTAAAACAATCCCCTGAGCATGGTTTGGAAGATTTACCACTGCAATGAGAAAGATGGAGTTCAATCAGTCACAGGGAGATCATACTCTCTTCATTAAGAAATCAAGAGATGGAAAAATCACTATCCTGATCGTCTATGTTGATGATATTATCGTTACAGGAGATGACCTCGAAGAAAGGGAGAAGCTTCGAAAGTAATTGGCGAAAGAATTCGCGAAATTAAAGAACTGGGGAAGTTGAAGTATTTCTTAGGAATTGAAGTTGCATACTCCAAAAATAGGATATTTATTTCTCAACAAAAATACATTCTTGATGTACTACAGGAGACAAGAATGTTAGGTTGTAAGCCCTCCGAAACTCCTATTGAACAGAATCACAAGTTAGGAGAAGCCACAGAAGATGCAATGATTGGTAGGCAGAGAAACCAAAGGCTAGTGGGAAGACTCATTTATTTGTCTCATACACGACCGGACATTACTTATGTTGTAAGCGTAGTAAGTCAACTCATGCATTCTCCAAGGGAGTGTCACTTGGAAGCTGTCCACCGAATCTTGCAATACTTGAAGTCTACTCCGGGTAAGGGTATTCTATTCAAGAAAAAAAGCGATCTCAATTCGGAGGCTTACACAGATGCAGATTGGGCAAGTTCAGTGATAGATTGAAGGTCAACATCTGGGTATTGCACTTTCTGAGGAGGAAACTTGGTGACCTGGTGAAGTAAGAAACGAGCTGTGGTAGCAAGATCAAGTGCAGAAGCAGAGTTTAGGGCTATGGCACATGGAATTTGTGAGTTGTTGTGACTCAAGATCCTTATGAAAGACTTGGGTATCAAGTGGGAAGTATGAAACTGTACTGTGATAATAAGTCTGCAATCAACATAGCTCACGCTCACAATCCGGTACAACATGATCGCACTAAACATGTTGAAGTAGATTGCCACTATATTAAAGAAAAACTGGATAGTGGTTTAATAATCACTCCGTATGTGTCAACAAATGCACAACTGGCAGATATCCTTACCAAGGGATTACCAAGTCATTCGTTTTAGAAAATCATAAGTAAGCTGGGTATGGAGAACATCTACACACCAGCTTGAGGGAGAGTGTTGATAAATCCTTAAAGATTATCTAAATCAGACTAGGGATTACAAGCCCTGATTTCTGAGATTGTGCAGCTGTATGTACAGCTATAAATTAGTTTTATTTCTTTCCTTTTTTTAGTTACTAAAAGCTATTCATTAGTTGACTGATTGTATCCTGATTTATTGTATAGATAGTTTCCTAGAATAGTAGCAATTGTACTCTATATATTGTAAAGCTTATTCCAAAGAAATACAAGTCAGATTTTTCAATTTATTTCAATCTTTAAAGATTTAAATGAGAGAGATACTTGTCATATGATCAGATGCACTAAAATCAATAATCCATGGTGCAGAATTTGAAAGCACTAGGATTACTACTTGATTCAGCAACAAAACCACTAGGGATACCAGATTGAGGATTGGATTTCAGCAGTTGCAGAAGTTTGATCCATCTACTCTTTGTTTAGAAAATTGGTTTCAATAATGTTGGCACTAGTATTGGTGCAGTTGTTGTTTGGTCCATATCCTGGTTTGCCACTTTTCCAATCAACAAGTTTGCCATGAAGCTTCCAACAGTTCTCCAGATTATGACGTGATTTATTGCAGTAATCACACCGCACTTAGGGTCATTCAATAATCCTCCGCTGATTGTTATGTGGTCAGAGAGCAGTAGCTACACTGACCAGGGTCGAGCTTTCCATGGGACTATTGCCTCCTTTTCTACCCAACATCACACTTCTCGCCATACTTATGAGAAAACCTCATCAATCGGAGGTAAGGGATGCCTTCCAACAATCCACCCCCGTACTTCATCAAATTCGATGTTGAGACTTGCCAAGAACTTGAAGATTCTTTCACTTTCAACCATCTTCTTTTTATGGTTACAATCATCAGGACTTTTCCATTCATAATCATTGAATATATCAAGATCCTGCCATAGTCCTCTGAGGATGTTGAAGTACTTGGTGACACTACCATCTCCTTGGCGGATGTCTCCAAGTTTCAGTTGTAACTCATAGATTTGGGATTAGTTGCCTAAGTCAGAGTACATCTGACTTACGTTGTCCCAAAGTTCTTCAGCAGTCTAACACATATAATTTGCGCTAATATATTCTTCCATGGCATTCACCAGCCATGCCATAATCATGGAGTTTTCGGCATCCCAAGTAGCATATGCCGAATCAGTCTTCACAGGTGCTATAGTCTCACCAGTCAAGTAGCTGATTTTGCCTCATCCTCGGATATACATGCGAACAAATTGGGACCATCTCAAGAAATTTCCTTCATTGAGACCAATGGATGTAATCTGGATCGAGTGGGAATCAGAAAGGAAATCTAAAAGGAAATCTTTGGGGCACTGGTTTTAGAGGTAACAGCAGGAGAGGTTTCAGTAGTAACATCAAACATGATGTTCGACTATGGTGACAAGTGGCTGCAGAAGAATTTTTTTTAAGGTTGGACAAAGATCATTTTTAAAGGAATATATGCTCTAATACCGTATCGTAAAACATATGGGAATAAAAGATGGTTTTCATTCATATTACTACAACACTGTTACAGCAACTTATAGACAAATCAATTGGCAGAAAAAGG
>JXTC01000070.1:0-50552 GCA_002914845.1 Trema orientale
AGAAGGAGAAAATGAAAAGAACAAAAAAATAGAAAAATAAAATAAAAATGAGAACGATGGTAGCCAGTTTAATTAAAAAAATTGTAGCTCATTATTCCTAGGAGATGAAAAAAGGAAAGAAAAAAAAAAAAAAAAGGTAAAAAAGAGCGTACATGAATTAAAAAAAAATGTAAAATTTAAATCTAAAAAAGGGTGTGAAATGAAGGTGATTCTGCATTTGTGAATTCAAGTTTTTGATTTGACAGTAAAAAGAGCGTAAAGAATTTTTTCCCAGATATTGTTTAAAGAAAACTCTCCCCTTTACATACACAGACATTGACACACATACAAAATTGAACGTATTATCATGCCCTCAAAATGAACAAAATAAACAATGCAAGTATTTTGAAGTAGAGAAAAATAACACCTTGCTTTAAACAACATGCCAAGGTCAAAACTATCTATCAAGAAAAATGCATCAAGAGAGAGTTCACAAGCCCAGTGATACATAATTGGTATCAATATTTTATGTGGAAAATAATTAAGAAATACTAAGGCTCCGTTTGGAACTTGGATTTTTAGAAAGGAAAGAAAAAAAATTCTAAGGAATTTCATTTTCTCTTGTTTTGATTGAAACAAAAAATGATAAAAAAAATTTTCAACAAAAGTAAAAGGTTAATTTGATGTTATTTTTTAGTATATAGAATGTTGACACATTAATTAGTAAAACCAAAAATATGAAAATAAAGTTTTATAAACTTTTAGAAAAAGTATTTTTCTCTTTCTTTTTCCATGACTTTTTCTTTGTATTTTTTTTTTTTCCTTCAAAATCTGGGTTCCAAATAGAGCCTAATACATCGTGAGAAAATTTTCAAGTTGCAGAAAAAGAAGAAAAGCATCAAGACACGTAATACTGAAATAATCAACCCATTTCTTGCTGCTTTTGACTTTTTAAGATGTGAATGGCATTTTAGAGGAACAAGAGAAAAAGGGATTTTAAAACAGAACTAATTGTGGCCATCCCGAGTAAGTCACTCGCGAAATGGCAAACAATTATACTGTGTTATTAAATTCGCATATAATGCTCAAATTCCATATAAATACCGTGTTCACTATTTTATTTTTTCCAATAAATAGCAAATTGCTAGGGAAAAAAAAAATCAGACATGTTTGTTTCAGCAACACATTTTATCTCTCCTCAATGTTCATCTAACTGAGTTATTATGCTTAATCCAAGTTTTATTGTTTGATAAAAATTTTGCAGATGGAAATACGTGTATTTTTATGTTAAATATATACTTAGCATTGCTTTTTATCAATTTAGCATTGCTTTTTATCAATTTCATTTCTATACAGGTTTTACAGAAACCAGTCAAATAACTAACACAGTAACTCTTGAACAAATTTAAAACTTAATCATATAAGCTTATAAATTTTCTTTATTCGCACTCGTATGGGATGACAAACATTCCAGTATTCAGCTAGCTATAACTGTAGGCAATAAATGTTAATATTTTGTTTGAGAATGTCAATCATCAAAGGATAACTCTTTCAAAAGCTTCATAAAGATTAAACGTCACGTCAAAGAAAAGAAAACAGTAAAAGATCGTACATAAACCAGAATCATATCGTTATAATCTTCCATTTACCACTACCAAATTTGCCGAATCCTTACCTAGAAACGCACTTTGAGACTTTTGAGTACAGGATTACACCTAGAATTTTTTTTTTTCCCTTTTCTTTTCTTTCTTCTTTTTTTTTTTTTAAAAAAAAGAAAAGAATCAAAAGACTACTAGAAACAATGTTTGATAATCTAAAAGAGAACCCATCACAATAAATCCCGTAGCTTCCTACTACCTTTCCTCAAAATTATAGTACCAAAGCCACATTTCTAAGTACTCAGATCTTTAAACATTTTTCCATCTAAATAATAAAAAATACATACTAAAACATATAATTTTGAGGAAATGAAATAAAATGGAATAAAACTTACTTGCAATGAGTGGCAATGGCGGCGAGGCCATCAGTGCTGAACCCATCGCAGCTCAAAAGCGAGAGGGCTTTGAAATTAGAGAAGGAAAGAGCGAGAAACTCCAAGCTCTCATCACTAACAGTCATTCTCTTGAGCCTCAGCTCCTCGAGATTCGGGTACCTGGCGGCGAAAACCGACAGCCATGACTGGACGTCGGCGCCCCAGTTCGGCGGAACCAGGTTGAAGTCCGAGAATCGGGGCTTCCCTTTCAGGGTCACGCTCCGAATGTTCGGGAACCGCCGGGTCACGATCTCCGGCGACACGGAGTAGCAGTTCCCGATGAAGACGCGGCTCCGGGACCACCGCTCCGCATTGTACCAGTCTTTGCAGACCAGAGACACCGAGCCCCTGTCCTTGTTAGACTCTACGAGACCCAGAACTCGCTCCAGCACCTCGTCCGGAAAGTTCGTTGCCCGAGTTGACTCGTCCGATTCGGACGACTCGTTCTTTGATCTCTTTGAATCCATGGAGCCAAAAACACTAGATTTATATATATATATAATTGGAAACGATGAGATAAAAATTCAAAATCTTACGCCCAAAAATCCATCCTTTTTTTTGGGGGAAAAATATTATATATTAATTTTATTAGTAAGCTTCGGACAGATAAAAATAAAATAAAATAAAATAAAGCTTTGAGCTCTGAAAAGAAAATTAGGGAAGAAAAGAAGCTCTACCTCAGATTTGAAAGTGGGGATAAAAAATTAATTGAAAAAGATAATACCAAAGGATCGGGCAAAAGGAAGAGAAAAGGTTAATGGGAAACTTAGAAAATAATGATATTTATTTAAATAAATAAATTTCATGGTGGCGCCATGAGAGGAGATAGGGGAGCTCAGCTCAGTTACTCTTGCTCACTGCACACAGAGAGAATTGAGGATACGAAGCTCAAAGCATTTGGACTGGAGAAGGGGCAGAAGGGAAAATAATTATTTGGGTTTTATTATTATATTTGATATTTAATTATTCTAATTAATTAATACTTTTAAAATTATTGTAAATCAATTAATTATTACTTTAATATCTCTAAGCTCTGTTCACATCAACTCAGCTCAAGCGGACAGCCTGACATATACATGGCAGTTCAGTGGAGCCCGATGATGTCGTAGCCCGACCCAACTGAGCTTTCACCCGGGTGCGTATTGCGCACCATCTCTCTCCTTTTCCTTTTGAAACAAAATGAAGTGCGCAATGCCCTCTCGGCGTATGTTAGAGAAGACAATTCGTTTTCGGCTACGAAATAATGTCCTTTTCTTTTCCCCCCTCTCTTTAACCCGTCTTTTCCTTTGAGATTAATGGGAATCAAACAATGTGTTAGTTGGATTATTTCATTAAAAGCATTTAAGTAATATTATGATGTATTATATGTGCCTAATACGATGTGTCACTATATTATAATTATATTTCAGATGAGTTACTATGAGATTTATTTTGTTAATTGTAATTATTTGTAATAAAATGATACTCATACCGTGGTTGACACTAAAAAAGTCTATAACATTGTTCTAATTTTCTATTAATTGAATAATATAATTATATGAACCAAACAATATAGTTAAAACTGAGCTAACAACGTGATTAGATAGCATATTATATGAGAAAAAATTATAGAAAGTCAAGTGATTCATTACATAACTCTATCCTTAACTGCATAAGTCGTCCTTTCCTCGTTCATGTAATCTGGTCGGATAGCATTAAGAAATAAATTTGAAGCATCTAATGCATACACAAACACAAATAATGTTCCTAATTCTCTATAATTAAAGATAATAGTAAAATCATTAAACTTCATATCTCGATACAACTTTTAATAATAACACAATATCTAAACATAATTAAATTAAAATAAATTGTTAGACATCAATTTCTCTCCCAGTTTAGCTACAGACATGGGGCCTTCTCATTTCTATTTCTTTTACCTCAGAATAATCAAGTCATTTTGTCATATAATATTTGCTATCAATATGAATTTGTCCTCTTAATTTTGATTTTGTATTCCAGTATTCCTTATATGGCAAAGTTGTTCTTCTTTTGCCTATTTGCTTTTGACTTTGTATTCAAGTGTCTCATAAATGACAAAATTATTCTTCTTTTGTCCTTTTAACTCTAACGCCGTTAGAAAACCATTAGTGGATAATGAGCAAATAATCATTTAACTTTTTCAAGAGCTAAATAAATTCTCTTGCTAATTTTTTTTCTTTTTTTATTGGGCATTTCCAAATAACTAGTTTTTTTTTTTTTTTTTATATCAAATAGGATAAACTACAAGAAAAATATCCTAAGACTTGGGTATTCTGAAATTTAAATCCTGAAGTTTGGACTCTGCAAAATAATACCCTGAGATTAAGAATTTATGAAAATTAATACCATGAGTTGACTTTTTGAATAACTTTAACTGCTAAAAGAATATAATATCCTTAAAATTAAGGAGAATAATAAGGACTAATTCTGTTTTAGTAGAGGATATTATTATTTTTCGTTACTAAAATTTGTCAAAAAGTCAGTCCAGAATATTAATTTTCTGATATTTTTAATCTTATGATATTATTTTGTAAAGTCCAAACTTCAGGGTTTAAATTACAGGACACTCAAACTTCAAAGTATTCTTTTGCAGTTCCTCCTATCAATAAATGAAATAAATGAAAATAAGTAACATAACATTTTTTACATAGTTAAATATATATGTATATATAGGTTCCCAATCCAATAGGTATTTTTTTTAACCTATCCATATGTATTTCTTTTTCTAGCCGTTAGATTATTATCCGATGGCTATCATAATTTGGGTTGTTGGAAAATAAAAATAAAAATAAAAATCCATTATCTAATGCTTTTCTCTCTCCACTTTTTACAATGAAAAGACATGCATAATCAATTTTAATTAAGTAAAATAATACCTATAAATAGGTAAAAAAAAATATACCCATATATATATATATATTTACACAAATATATGTATGGGCACTAATCCAATAGGTATTTTTTTTACCTATCTATAGGTATTGTTTCACTCAATTAAAATTCATCACGTACGTCTTTTCATGGTAAAAGTTAGAGAGAGAAAAATATTAAATAATAGGTATTTATTTTTATTATTTTTTTTCAACTACCCAAATTATGGTGGCCGTTAGATTCCGATTCAACAACTAAAAATAAACTTATGGATAGGTAAAAAAAATACCTATTAGATTGGGAACCTATATATATAAATATTCACACAAACAACAAAATGAAAAGATATAATATAATTTCAATGCCCCAAGTCCCACATTAGGTATGCTCTGGGAAGATCATGAGTGTTTAAGTGGTGGTCTATGAGCCTAAAAGTACCTTCAAGTTAGCATTTTTGGATGAGGCCCAGTGATATTATATTTGGTATTAGAGAGGCCGAGAGGTTTTCTCTTGCGCGCGTAGGGGTGCGATCATACCGGCACTAATGCACCAGATCCCATCAGAACTTCGTAGTTAAGCGTGCTTAGGCGAGAGTAATACTAGAATGAGTGACCTTTTGGAAAGTCCTCGTATTGCACCCCTCCCTTTTTAAATATAACACCACTGAGCCTCACCTAAAAGTGCTAGCTTAAAGGTACTTTTGGGCTCATGGACTACCACTTAATTACCCATGATCTTCCCAGAGCATACCCGATGTGGGACTTGGGGCGTTTTAATAATAATTTTTGCTCAAACTTGATATATGTGCTTTATTGAATATAATTTTTTTGTTACAATTTTATTATAGTTTTGTTTTGGTTATGAATTTACAACTAGAAAAAAATATACTTTTTTTTAGTTTTATTTTAATTTAACCATGTTAAAAAATATTATTTTACATCCTTTTCATTTATTTATCACATTTAATTATTGGAAAAAAAAGAAAAATTAGTCATTATGTCTTTTATCTTTTACTCTCAATATGAATTTTTCTCTTATTTTTTACTTTGTACTCAAGTCCCCTAAAATGGGAAAAGAGTTTTTCTTTTGCTCTCTAACACTAATACCATTAGAAGATCGTTAGTGTGCAAGGATCAAATAGTCATTTCACCTTTTAGAGAGTTTTTTGTATATAAAATTATGGAGCTTTTTTGACATGACTTCTAAAAATATTTTCACACTAATGAATTAATACAAAAACTAACCGCTCTATTATGTCTAATTTTTGTTTTATATATGCTTATATAATTATTTAAAAATATTATTTTTACCTCTTTTTCATTTATTTCGTTTATTTAATTATAAAAACTAGCTATTTAGAAATATTCAATAGAAAAAAATAGTAAAACACATTTATTTGGCTATTTAAAAAGCGAAATGACTATTTGGTCATTGTTCACTAACAGTTTTTGAATGATGTTAGAATTGAGTGGGCAAAAAAAAAATAATTTTGTCATTTATAGAACATTTGAATACAAAGTCAAAAATGAGAGGGTAAAAGAAGAATAAAATTGCCATTTAGGGGCACTTAAATATAAAATTACTATTTAGGGACACTTAAATACAAAGTTAAAAGTGATAGAACAAATTTATACCGAGGGAAAATATCAGGGAGCAAAATGACTAATTGTTCTTTACCTTATGAAATGGAATCATACTAGAATGTGTGAAATAATACTTATGAATATTCAAAATTTGAAAAAAAAAAAATTAAAAAATTAAAAAAAAGAAAAAGAAAAAGAAAAAACAAAAAAGAAAAAACAAAAATAAGACAAACACGAGTAATGTTATAGGGATTATACAGTGTCCAACAACATATAGGGATTATACATCAGGTAAAGCCCCTTGTAGGAGCAGTCTATTAACTATAATTTGCATGACACGTCATACAGTGCCCATAACAATACTCAAAAAACTAAATACCAAATCCAAAAGTGAGATCACACTATTTCAAAGCTCGGGGGTTCAAAATAATTTCATATCATTTGGTGTAAATTTTTTGCCAAATTTTTGATGCATGTAGTATTACTCATACTGTATGAGAATTAAATATCAACTGTATCAAATAGGGAAATGTCTACATTGTCTAGTATGTCAAATGCACCGATCTAGGCAAAGGAGTAAGTTGTGCTAAAAGACATTCTCAGACGTCAGAAAACTACTTCATATCATCAAGTGAGTCAACTTGACACCCATCGGTAGCTGGGAACTTCGCTTTCAGTTTCATCAGAAAATCTTCCAAAGAGGGGAGCCACTATGCAACTTTCCAAAAATGGAAGTGACTATGCAAGTTTCTCAAAAAATCGATTGGCGGCTAGATGAGACTCTACTTAGATACAAAATTCTCCTAAGTCGTAATAAACCTATAAAGACTAAAAAAGCTTAAGTCTATGTTTTGTAATTGAGTGAATTGCAAAAAAGCACTATCAAGTTTAGATATCCTGTACTTTAAATCCTGGAATTTAAACTCTGCAAAAAAAAAATCTTAAAATTAAGAATATGCAAAGATCAATACTCTCAACTGAGCTTTCGACTAATTTTCGTAACTAAAAGATAAAAATATCCTAAATTAAAGTTGGATTTATATTTATTCTTCTCCTTAATTTTGAAGGTATTATTCTCTTTTTACTTAATAAAGTTATTCAAAAAATTAACCCGTGGTATTTATTTTCATAAATTATTAATTTGAGGATATTATTTTGTAGAGTAGAAACTTTATAGTTAAAAAATTAAAATTGTAGAACATGCAAACTATAGAATATTTTTTTGCAATTTACCCTTCGTAATATTATTATAATGAGTAATGCTATGGGGTCATCATATGGTGCTCAACACTGCATGATGTATCTATTATTGACTAATTGTAATTATATTTTTGGTACAACCCAGTTTATTATTTAGAGTCAATAATAACAGACTGACATGTCGTTATGATGTTAAGCACCACTGGTGCCCTATAGTATTCCTCTATTCTCTTTTTACTTACTAAAGTTATTCAAAAAATTAAACCATAGTATTTATTTTTATAAATTATTAATTTGAGGATATTATTTTGTAGAGTGAAAACTTTATAGTTAAAACTGCTAAACATTCAAACTATAGAATTTTTTTTTTTCAGTTTATTTTCTTAATATTCGTAATATTATTATAATGTAAAATATTTTTGTAAAATACACATATTAAGCTATAGAGTGGGAAAGTACTATTAACATAATTTTCTTTGAGATTATTCTCCAACATTTCCACATCATTTATTAAATAGTAGGGCACTGTGCCACTAATAAATGCATAACTAGTATTTTGGACAAATGGATTGTGCTTTCACGTTGTTAATCCACTATTGGGCCTATCTCCAGGTCCAACCTTTTTCTTTCTTTTTCCTCCTTTTTTTTTTTCTTTTTGTTTTTCCCCTTTTTTTTTCCAGAAACAAAAACTTCACCCTCTATCTCCTGCATCTGTGCTCACTTAATTTGGTTAAGAGTAGCTTATAAACAAACACAAGCCTTCATCCTTTTATTTGGAACTTCCAAAAGAATTGATCAATCAAATATGTTGTGTGGTTTTTTGACCACCATAAATAGTAGACCTGCCTATTCTCTAAAAAAGGCAACTAGCTAATTAAAGAAAAGATAATTACCCATTATTATATAGACACCCAATCTTAATATTATATTGTATTTTATTATGTAGTTTCCTATTCATAAAATTGGAAAACCTAAAACCACCCTTACCTATATAAAGGGGGTTCAGTCTCATAATTTTTCATGTCTCAATCACTTCACTATACACTCTGTAATTCTCTCTACTCTCACCTTGAGACTTAGAGAAACTCTTGTAATTCTCCAGAAAATAATGAAGAACAGTAGACGTAGATTCATCTTTTTGGGGCTGAACTACTATAAAATTCTTATCTCTTTACTTTGCTTTATTTTCAATTCATTTCACACATAAGCCACATATCATAAATCTCAAAATTCATTATTGACAAAACCTCCGTCAACAATTGGCGCTAGTAGGAGGGCTATTCCAGTAAAGAATTTGTCAATCTCATTTTTTCAACAATGGCAAATACAAGAAATACCACCAGAAACATTAGAAATAGCCAAAATCAACCCTAAAGTACTGTTGCTGCACAAGTCGATCCTGCTCAAGATCAACTAGCCGTGACCACACCAGAGAAGAATATTCTTCCGAGGCAAAATCGCATGGAAGATGCTCTTGCAAACCTTCAGCAAATCACTAATTAGATCAATGATTTTTTGAGGCGACTTGCGGAGAGGCAGATAGTGACTCCACCACAACAGGAATGTCCCAGAAATTGTTCTGCTTGGCAGCCCGAAAGGGGGATTTACATTTATGAAGTGGAAAATCGTGACTAGCCCAGAACCCAACAGGAGCGCCATGTAGATCGCACTTCTAAGGAAAAAGGCAAGGTCGTATATTTACCACAGGAGTCCGACACTAGAAGCTCCAGTATAGACGGTGATCGTGGACGATCCTCTCGGAGAGCTCCAACCAATTGCGACCATCGAAATAATGATCAGAATCGTCAATCGAGAAGTGTATTTGAAAGGATAAGTAGGGAGCCACGGCTGAACTCTACTGACTTAAGATAACACTTGGAACAACGACATCAAAGAGGTAGTCATGCGCAATCTACGTTGCATCATAACAACCGAACCCCATCACGTCGAGCTATTTCACTAGAGTCTTCCCAAAGGTCATTGTAGACCCAGGCTGATCAACCTAGCTTACGTCGTGATAGTAGCGACCAAAGACCACCCCTACCACCAGTAAAAGATAATGCCCTTCCTCCTAATATTATGTTCATAACCTAAAGATCACATTAGATGTACTTGCTGGATGGGATAATAAACTCGCGGATGGATATCGTTAATCACCGTTTAACGAAGAAGTTCGAGCTGCTGCACTTCCTGCTGGATTCAAATTCCCAACAATAAACACTTTTGATAGAAATACTGATCCGCAGGACCACATAGATCACTTCAACGACTTGATGGAGCTATACCGGGTCGATGTACTTACACGTTGTATGTGCTTTGTAGTAACCCTCACAGGTGCAACAAAAAAGTGGTTCAGAGGACTTCAGGTCAGCTCGATCTCATCCTAGCAGCAACTCCAGACCGCGTTCTTGAGACAATTTCAGGTTGCGAAGAATTTCTATTCCATTAATCAGTTTATCCGCCATTCGACAAGGTCCAGAGGAAACTCTACGATCGTACCTTAATTGTTTTACTTCAGAGTTAGCGAAAGTCAACAACGTGCTTAAAAGTGGAGGCTTGACTTTAATAATAGCCAGAATGCGACCAAAGACTAAACTCTTAGAAGAGTTGCTAGAGTGGGAATGTAGAACTCTTGAAGACTTCTATCGGAAAGTTGATCGACATCTAAGGGTAGAATCTTCTCAAGAAAATCTTCCTAAGATGAAGAAGAAAGAAGGAAAAGATACAAACAAAGATGCGGCCACAACAACCAATAAAAACAATAATAATAATAAGAAGTTAAAAAAGAGGAAGGACGAGCAGCTAATTGAGAAGCAGCCTGAGCCAAAGAAGCAGGAGATTCTAAGAGCTCACTTGTAATTTAACAATTATACTAAGCTGAATGCACCTATCGATCACATCTATATGGTCAATAATCAGAGGAGCGATTTCAGAGGCTGGAGCAAATAAAGTGAGGCAACCAGTATGATGCACGATCTTGTTATAACAATTCTCTGAAGCTCCCTACATGAGAAATAATACCTCACAAAATGATAGTTCAGCAGCAAAGGGAAACGTCAGGTGAAACATCAATCGAAGACCTCAACCCATGAGAGATCGATGAAGAGGTCAAGACTGGACCAATCGAAGACTTGGAAGATTTGTCAATAGATGAGTCTTCAAATGTGCTAAAAATCAGAGTAAAGCTTCAACAACCCGTGCGAGCTGAATTGGTCGCATTCCTAAAAATGAACCTAGATGTCTTCGCACGGCAACATTCAGATATGGTGGGAATTGATCCAAATATTATGTGACATTGCCTCAACACTGATAATGAAGAGATGTAATTAATTGTTTATCATGATCCTAAACTCTCTGTATATTTGCGGGCCTTCACTTCTCATGGAACCTATATGTGTAGATCCATCTAGTGTCAGCTTAAATCATAGGGGATACTCTTAAGTGTTAATTTTTTATTCTCCTAAAAAAAAAAAAAACTGTATAAAACGTGTTCTCTTGTTAGTTGTTGATAGCTCTTTGTGAATGTGTGGAGTATTTCATATGAAGGCTCAGTAGTGGTAGTTAGTGTTCTACACTTTCACATATAAGTCAATTTTGTTTTTTCTTTTTTTTTTTAAGGGAATAAGTCAATTTTTTTTTTTTTGGTTTTTAACTTTTCTAGTAACAAATAATAAAGCGTGACATGTATGAGCTCGATAAGGCGCACACCTCATTCATTACAAATCGGGGATTGTATTATTATAAGAAGATGCCATTCGGTCTTATCAATGCAGGTGCAACTTATCAACGTCTTGTTAATATAATATTTGTAAAACAAATTAGCTAAACAATAGAGGTGTATGTTGATGACATGTTGGTAAAGTCAAAGAAAGCTAAAGATCATGTCAAATACCTTGATGAGATGTTCAAGATTCTTCAGAAGTATCAGATGAAGTTAAACCCTCAGAAGTGTGCGTTTGGAGTAGGATCTGGGAAGTTTCTCGGATTCATGGTTAATTAGAGAGGTGTTGAAGCTAATCCCTAAAAGATCCAAGCCTATCGACATGCAATCACCTCGCAAGCCTAAAAATATGCAAAGTTTGGCAGGAAGAGTGGTCGCATTGAGCCGATTTGTATCACGATCAACAGATAAATATCAACCATTCTTCGAGGTGCTGAAAGGTTTAAAAAGGTTTAATTGGACCGAGAAGTGCGAGCAGGCATTCTATGATTTAAAGAAATACTTGGGTTCTCCTCCACTCTTATCGAAACAAAAACCAGAGGAAAAGCTGTACTTATACTTCGCTGTCTCTAAGTATGTGATAAGTGCTGCTTTGATTCTAGAAGAAGAAAATATACAACAACCTCTATACTATGTAAGTAAAGCATTACTCGATGTAGAAACTAGATATTCAGAGATGGAGAAGTTAGTCTCCCTTAGAAGTCTGAAGCATCAGGTCGATTACTTAAGTGGGCTATTGAGTTGAGCCAATTCGACATCAATTTCTGATCACACACTGTGAACAAAGGTCTAGCTCTCATAGATTTCGTCGCAGAGTTCACTTATGATGTCAATTTTACTACAAAAGTGATTGAAATACCTACTTGGGATTCATCGAAGTTGTGAAAGTTTTATGTAGATGGATCATCAAATGAAAACAGAGCTGGTATGGGCTTGATGCTAATTAGTCTAGAGGGGCATAATATTCATTGCGTACTTCACTTTGGATTTTCAACATCGAATGATGAAGCAGAATACGAGGCACTGATTATTAGACTTAAGCTCACACAAGCGATGAAGTTAGAGATAATCGAAGTGTTCAGTGATTCCCAATTAGTTGTTAGCCAAGTAATTGGTAATTACCAAGCAAGAGAAGGGAATATGTTGGCCTATCTGTAAGAAGTACAACGTCTCTTCTCAATGTTTACTGTATATAGTATTCAGTTACTACTTCACAGGAAAAATAGCCAAGCAGATGCCTTAGCTAAATTGGCCTCAACGAAGGATATGGGGTTACTGAAATTAATAATCAGCATCGATGTGCTCGTGTAAGTAAGAAAAATTTGTTGGTCGGCTCACACCTATGGTTGAGGGACGCCTCTTTAGGTTGAGAATATATGCACCTCATGGTCGAGACATATCTCTATAAGATTGAATGAATACAACTATACGACTTTGATGAGATCTTCATTTAGTTGATCATACCTTGACAAGATCTCTATTCGGTCCTTGAGCTCTTCATATTCAAGTTTCCTATCATATTTGAGCTCCCTATTACAAGAGCTCTCTATTATATTCGAGCTCCTCACTATCTTTGATCTCGATGAGATCTTCACTTTGTTCCTCAAACCTTCAAGATCACTGGATTATTGAGCCTTCTATTACGCAAGCTCTCCACTATGTTCGAATTCATTATCTTCGACTTAGATGAGATCGTCACTCGGTTTCAAAATACCTCGACAAGATCTCCACTCGATCATTAAGCTCTCCATATTCGAGCTCCATTATATTCAAACTCCATCTTATTTGAGCTCCCTAAGTACGAGCTCTTCATACTATATGAATTTTCATCGCTACTATCAGTAATTCTTCTCAAGTCTCTTCATCTTGTATTGACTATTATGCGACTACTAGCTCGTGGGGCATGTTCATATATTTTGATGACTCCATCAATAAAAGTTTATACATTTTCTTCATGTGACCTATCTTCATTCTTATACGTTGTCTACTTACAGTTTTATGGCAGTTATTATAACACCATAAAACTGGAGGCAGTAGGATTATTCATCATTCGAATTTATCAATAAAGGTATTATCCCTTCAATTTATCATTTTGATATGTCTTATTCTATTGGTTCGTCTTTTATAGTTTTATGGCCGTCTTTGAATACCATAAAACTCGGGGGGTAGTGGGATCAGATTAAATAATCTCCTACTCACTTCTTAAGGAACTATGCAAATGTTCATTTAGAGGAATTGAAATTTTGAATCGAAAAATTTCTAAAAAATCTTAGGATTTTTCTTCTCACTTCATGCCTTAACATGTCATATTACGCGATATCCCTCCTCGAACAAATAAGTGATTAAATAAAATGTCCATAGTTCGATGTGATATATTACTATTTACCTTTTATTTGACAACTTTTAAAAAATAAATATTGAGTTTGCATCACTCACGCTCATTGTTTTTCATAAGTGACCTATCTTATCCTACTACTTAAACTCTGTTTTAAGTTATTAGATTCAAATCGCAAGAGCGCAAAGATCGACCTAACTTGTTTTTAAGTTATCGATATAACATGGAATTCTGAATCTTCAGAATGACCTAACAGTTCCTACAGATTTATATTGAAGATTTTCAAACATAGAACCTCAAGTTAATATGCGAGGTGGCCTAACGATTTTTATGATTCACATCCAATTGAATAATGAGCTAAGGATCCATCCTATAAAACAGCTTGATTCTTATTTTATGAAGCAAAGCATCTTAAAGAAAATGCGAGCTCAGCCAAATAGCATGCAACCCAAGGGTCAGGTATTTTTTTTACATCTTTGTTTACTTTCAATATTTTTTTTTTTTTTTTGGATTTTCTAATATTTTGTAGAAAACTTCGAAATATGGCACCCTTTAAAATTGCTAAGAAGCATAAAGGAGTTCCTGTTATTCACTAATTCAACTACTGTAAGCTGTTCTTTAACGATGTAGGTGTCATCAACCACATCTTCAGGGTAGCATACCTTGTTTTATTTCTTGGTGACTTCATTGACCGCCTTCACGATTTCAACATAAATGCATCATGTCTAGATCGAGGCTTTCAGACTAAGAAGCGCACTTCTTCAATGCGAGCATTATCTCAAATTTATGGTTAAGAAAAGTTCTTCTTTAAAAGAATTTGCAGCCTCTTTAGCGCTCTATTAGTAAATAGTTATATCGACAATAATATGGTTCTTAAGCGTTTCCTACTTCTCCATAAGTTTTCACGAAAGATCAATGAGATCGCTTTTCAGTCGCATACTTCACTTTCATTTTTGCTATTGGAGAAGCGACGTTTTTCAACTTACTAAGAGTTCGATTCTTAGTAAACTCACAAAATGTTAACTCATTTATCTACGAAAAAGAGATATCAACAAGAGTATGATGGCTCTATTTGATCACTACTTTACACCTACCAACTTAATCGTCGACATCGATAAAGAAGAATCAAGAGAACTTACAACAAGTTCAGTTGAAGACTTGAGTGGGAACTATTGATTATAATGACATGCGGGCAACTATTTTATCGAAGAAAGCTTTCAACACGTCAATGACGCATTAAAAGCTGGGGGACTATTGTTATGTGATTTTTTGACCACTACAAATTATTGACCTGCCTATTCTCTGAAAAAGGCAACTAATTAATTAAGGAGGAGATAATTACCCATTATTATGTAGTCACCTAATCTTAATATTATATTATATTTTATTATGTAATTTTCTATTCACAAAATTGGGAAACCTAAAGCGACCCTCACCTATATAAAGGGGGCTCAATCTCATAATTTTTCATCTCTTAATCACTTCATTATACACTCTGTAATTCTCTCTACTCTCACTTTGATACTTAGAGAAACTCTTGTAATTATCTAGAAAATAGTGGACGTAGGCTTATCTTTTTTAGGGTTGAACCACTATAAAATTCTTATCTCTTTACTTTGCTTTATTTTTTAATTTGTTTCACACATAAGCCACATCTCATAAATCTCAAAATTCATTGTTGACAAAACCTCCGTCAACAAATGTAACACAAAGCAAGATTACAGATAATTGGGTCTAAATATTTAAGTATGTCCTTACATCAATAGGTGTACATCAACCCACCTAAACCAACAATCGAATCCAATACAAAGTTGATAACTCAAGCAAAAAATACATGGTTTATGAGTTATGAATTTTTCAATCCGAAAATATGGGTTGGGTTATGGGTTGAGGAGTTTTCAATCCAACAACCCAACCTAACCCAAGCTTCTTACATATTAAAAGAAGAATGCGTATATATTTAGCTTATTAAAAGAGTAAAATAGAAAATTTCACTTCTTAGCTTATATTAGTATATAGTTGTTAGAATTAGACGTTATACGAGTATAAATTTTTATATCAATGATTAAATTGGCTAAAACAAAAATGATAGATGTTTAATCACAAAATTAGGATTGAAAACCTATTTTTAGCGATTGACTACTAAAATAAAGTTTTCTGTTGTGCGAATTTATACGAGAAGATAACAATTAGAGTTTTTAGTAATTAGTATATAGTAGTCTTATGAGTATAAATTTTTATATCAAGGATTAAATTAACTAAAGGGTTATCTGGAAAAAAAAAAACCTGAAGTATAGCTATTCTGCAAATTTAACTATGTCGTTTATATCCTCAATTCAGATTACGTATTCAGTGAGAAATTTGTTAGTCAATTTATATGCGGAATACAAAATTTATAGAGATTTGAAATATAGAGGTATAATTTTGTACAAGCCAAAAGATATAATTAAAATTGCAGAAAGATCATATTTATTTTTTCCCGGTTATCCATTAACTAAAACAAAAATGACAAATGTTAGATAACAAAATTAGGAATCAAAGCCTATTTTTAATAATTGAAAACTAAAATAAACAAGTAAAATATAAAACCTTTCAATTCGATAACCCAACCTAAACTGACCCAATGAAGCTTGGGTTGATGAATTTTTAAAATAAGTTTGGGTTGTAATATTTTACAAACTGATACCTATAGGTTAGGTTCAAAAAATCCTAAAATTAACCCAACTGTTAGGTCCAAAAGTTTGGCATTCTAAATAGCAAAATTTTGAGAACTCAAATTGATAAAAGAGATGGAGATATTATTACAATAAGTCTGAAGTTATTACAATAAGTTTGAAGTTGTTACAACAAGTGTTGTCCTACAACAACCAAAACTTGCATTATTCGTTATGTGGAAACTTTCTAGAATGTGCCTAAACGTTTTTTGTTTCCATATTTAATGATTTTGGTGATAATATTGGTGAAGTATCAATGGAATTTTGTATATAACTATATAGAATATTTTTTCTATTAATTTTTAATCAATTCCTTTTATATTTACCATATATATTATTGATTATTTCCTCATTCTTTTATCCTTGATTGATAGTTGATTGCCTCTTATTAATCAATGAACTTGGACAGGTTTTTGGAGTGAATTCATAAGGATTTTCGTCCTTAATTATTGCTAGAAATTTCTCAATCAATTAATTAAGTTTCTATTAATTAATTGATTTGATTTGCTGAGTTGTTGTAATCAGATTTTGTTGATCTATTGCAACAACTCCGGATATTTAAGGAAAGATTGGTTAATTTTCTTAAATCTTGGCATTTGATTGATATTAATTGAGATATGATTTTCTAGGTTAGTTATAGCAGATTAATTAAAGACTTCCAGCTGGCCGAATCGTGCCCAAACTGAATCAAAGGAGCAATCATGAATCTAGATATTTTTCTAGTAATTGTTCAGAAAGTTGTTGTAATAACTTTCTGGCAGATTACAATATTTATGGAAAGATTTTGATTTTGTTATTAATTCTTTCCTTATTTGATTTCAGCCAATTCATATTATCTTGAACGACCATGGAGGCTGAAATTCACCTATAAAAGCTCTGTTACTCCAAGGAATTATTTATGCACTTCATTGAGAAAAATATACTTAGAGAGAGCTTTTATTTGTAAGGCATAAAGCATGTTCCATTGCCATTGTGAAACTTAGAGATCTTTAGGGTTTTCTAGGTACTTTATTTAAGTGGATCTTATTCTTCAGGAGGAAGAACAATACGTTTTCGAGAGGAGAGAGATCCGGACTAGCGAAGGGAGTTCACATGTGAAGGATCAACAAGACGAGAGGAGCTCGCTAAACAAGATTGGTGGAGTCGTTACAACACATTGCGGCAATTGAAAAGAGGGAGTCTTTTATTGCATTAGTCAATTGGTGTTTGTAACTTTTGTACTTTACTAGTTTGTTTAATCTCTGAGCATGGCCCCATAGAGTAAGAGAGGTCCGAACTATGTTAAAAATATCTCGTGTTCATTCTTTATTTTTCTGTTCTTGTTGCAACATATACACTTGTCGTTGCAGCAACTTTTAATTCACGTGTTATAACATAATTAATTAATTATTAAATTATTAAATTAATTAATTATTTAGTAATACATAAAACAGATCTATCACCAACCAAATTAATCCAACCTAACCCTTGCACACCCTTACTTATCTGACCATAAAATTACAAGAAATCTAGTGTACGATGCTTACAAAACGTTTAAAGAAAAAAAAAATCGAAATTTAACATGCTTTTATAACTCACGTAGTATTAAACTAAATACTCCTTTCGTCTACTTCCAAAAGTTCACATGATCATTCATAAACTACCTTTTTTTTCCCCCTTTTAACTCATCCAACTTCATTATTTTGTAGTCTACTTTGTAACACACATTTCCAGCAAAATAAGAAGAACAAAATATTTTAGAACACATATTCGGGAGTTTGGATAAACAAACTAGTAAGTAAAAGACCAAACAGCTTGAAAAGAACTTGTCAAAAAGTATTGAGGGCCTTTTGTAGGGCGTGGAACCTACTTAAATTAGTTGTCACTGATGACAAGACTATATTGGAGGAGGGGGCAATTAATTGTCCATTTTATCTTTTTGGAGAAGAGACCAATGAAAAAAATCAATTTAGGAAGTCATTAACTTGATGCACTTTTAGATGGGACCAGAAGGCATCGACAAGAATTGGTTGGATTTGAAAGAGAAAGGAAAGAGAGGCTAGGGATGGACTACGAGAGCCATTTAATGTGAGTCACCATTTCTCTATCCTCCATAGGTTTCATATCTTGGTTTTAATTCGTATATTGCATTATTATAGCACTTGTCCTAGTTTGCCAAAAAAAAATAAAAATGAGACATTAGTTTGGACTCCAATAAGAGAGGTACAATGATTGGCTATTCCATGGGAATTGTAAACTCAGCTGTTTCTAATTATAAAAACTCGATCGATTTTGTTTAAACGAAGTATGTTAATGTTATAAGAACTCGATTTTTTTTTTTTTGGGCGCAAATAAGAACTCGATTATGTTTAAAGAGAGTACATTAAGATCTGCAGTTCAATTATGTAAGTTAAAAAGAAAGAACATCAATCTTGTGATTAGAAATTATGAAGAATGAGAGGACCTGCCTGCCTTTCTAGCCATATTCTCCACTAATAAAAGTATAATATTAACATCATAACTAGCTCATTCTCAAAAAAAAAAGAAAAAAAAAACATTATAACTAGCTAAAAACGACTAATTAAGCTGTTAAGAGTTTTTATTCGAAACGAGGTTCATACATATCTTCAATGGGAATAGACACACCTCCCGCTTTGTCCCCCAGAGCTTAAGAAGCCCATGTTCTCCCACCAATTCACTTTTCCATCGACGTAGACAGATCATTGTCCAATCAATAGAATTTGTTTATTTGGTTGCCCAAAAAAAGAAAAGAAAAAAAAAAACACAAGGGACGAAAGTTATCGTTAGGGCGATGACATGTGGCATTTGTTGATAGAGATTTTTGTTGAACAAATCAACAATTGTGGCACCACCAATTACATTGTTCACATTATAGGAAAGAAAAAAAAATACTCACCAACTAGCCGAAATAGCAATAGTAAAAAGGTGATGTTCTCACTTGTTCTTACTACCTCTCAAGTTCTATAAATACAAGAGATTCATCACATATTTTCCATCACATTCTAAATTCTCTTCCTTTCTAAGAGAGAATTTAAGCCTAACACTTCCTCTTAATGTCTCATTTATTTTCTCCTAAAATGTTTAGATAGAGTGTTTTCTCCTATTTCAAGAGAGAGATGTTCTTTTGTTCTCTCCTTGTATTTAGAGAGAAGTGAGTTGTAATTTCCTTTTCATAGTAAATTTCTTCAGCCTTGTCTGTGGACGTAGCTTAAATTAGGTGAATTGCGTTAAATTTTTTGTGTACTTTATCCTTTTCATTTTATCCAAATTTTCTCAACTCGTATTTTAGAGATATGTTGTCGCTTCCGCAAAGCTGATCTCCTAACAGTGGTACCAGAGCCATTGGTTAGAATACTATTCACGTATACATACTATTCATTTGTATGACACTATTCACATATACAATACTGTTCACATATATGGTACTATTCACGTATATAGAACTATTCATATGCAATGAAATGGTGGTAACCGAATCGTGGTGAACAAAAATAGTGGCGAAATTCGATATTGAGAAGATCAATGAGAACAATTTCTCTCTGTGGAAAATAAAGACAAATGTAATATTGAGAAAAGATAATTGCCCAGCAGCAATTGGGGAAAGGCCTGCTGAGATTACTAATGATAAAAGGTGGGACGAGATGGATGGCAATGCTGTCACTAACTTATATCTGGCGCTAGCAGATGGAGTTATGTCGAGCATTGAAGAGAAGAAGTCAGCCAAAGAGATATGAGATATACTAACAAAGTTGTATCAGGCAAAATCACTTCACAACAAAATCTTCCTAAAGAGAAGGTTTCACACCCATTGGATGTCAGAATCAACTACCGCGACTGACCACATCAACACTCTTAACATTTTATTTTTGCAACTTGTAGTAATAGAGCATAAAATAGAGGATAATAAACGTGCCGAAATTTTACCTCAAAGTCTACCTGATTCTTATGCTCAACTTATCATAAATGTGACTAGCAATGCTACAACTCTAGTTTTCAACGATCTTACAGCTACTGTTCTTGAAGAAGAAAATCGGCGTAAGAATAAGAAAAATAGATTGGCAAATTCACAATAAGCAGAAGCTTTGACAATGAGAGGAAGATCAACGAAACGTGGCCTCAATAGGAGTCAGAGTCATGGTAGATCAAAGTCAAGAAATAAGAAGAATGTCAAGTGTTATCATTATAGCAAGAAAAGGCACGCCAAAAGGGTGTGCTGGTAGCTCAAGAAGAATAGAGATTCCAGGCGAAAGGACCCCGAGTCATCAAATGCTCAGGGGAATATTGCAAGTACTTCAGATGATAGAAAAATCTTATTCAGCGAAGCAGCAACAGTTTCTAAGGACAGAAGATAGCTCACTGATATTTGGTTAGTGGATTCAGGAGTAATATGGCATATAACTTCTCACAGAAAGTGGTTTCACACTTATGAACCTGTCTTTGAAGGATCTGTATTCATGGGTAACGATTATGCTTCAGAGATCGCTGGGATTGGTACCATCAAGATGAAAATATATGATGGTACTATTCGTACTATTTAAGAGGTGGGACATGCAAAGGGTCTAAAGAAAAATCTATTGTCTTTATGACAATTAGATAACTTTGGTTTTGCAACTCATATCGAGAATGGGATCATGAAGATCATGAAGGGCGCACTTGTAGTAATGAAGGCGGAGAAGATCGCAGCAAATCTGTATATTGCTTAAAGGAGATACACTGATGGAAACGGAGGCTTCAGTTACTTTCAACAAATTCCGAAGAAGAATCAATAATGATATGGCATTGTAAGCTCGACCATATGTTAGAACGAGGCTTGAAAATTCTCATTGAACAGAGGTTACTTTCTGGTCTCACAAAGGTATCTTTACTCTTTTGTGAGCATTGTATCACAAACAAGCAGCATAGATTAAAGTTGAACACATCCAGTTCTAGAAGTAAAAAAGTTCTAGACTTAGTTTACTCTGATATTTGGCAAGCACCAGTGATGTTCTTAGGAGGAGTTAGATACTTTGTATCGTTTATTGATGATTACTCTAGGAGATATTGGGTATATTCTATCAAGAGGAAGGCAGATGTGTTTTCAGTCTTCAAAATATTCAAAGCACGGGTAGAGCTTGAATATGGAGAAAAGATCAAGTGTTTGAGGACAGACAATGGAGGAAAATATACAAGCGATGAATTTGATAATTTTTGTCAATAAGAAGGTATCAAGAGGTAGTTTACAATAGCGTACACTCCTCAACAAAATAAAATAGTAGAGCAGATGAACAGAACCTTATTGGAAAGGACACGAGTAATATTGAGAGCTGCAGGTCTACTCAAAAACTGCTTGTTATGTGATAAATCGGTCTCCATCAATAGCAATTAATCATGGAGATGTAGACTGGTAAGTCAGCTGATTATTCTCACTTACATATGTTTGGAAGTCATGTGTACGTGATGTACAATACTCAAAAAATTACAAAACTAGATTCAAAGTCCTGAAAATATATATTCGGGATATGCTAATAGAGTTAAGGGGTATCATTTATGTGATCCTACTGCCCATAAGGTTGTCATAAGCAAAGATGTGATATTTGTAGAAAACAAACTGCAAGAGAAGGGAGATGATAGCAATCTAGAAATTTCTACAGTTCAGGTAGAAAAGAATGTTGAAGATTCGGATTCTTCTAAAACAGCACCAAAGCACGAAGTAAAAGAACCAGTCAAGAAAGAGGCTTCTGAAATCTGTCGGTCAACTCGTGAGAGAAGACCACTGGCATGGCACTCAGATTATGTTACTGAGAGCAACATTACATACTACCTTTTAACAAATGATTGAGAGCTAATAACTTTCGATGAGGTAACCAAGGCCCCGGATGTATCCCTGTGGATGACAGCAATGTAAGAAGAGATTGAAGCACTTCACAAGAACAAGACATGAGATCTTGTTTCACTACCACAAGGAAGGAAAGTCATTGGAAACAAATGGATCTACAAGATCAAGCGTAATTGCAATGATCAAGTAGAGCGGTATCGTGCGAAATTGGTGGTAAAGGAATATGCTCAGAAAGAAGGTATTGACTTTAATGAAATATTTTCACCTGTGGTTTGACTCACAATAGTTAGAGTAGTTCTGACGATGTGTGCTATGTTTGACCTGCATTTAGAGCAGCTAGATGTGAAACCTGCTTTTCTTCACGGAGAAGTTGAATAATAAATTTATATGCGCCAACCAGAAGGTTTTGCTAAAACAGATAAGCAGAACTTGGTTTGCAGGTTGAACAAATCTCTATACGGTCTCAAATAGTCGCTGAGGTATTGTGATAAGAGATTTGATTTCTTTATCATAAGCCTTGGGTACAACAGACTCAGTTCAGACCACTGCACATATTTCAGGAGGTTTGATGAAGATAATGATTTCATTATCTTATTATTGTACATGGACGACATATTGGTTGCGAGCCCCAAAAAAGGTAGAGTGCGAGAATTGAAGGCACAGTTAAGTAGAGAATTTGATATAAAGGATTTGGGACCAGCGAACAAGATTCTAGGGATGCAAATTCACTGAGACATAAGTAACAAGAAGATTTGGCTTTCTCAGAAGAATTATTGGAAGAAAATCTTGCGATCTTCAATATGCAAGATTGTAAGCCAATTTCTACTCCACTTCCTATTAACTTCAAGTTATCTTCCGAGATATGTCCTATCAATGAAGCAGAGAGGATAGAGATGTCTCGAGTACCATATGCATCATAGGTGGGAAGCCTGATATTCGCTATGATATGCATAAGACCAGACATTACACAAGCAGTGGGAGCAGCTAGTAGATACATGGCGAATCTTGGTAGAGAGCATTAGAATATTGTGAAGAGGATTCTGAGGTAAATCAAAGGAATCTCAGAGGCTGTATTATGTTACGGAGGATTAGAATTTATTGTCAGAGGATATGTTGATTCAAATTTTGCAGGTGATCTTGACAAACAAAAATCTACTACAAACTATGTGTTTACTCTTGCAGAAGGAGCTGTAAGTTGGGTTTCAAAATTGCAAACTGTTGTGACTTTATATACAACAGAAGCAGAATACATGGCGGCTACACAAGCTCGGAAAAAGGCTTATGCGGGTTCAAAAGTTATTGGAGGAACTCGGGCACAAATAAGAAAAAATTCTTATGTTTTGTGACAGTCAAAGTGCGTTGCACATCGCAAGAAATCCAGCCTTTCATTCCAGGACAAAGCACATAAGTGTTCAGTATTACTTAATTCGAGAAGTAGTAGAAGATGGAAGTGTGGATATAAAGAAGATTCACACCAAAGAAAACCTAGCAGATGCTTTAACCAAACTAATCAACACTGATAAGTTCTAATAGTGTAGATCCTCATATAACCTAGCAGATACGTAAGCAGCATGAAGAATTGATAAGTGAAAAAAAGAGAAATTTATCAAGTGTGAAGACATGATTAAAATCAAGTCTTCAAGTATAATAATTCAAATAGAACGTATTTATATTGAATTTTTAATAATACAAGGTTTTTTCACTCTTTTTCAAAATAGAGAGTATTTTAGTGATAATTTACCTTAAATAGAAAGTGCTTATTTTGAATTTCCAAAAACATAAGATTTTTTTTCATACTTTTTTAAAGTAGAGAGTATTTTGTTGATAATTTCCCCTATTTAAACCAAGTAAAAGGAGAAGAAAAAATAATAGATTTGAAGTGAAAACAAAATATGTTAAAAGTAGAAATTAAAAACAAAAAACAAAAAATAAAAAAATATTTTGCTGTCTAATCCAGTAACAAAAGAATTTTAGTGACTAAACATTGGAACATTATTATTCCCGTAGCAGCTCATTACCGCTTTTTATGTCAATATTAAGAAAAAGTGAACCAAAATTTTTCTTATTTTAAAAATTGTAAACACGCTTTTTTAGCAGGCTAGGAAATAGTGGACAGCATCCTCATATGCGACTCGAGTCCCTCCCAAAAATGAAACGCCTTGTCCAGTCCGATACGACCAATGCCCTATTACGCCAGCTGACTTGTTTGCTGAACGTTAAGAAAAAGAACAAGAGAGATCAAAACTGGGCCATTTCTTCCAAGACTTGTGAAAATATGGGGCCCGAAACCAAAACCGAAAGACTAGTGAAAATATGAGCCGAAACCGAAACATAGACAATTTACCTTGCGTACACAGAATACCAGAGCCACTGGGAGCTCTGGCCAATAGAAACCCAATCTCCAGGAAGTTGAGCCGCTGTTTGCTCTCCCCCAAGTGGAGCAAATTGTCCAAGATGTTTGTACCTTCAGAAAGAATTAGACACCAAAAGTTAATGACTTATACAATAATCTTCTAAAGAGTCTCACATTATCAAGTTAATGGCTAAGACATTTATTCATAAGCTTCTAATTAAGAGTCACACAATCTCATTCCAAATTCCAATAGCATGTTGAATAGAATTACTTATTTCCACCATGGACTGAAGAATCATAGACAGCCACAAGAAGCTTTGGATTAATAACATAATGTAAAGTGGAAGAAAAGAGCTAATTATATGCTAGTCCAGAAGAATTGTTCTTCATTTTCAGCACAGCACTCTCAGCAGTGCACTGTATGGTTTTGTATATATAACTTTGACAACTTGTCTACTTTTATAGTTATGTCTCAAGTAAATAATAGTAAAATATGCGAATATACGGCAGTGAACAACAACCTTGCAAAGAGAGAAAAGAGAGGAGTGGGGTTCAAGTGGTACCTAAAGGGACGGAATCTGTGACGACCTGATCCCCTGAACCTCAGAGGACCCTCCGGATTCTTTTCACACTCTTCCATGCGGTTGAAACATTTAGCTAGGTAAACACCTTGCTGAGCTGCAACCTGAGATCTCATCCAGGGCACAGGGACATACGATAAGTTCATATGCTATCATAACTAATGGTTGAAAATTTGAAATTTTCAATAGAAAAGAAAAACTAATGTTGACATGGGAGTTGATCAACATATAGTACCTGAGCTGTAGCTGGAAGAAGTTTCATCTGGGAATCCACCTGCGAAAGAGCTGATTTAAATTCTTCAATATTTAGTTCTATGGATTCTTTTGCAACATCCCCCTTTGATTCCTTCAAAAGATCAGCAATATCGCGCATCTGCTTATTCTTCAAATAAAGCTCCACTTGAGGGTACCTTTCGCAGATGTCAGCAATGACTTCTTGAAATTCTTTAACTGTGAGCGTTCCTGAATTGTCCTTGTCAGCTTTTGTAAATATTGCAGAAATATCTTCCTGAAACACATATGGGCATGAAGAAAATTAACTAAAAAACCAATAAAGAAAGAAGAAGCAAGAAAAAGAAAAGAGTAGAACCTGAAAATCGGACTCGGAGGACCACCCGGAATCAGTACAAGTTTATGGAACTCATTTTTAACAGAGAATCCAGGTACAGACGCCTATTTTCTAGTATATTTCTTCTGGAAAAGTAAATTATAGATGATACACAATTTCTTGAGGAAAATCAGTACAGGATACTAGGAACTATAGGATGGAGATCCTAAGTTTTTTACTTATATCTTTTCCTTATCATATATTGATTGATATTAATTGAATAAAACTGGGTTTTGTTTTTTCTACTTCTTCTGTCATTTATTCGCCTGTCTACACCCTTCTCTCTACATCGATGATCTATCCAGTGCCAATCCAACAAAAATCCTTTTATTTACCAAACGAAATCATAGTTTTTTTTTTTTTTATTTAATGGGAACCAGAACTTCTAGCCGTCATGGAAGGAAAAGAGCAAAGTTCAATAATGGGAACGGGAGATGCCAATTGTGTCGAAAATTCAAAAGACCGTGGAAAACTAAATTAAAAGGACAAATATTTCCGAAAGAAAAAATGCAATAGCCACCAAATGTGATATACAAGAGAAGAAACAAGAGCAGGTACCATGACTTTACGCTGATTGATGGTGGCACAATCACCAAGAGCATATACATTGTCACATCCCTCAACTCGCAGCCATTCATCGGTAGCCAAAGCTCGTCTGTTAGCCTGTGCTCAAGGAAGCAATGGTTGTTTTGTAAGTGATGGTTGCATGTAAAGACATCTAATCAAAGTATACGAACAAAAATTTAAAACAAACCAACAACAGGATAATTTGTAGAACTGCAGTAACTCACCTGACCAATTTGCGCCATAAAATCTTTTATGACAGGGCGAGTTCCTATACCAGTCGACCAGAGAACCATTCCGTAAGGTATGGTAGAGATTTCCCCTGTTTTCGTTTCTTTGGTGGAAATTTCTTTATCTGACACTTTAACAACCATTGAACCTGTTTTCACATCAATACCCTCTCTTTGGAACTTCGCTTCAGCAAAAGTTGTAATTCTTTTGTCAAACCTACAAAAGCATGAGAACTATTGTCAGATCCAAACACTCATTATCACATTCTCTCTTCTGAAAATCTTTTAAATTTCAGTAAATAGATATATTTTGGAGGTCAAGATCCCTCTCACTAATTGGAATGAGAAAAAAAAAAAAGTAAGCACCCTGTGCAAAAATTGACTTGGCTAGGCTAGAAACCTGTACTAAACTTGGAAAAAATGAAATGTTTTCTAAGAGAAGTAAGATGAAATTAATCATTTAAAAGACAACGACGACTCTCAAAGAAATGAAAAGGGCTTCGAAATGAAATTAATCATTTAAAAGACAACGACGACTCTCAAAGAAATGAAAAGGGCTTCGAAATGGCAAATTTACATACATGCTCAGAATATGACCACCTGCTTCCAGAAGAGTTATTTTCACAAGATCTTTCACGCCTGGATATAATTTGACCAAATCCTCATTGACAAAATCATGAAGCTCTGCAGCAAACTCCACACCAGTTGGGCCACCACCAACAACAGCAAAATGAAGAATTCTCTTCTTCTCTTCATCACTCAAAGTTGGCAAACTGGCTCTCTCAAAGCAGTCGATAACGGTTCTTCTGATCTTTTGAGCATCCTCAACTTCCTGCAGGGAAAGTTTCCTGAGATGAGTGTAACCATGAAGACACATACACACAAGTTCAAATGTGATTGCCATGACCAATTTCCCAAAAGCAAAATATGAGAAAGGATCAAACAAAAATCATCGGCACTGGTCTTAATTTTGCTTAACAACAATGTATTTCTGGGGGAAGGCCTTTTAGAACAGAAATCTTTGAAACGAAACTTTTCATCAAATGACGAAAGTAAAAAAGAGAACCTCGAAGGAAAAGAACCAATATGTAAAACAAGGTCGCCAAGGAGTTACCTTCAAGAAGTGGCAGTTCTCCATCACACCAGGAGTATTGAATGTGTTAACATTGGCTCCTATACCTATTACAAGGAAGTCATAGTCCACAACAAATTCTTCTTGACCATTCAGATTGTTGTTTAGATTAGATCGGCAATAGACTTTCTTGTTCTTCGCATCAATTTTGATACACTCAGCTTCAACGAATTGAACATCTACCTTTTTCTGCTTCAGAAAAATCAACAACACACTTGCTCTGTTAACTATCATACGGTAAAACCAAACATTTTTTAAAGATGCACACTATGCTGCACAATCGTACAAATAAGGCCAAATTAAGTTACTTACTTCCTATAACTATATTATTGTTTTAATTTAGTGACAGTTAAAACAATTGATATACACTGATTTCTCATTACCTTCCTGACGATGTTGCGAACAGGTTCAACAATGCTACGAGCTTCCACTGTACCACATGTAACACTTGGGAGCAAAGGGGTAAAGGCAAAATAATTGCGAGGCGATACGACCTGAACCTCATACGATGGATCATTCAGGTTCCTCAGGAAACTTGTTCCGGCCCAACCTGTCCCAAGAACAACGACTTTCTTTTTCTTGCTATCCACCTCAGATGAATCAGTGATTTGTGGAGTGTTCACTTGGTTGGCCTCAGCATAAGCCACAAGTCCTCCACCACTGCAAACAAAATGCAAAACACACAAGCCAAATCTAGTGTATGAGAAACAACACAAAAACTACATCATCTTATATAATATATCTTATAATGAAAACAACCTATTTTGCTTTCTATCTAACATATATTTACATACATATATATATATATATATATATATAAGGGCTTCAATTAAAAAGAATGTCCCCTGTTATTTCACAAAACACAATGCAATAGGGATCCATGTATTAGATGCTTCAGGGAGGAAACTCCCCTTTTATTCTATTTTACCTTTTTACTTTCGGTAAACAAAGACCTAAATTTATAAAATTTAAAAAATGTAGCAGAATCTCATGATAAAATGCATGCTAATGCTGTAAAAATGTAATTAGCCAAGCCAGAGTACATTTGGTTTCATCAAATTTCAAGTGGTAGATCAAACGGCTCTTAATAAACCAATTCGAAACTTAACATCAGATTCGAAAAGGGTTCCAAAAAGAATCCAGAGTACATATGTTTTAGCAAGTGAAACACCACCAAATCAATCAGCTTTGTAACTTCTATAACCAAATTAAACCAAATAAAATCTGAAATTACAATTCATAATCACATCAAAACTAATACTATACCTATACATGTATAAACAGGGGACAAAAGTACCCTAAAAGAAAGCTTATATCAGAAACGGTAATAATACCTGACAGTGACCACCACGAGCAGCTTCGAGAGCGATGGATGGTCATGGAAAGCTCTAGAAACTCTCTGGAAAATTGTGGAACCTCTCATTTCTTTTCCCTTTTTTTTTTCTTTTAAAAAAAACGTTCAATAAGATCTAAAATGAGGAAGAGAGAGAGAGGAACTGCGTTTTAGAGAGAGAGAGAGAAAGAAGTGGTTATGTATCTTTTTATATGAAGCATCTGAAACGAAGAGAGGGAATCTGGGGAAGGTGAGGGGGGAACGTGATGCATTTTTCTGATGGTTGGTTTGCTTCCAGACTCGTTGCGCCTGCCCCGTGCTAATGTGCTATTTCCCTTTTTCGCCCTTTCTTGACTTGGCGCGCAAGAAAATTTCGACACGTGTCGTCTAGTACGATTCCCAGAAGTTTTTGTCTGTGCGGTTACTCGCCACGTATGCAATTGGGGCCCAGCTACGGGGTGGACGCCACGTGCTTCTGTGATCGGTCACCAGATCTGACGATCCTATGGTCAGTAGTTGGTCTGACGAGAGAATCCAATTTTATTGGAAACTGAAAGAAAAAGAAAACATCTCTCAAAAAAAAAAAAAAAAAGGAAAAGAAAACGTGACGGTTTGTGATTTTTAGAGGAAAAATATACGCCCAATTATTGTTCGAATTTTTTATTAGATTAATCTTATTACGTCGGTGGGTCACCTGATTTGGAGAAGGAAATGTGAACTAATGGGTCAGTTTCATGTTTCATGCTTTCGTTCTCTCTAATTTGACTTAACAAGGTTTAGTTTGCTTCAATAGTGGTTTTACGAGGGTAATGAAAATGTTACAAGCATTAACATCACACCCTTATAAAAAAATGTGAGACTGTTTTGTATTTTCTACCTAAAAATATTGCGTTTTTTTTTCTTTTCTTTTTTTGAAGGGGCTAAAAGTGTTGCTTTTGTAACAAAATGTAGTAGAAAAAGGTAGACAATTAAATATTAAAACCTTTTAGGAAAATGGCTTGTTTGGTTGTTATTGAGTCGTTACTTTTCTTTATATGGTGGTTCCCTACCCCCCCCCCCCCCCCCTCTTTTTCCATATAAAATGCGAAGCCAGGTCAAATGAAAATGCATGTGGGATTTTTAAGATGAAGTGAACCGAAAAAAAAAAAAAAAAAAAGCTGAAATGGGAATTAAGTGGACGTTAAGGAAAGCAGAGCAAACTGCAAAAAAAAAGACACCTTTGACATCACATGGTTGAGTTTGACCAGTACAGTACATTACATAGCTGTAAATATTGGAGATTACCATAATATTGGAGCAAATCACAACTTTCCAAGTTCACACGGAAGAAAAGTCCAATAACAACTTTCAACCAAAAATGATGCAATCTTTACAGGTATACCCCAAAAAGAAGGGAGGAAAAACAAAAGAAAAATGATATATCGCAATTTGCGGTGCAATAAAGGGAATTCGACCTGGAAATTTCTGGCATGACATTCTAGAAGAATGCTAGTCTGATCTGTTGGATCAAAGGTTTTGGGCTGCTTTTGCCCGTTAATCCCTTTTATTAATGTTAATTCCCACATGCCCATTATAATTCATTACTTGTTTTATTCATATAAAACGTGGTAGGCCCCCCGAATACTCGTTTATTAATGTAATTTAATTGGACTACATACGAGAATATTCCATGAATGCACAAAAGATTATTATGCCCCTTATAGAGTATATATAGGAAAATGTCCTTCTTTTAGATCAATTTTAAAAAAATGGCTGTTTTTACACCTATTGAATAAACAATCGTTTCATGATTTATTTTGATCAATGGCCGTTGATAGGTGTTGATTTTATACCTAAATAATAGTTATTTCCTATGCTACTTTGTTAGTTTTTATATGATACTAAGACTAATTGTGTTTTTACTGTGTTTATAGATATTTTGGACCTTAAATGGTAAAAAGGAGTCAAAACGGGCCGAGAACGGGCTAAAATGGGAGAAGTTGGACGAGGGTAATGAGACTGGGCTGAAAAGGATTTGGCGCTACAGTGTCAGCCATCGAGCGCCGCAACGCTAGCATGAATTCACAAATACAAATATAATTCCATAAACTTGATGCCCTAGCACTGGAACCCGAGTGCTGCAGCGATAGAGATGGGTATTCAGTCGATTTATTCGATTTTTAACGGCCCAAGTTTCCTATTTCGCACGGGACTTGACCTAGACACCTCCCAGATTCTTTTTTTTTTTTTTTTTTTGGGATAAATAGGACTCTCTAAACCAATTGGGGACAAGTCTTAGACACCTAGGAGTCATCAGAAGGCACCTAAAAAATCTAGAAAGAACAAGGAGGAGAGTTTGGGAGCTGCTGCAGCCATCACCTTCGTTCTTCCTTCTTTCTCTTTAGTTTTTATTTATTTCTAGCAAGATGTTTATTTTATTTATTATTGTATACATGTTAGGATAAGCCTTAGATTAGGTTAAGGGTGAATTCAAAGCTGCACATATGATTGTTCTTTAATTTTTTATAAAATAATTAATTATTTAATTAAAGTTGATTTTATTCTTCTGTGCTTATTGATTTTATGAGTTATATCTTGATTTGTTTAGGAGGCCCACAAGATGAACATGATATAATTTTAATGCTAGGGTTTGAATTAGGCGTTTATCATGATTGAATCCATGAGTAGCGAAGCTATAGGTGATATGCTCATTTGAGGTATTATTTATAGTGAAGGACATAACATATGTTATAGATTTTGTATTTGTGATATTATAATTTAGATCAACCTAAGATCTTTCTCAATGTTAATACTTTTGTTAATTAATTCTAGAGCATTTGCTTAGGTTAATTAATAGAAAAAAATTAGATATGGCGTTTATCTATCTAGTGTATAATCTAAAGAAGGATAGAGATAGTTGCATGTTTGTGGACTGATAGAGATAGTTGCATATTTGTGGACTATCTACGATTGTTAGCTCTGTTGACTATCTACTTTTGTGGACTATCTAGAGTTGTTAGCTCTGTTGAATAACTATACATTGAGTGGTGGTTACCAGGATACCTCTTGTTCAAAAGGTCACGAGTTCAAATCCTGTGGACGTCATTTTGGAGAATGAGAGTACCTAAAGCCAAACCCAATGCAAATGAGAGTACCATTGGATAAATAGCGGACGGGCCCACCGCTTTGAGGATGATGTTCTTCCAACAAAAAATGCTGACGTTTTTGTGACGGGGGGCCTGTCCGTCATTTGTCCACCTGGTACTTTCATTCCTAATGGAATTGGCCTTGGGTACTCTCATTCCCCAAGGTAGCGTCCCTCGGAATGAGAGTACCAGGTGGACAAATGATTGGCGGGACCCCCGTCACAAAATCTCAAAGCATATTGGATTAATTTCTACTAAGCATATTGGATTATACAAACAACAATCCCATTTAACACTTAAAGCATATTGAACAAATAACTCAAAAGTCATTACCTGGTGTACATGGGTGATTCTTCTGGCTAGCCATTATTTCCAATCTAGTGCTCCTTAGCTGCGACAATGTGGAAATAAAAGCAAGAGGATGATGGAGCTCAAAAACCCCCTTTGATATTCTCTCTACTCTGCTGCCGATGAACACCCACGCATGACTATGTCCTCACGAAAAAAACACTCCTTTTTGGTCGTTGACCAGATTAGTAGAAGTGATGGACTAGTGGGCTAAAAACTACAAGTAGGCAATTAATATCCTTGACCCAATGGGCTAGCCAAGGTGTCCGTAAAGGGTCTTGAGCCCATGGGCCTCAAGCACGTTATGTGTATGGTCTATCCCATTATAGCCCAATTAATTGTGTCATGCATAATACTATTCAAATGGTTATTCATGACATATTGTTGAGTGTATTGCCAATATATTATGTTAGTCCATACATAAAAATTCCAACATTCTCCCACTTGGATAATATAATTATGCAATAGATATTCACTCAACCACAAGACATCTCAATTAAGAATCTCATATAATTATATATATATATATATCCAAAACTAATTATATACAATACCACATCGATAGGATATACATATTGCACATAATTAGGCACTAGAAATTTATAAGACATATCGACAACCACAACATATAATGAGACTAAAACAAGATGCCTCTATTTCGAGAAATGTCACCCATCAAAGATAATCATGTGTGCATACAATATAATAAAACAGTGACAAGGATCCAATGATATGCATGGATTTTGTCCAAAAATATAAGTAATCTATACCAAAAATAACATGTCCATGATATATGAAAATGACGGTGAACTCCCACTAAAGAAGAGGAAACTAGGCTCCTAACAATCCCATGCGGGATACATGTTCTTGAAACACAAATATAGATAAACCTTTCATTAGTGGATCTGCCAACATACTTGTTGTAGGTGTGTGTTCAACAGTAATGAAGGATTCTGCAACTTTCTCTTTGACAAAATAAAACTTGATATCGATATGTTTGGAATGCGTAGAGCTCCTAATGTTATTAGAGAAAGATACAGCTGCAGAATTGTCACAATATAATTTTAGCGGCCTTGAAATAGAGTCAACAACTCTCAAAGCTAAAATAAAGTTCCGCAGTCATATTGCCTGACATGTCGCCTCATAATACGCCACATATTCTGCCTTCATAGTCGAGGAAGCTGTTAGTATTTGTTTAACACTTTTCCAGGAAACAGCTCCTCCAGCCATCATATAGATGCATCCAGAAGTAGATCTTTTGTCATCTACGCAGCCTGCATAATCGGCATCACAGAATCCAACTATATTAAGAGTATTGGTTTGCCGATAAGTCAACATATGATCCTTGGTACCTTGAAGGTATCTTAAAACTTTCTTAGCCACTTTCCAATGGCTAAGTCTAGGATTACTCAAGTACCTACCAAGCACACCCATAACGAATGAAATATCAAGGATTGTACATACTTGAGCATACTGCATACTACCAACAACAGATGTATAAGGGATTGATTTCATTTGGCCTCTTTTATCATCATTTTGAGGGCATTGAGCCCTTGAGAATTTGTCACTCTTCACAATAGGTGCTTTCCCAGGAGAACAAGATTACATATTGAACCTTTTCAAAATGCGATCAATGTAGGTTCTTTGAGATAATCGAAGAGTACAATTGTTCCTATCACGAAGAATCTGAATGCCCAGGACATACGATGCTTTACTAAGATCCTTCATATCAAATGATTGGACAACAATTGTTTCGTCTCACATAGTAGGTCAGTATTATTAGATGCGAGCAGAATGTCATCAACATATAAGATAAGAAGAATATAACTGCTCCCACTGACCTTCATGTATATGCATTGATCAACCATATTCTCCTTGAAACCATTAGCAGTGACAATTTCATCAAACTTGAGATACCATTGTCTTGATGCTTGTTTCAATCCATAAATAGATTTTTGTAGCTTACACACCATGTGTTCTTTTTCAGTCACTTCAAAACCTGTAGGCTGAGCTATATAAATATCTTCATTCAAATCACCATTCAAGAAGGCAATTCTCACATCCATTTGATGAAGCTCTAACTCAAAATGAGCTACAATGGCCATTATGATTCTTAAAGAGTCTTTAGTGGAAACAGGTGAGAAGGTTTCTTTATAATCAATGCCTTCTCTTTAGCTCAAACCTTTAGCCGCTAGTCTCGCTTTGAACCTTTCCACTTGACCTTTGGAGTCTCACTTGGTTTTAAATACCCACTTGCATCTAATGGGTTTACAACTATTTGGTAATTCAACTAAGTCCCATACTCCATTTTGAGACATGGAGTCTATCTCATCCCTCATGACATCCATTCAAAACATGGATTGAGAACTAGAACAAGCTTCTTAGTATGTTACTAGATCTAGAGTATCACTAACATCAAATTCATGTTCCTGCAAATAAATAATGTAGTCATCAGGGATTGCAGGTCTACGAACTCTTTGTGTTCTTCTCAAACCATCTCCATAACTAGTATCTGGAATATCTTCAACTGCTCGATCACTAGGTTCAGTATGAGTGTATATTAGTTCCTGACCATCAGTAGGACCAAGGATTGGAGTAGAAGCGAAGGGACCAAAAACAAGTTCTTCCCTTAATACAATTTCTCTTGGTCCCTCACTTGTGCCAGTATCATTCTCTAGGCAGCTCTATCTAATTTAATGACTCTAGTGGTGTGAGATGGGCAATAAAATCTAGAACCTCTTGACCCTGTATAGTAACCGATAAAGAAATCGCTAATAGTCTTGGGATCAAGTTTCTTAGATTCTGAATTATAGGGTCTCACCTCTGCTTTACATCTCCAAACATGAAAATGACATAAACTAGCCCTTTTATTTGACTACAACTCATATGGTGTCTTTGAGACAAACTTGCTTGGTACCTGATTCAAGATATAAGCTGTAATCTTTAAGGCCTCACCCCATAAGAATTCTGGCAATGAAGAATAGATCAACATACATTGCACTATATCAATGAGTGTACAGTTTCTTCTCTCAACAATCCCATTCTGTTGGAGAGTTTCCGACATTGTGTATAAAGCATTAATACCATAATCCTATAAATACCTTGCAAAAGGCCCAAGGTTACACCCAATGTCACAATGTCTACCATAATACTCACCACCTCTATCAGAATTAACTGTCATAATTTTCTTCTCCTTTTAAAGCTCTACTCTAGTTTTAAAGGCTTTAAAAACTTTCAATGAGTCAGACTTCTCATGAATCAATTCAACATGACTATAGCGAGAAAAATCATCAATAAAGGTGATAAAATACCTGTAACCTCCCATAGCTGGAGGTGTGAATAGCCCACAAATATCAGTATGGATCTTTTCCAACACATCCATGCACCTGTCAATTTTACTTATTCTAACTTTGGCAGTAAACTTTCCTTTTATACAATCAACACATGTATAGAAATCTGTAAAATCAAGATCCTGAAGTATACCATCCTTTACCATTCTTTTCATTCTATGTCTAGAAATATGACCCAAATGATTATGCCATAACATGGAAGATTTCTCATCAGATCTCAATCGTTTGAAGCCAACAACAGTATTAAGAGAAGAAGAAGCAATGGGAAAGTCATGCAGATCAAGTTTATATAAGTTACCACATAAAGTTCCATTTCCCAACAAAAAAGAGTCACGGTACAACTTAATTTTTCAATTTCCAAAAAAAAACTAAAACCGGATCTATTCAAAATAGATATAGAAATCAGATTCCTCCTAATCGAAGGTATGTAGGCAACTTTATGTAATTCCAAAAAACTGTCCAGTAGTTAGTTGTAGTCTGAATGAAAAATTGACTTCGACCTTGGTACCGTCTCCCATGTATACATACTAATCTAAACTCGTTAGATTCCTTCTGCTTGTCATTGCCTACAATGAATTAGTAACATGAATTGTAGCACCAGTGTCTAACCATCAAATATTAGAGGGTACATCAACTATGTTGGATTCTAAACAAACCATAACCAAATAAGTGCCTTTCTTTGCTAAGGAAGCTTTAAGCTTACGACAATCTGCTTTCTTATGCCCAAACTTGTGACAGTAGTTGCAAGTTCCCTTAAACCCTTCCACCTTAGTTTTATCAGAAGATGTAGTGGCCTTTACAACAGTGCCAACTTTCTTGAATTGTGGCTTACCAGTACCTTTCTTGAAGAAACTCTTCCTTTTCTGATTGGACCCATCTTTGGTAGTCGTCAAAGAGACAGAATGTGCTTTTCTAGCTTTTATGTCATCTTCCTCTTTAGTAAGGATAACAATCATCTCACTTACACTCCATTCTTTCTCTTGAGCATTGTAGCTTGACCTAATCGAGTTAAATTGAGAAGGAAGATATCTCATCATGTGCTATACTAGAAAATCATCACCAAGATTCATCCCCATTCCCTTCAACTTTTGGAAGAAAGATTCAAGAGTCACAATATGGTTTCTAATGCTACTAACTCCATCATAGTAAGTGGTTTAGAGTAAATTTCAGTAGTGTTCCTTTTCAGACTTCGCAAATTTCACATATTTCTTAGCAATTTTTGCAAGAAGCTCTTTAGCGGCTTTAGTCTCAGGGATACTATCACGAATCGATTCTTCCACGTGGTACCTTATGATCATCAAACAACAGCGATTCGAGTGTTGCCACTCATTGTAAAACTTCTTGGCACTATCAGAAGATGAATCATCAGGTTTTGAAAGCTCTTCAACTGTCAAGGCTAGGTCCTTTTTTATAATAGCCAAATTCATTATGAGAGATGCAAACTATTGCTTGTAATTAGTCTCATTTAGCATCAAAATGGCAGAAAGTCTAGGATTGCTCAAAGCTGAAGCCAATAAGAAGAGCAACAATTATTATTATGCATGTTAAAAAAAATATCACGCAAGTTGTGCTATTTCCTCAGCTATTCTAATGATCCAAAAATAATTATGCGATTATTATGTGCAAAAATCCCTTGAGCAAGGACTGATTCATAAGTGAAGGCAATTCGTAAATATTCAATATCACAACTAATTACATTTATTCATTGTCGATGGAATAGAATGAATTCTGCGGTTCATGATACTAAATATAGTCCTTTTACCATTCTAAGCATCCTACCAAATAATTAAAGCATCGACGGGATACTTTAGTTATCTGCATGGACCTTAGTGATTCTTTATGTTATCAAAAGTAGAAAAATAGTAACGATGATAAAATATCCAATAAAATTAAAATGCTCAAAACTATGATATGTCACTTCATAAGCATTCATCATTATTAATCCCACAATATAATATTATGTCACAATCGAATTATAGGAGAGAAAAGATCACAAAAATGGCATAAATATCTCAGAAAAATTGTGTTTAGTCACTGTTGACGGAGGTTTTGTCAACAATAAATATAGAAAATTGCGAGATATGGCTTGTGTGTGAAAATAGTTGATAAATTAAAGCAAATAAGGAGACACAAATTTTATAGTGGTTCAGCTCCAAAAAAGATGAGCCTACATCCACTGTTCTTCACTATGTTTTGGAGAATCACAAGAATTTCTTTAAGCCTCAAGGTGAGAGCAAAGAGAGAATTAGAGAGAGAGAGAATTACAGAGAAAGTATATAGTGAAGTAATTATCAGATGACTATGAAATGAAAAATTATGAGACTGAGCCCCCTTTATATAGGTAAGGGTGGCTTCAGGTTTCCCAATTTTGTGAATGGGAAACTACATAATAAAATATAATATAATATTGAGATTGGGTGACTACACAATAATGGGTAATTATCTCCTCTTCAATTAGATAGTTGTCTTTTTTGGGATTAGGTAGGTCAACTATTTGTGGTGGTAAAAAATCACACAACAATAGCCCCCCAGCTTTTAATGCGTCCTTGATGTGTTGAAAGCTTTCTTCGATAAAATAGTCGACTACATGCCATTATGATCAATAATCTTCGCTCAAGTCTTCAACTGAATTTGTTGTAAGTTCTCTCAGTTCTTCTTTGTTGACGTCGATGATTGACTTGGTTGGTGTAAAGCAGCGATCAAATAGTGCGACCATACCCTTGTTGAATCTCTTTCTCATATACAGATGGATTAACCTTTTGTGAGTTTAATAAGGATCAAACTCTTAGTAAGTCGAAAAATGTCGCTTCTCTAATAGGAAGAGTAAAAGTGAAGTATGCGACTAAAAAGTGATCTTATTGATCTTCCATAGAAACTTATAGAGAAGTTGGAAAATACTTAAGAAACATGTCATTGTCGATATAACTGCTTACTAGTAGAGCACTGAAAAGGCTGCAAAGTCTTTTAAATAAGAACCTTTCTCAACCATAAATTTGAGGTAATGCTCGTATTGAAGAAGTATGCTTCTTATTCTGAAAGCCTCGATCTAGATATGATGCTTTTATATTGAAATCCTGAAGGTGTTTAATGAAGTCACCAAGAAACAAAATGAGTGTGCTACCCTGAAGATGTAGTTGATGACACCTATGTCATTGAAGAGAAGCTCACAGTAGTTGAATTAGTGAATAACAGGAACTCCTTTTATGCTTCTTAGCAGTTTTAAAAGGTGTCATATTTCGAATTTTCCTGCAAAAGGTTAGAAAATCTAAAAAATACTGAAAGTAAACAAAGATGTAAATAATACCTGACCCTTGGGTGGTATGTTTTTTAGTTGAGCTCGCACTTTCTTTAAGATACTTTGCTCCATAAAATAAGAATCGAGCTGTTCTATAGCTCGTTATTCAATTGAATAATAGGAATCATTAGACCACCTCACATATTAACACAAATACATAATTTAACCAAGTAGTCAATCACTAAGTGACTGATCGGTACGCTATTGCGATTCGAATCCAATAACTTAAACTGGGGTTTAAGTAGTAGGATGGGTTAGGTCACTTATGAAAAACAACGCGCATGAGTGATGCAAACTCAATATTTGTTTTTCAAAAGTTCCATGTCAAAATAGGGTTTATAGCAATAAATCACATCGAACAATGAACGTTTTGTTTAGTTACTTTGCTGTTCGAGGAGGAAAATTACGTAATACGATATGCTATGGCATGAAGCGAGGAGAAAATCCTAAGATTTTAAGAAATTTTAGAAATTCGGCGATCTAAAATTCTAACCCCTCTAAATGAACGTTTGCATAGTCCCTTAGGAAGCGAGTAGGAGATAACATTGTAATCCCACTGCCCCCCGAGTTTTATGGTGTTCGAAGATTGCCATAAAACTATAATAGACGAACCAATAGAATAAGACATATCAAGATGATAAATTAAAGGAACAATACCTTTACTGATCACTTCGAATGATAAATAATCCTCCTAGTTTTATAGTGTTGTAATAACTGCCACAAAACTATAAGTAGCCGACGCATAAGAATGAAGATAGATCACAAGAAGAAAATGCATAAACTTTTGTTGATGGAGTCATCAAAATATATGAAGATACCCCATGAGCTAGTAGTCGCATAATAGTCGATAGGAGATAAAGAGAATTGAGAAGAATTACTTAAGAGCTCGTACTCAAGGAGCTCGAATATGATGGAGCTCGAATATAATGGAGTTCGAATATGGAGAGCTCAATGATCAAGTAGAGATCTTGTCGAGAACCGAGTAACGATCTTTTTGAGGTTGAAAATAATGAGGAACTCGAACATGGTGGAGAGCTCGTATAATCGAGAGCTCAATGACCCAGTGGAGATCTTGAAGGTTGAAGAACCGAGTGAAGATCTCATTAGGGCCAAAGATAATGATAAGCTCGAGTATAATAGGGAGCTCGAATATAGAGAGCTCAAGGACCAAATAGAGATCTTGAGAAGATCTCGTCGAGATCAAAGATAATGAGGAGCTCGAACATGAAGATACTCGAACATAATTGAGAGCTCGTATAATGGAGAGCTCGAATATGGAGGAAGAACTCGCATAATGGAGAGCTCATATATAATAAAGAAGCTTGAATATGAAGAGCTCAAGGACCGAATAGAAATCTTGTCGAGATATGATCAACTGAATGAAGACCTCGTCGAAGTCACATAGTTGCATTCGTTCAATCTTATAGAGATATGTCTCGACCAAGAAGTGCATATAATGCAAAATGAAGTACGCAATGGATATTATGTCCCCCCGCCAGTTCCGTTTTCATTTGATGATCCATCCACATAAAGATTCCATAACTTCAACGAATCTGAAGTAGATTTTTCAATCACTTTTGTAGGAAGATTGACATCATAAGTAAACTCTACGATGAAATCTGCCAGAGCTTCGCCTTTGATCGCAGTGTGTAGTCAGAAACTGATGTCGAATTGGCTTAACTCAATAGTCCACTTAAGTAATTGACCTGATGCTTTAAGCTTTTGCAAAATCTGTTTCAATGAAAAGTTTGTAAAAACCTCAATGGAGTATGCATGGAAATATGGTCGAAACTTCGTAGATGCGATGACAAGTGTTAGTGCCAACTTCTCTATCTCTGGATATCTCGTTTCGGCATCGAGTAATCTTTTGCTTACATAATATACAGGTCGCTGTATATTTTCTTCTTCTCGAATTAATTCAGCGCTTATCGCATACTTGGAAACGGTGAGGTACAAGTGTAACTTTTTCCCCCGGCTTTGGCTTCGACAAGAGTGGAGGAGATCCCAAGTATTTCTTCAAATCTTGGAACGCCTGCTCCCACTACTCGATCCACTCAAACTTCTTCGATCCACTCAAACTTCTTCGATCCCTTCAACACCTCAAGAATGGTTGGCATTTGTCGGTTGATCTTGAGATAAACTGGCTCAGTGCAGCTACTCTTCCCGCCAGGCTCTGCACATATCTGGATTTGCGAGATGACTGTATGTCAATCAATGCTTGGATCTTTTGAGGATTAGCTTCGATATCTCACTGATTAACCATGAATCCTAAAATTTTCCAGATCCTATACCAAACACACTTTTAGGGATTCTGCTTCATCTGATACTTTCGAAGAATTTTGAACATCTCGTCAAGATGCTTGACATGATCTTCAGCTTTCTTCAACTTCACCAACATTTCATCAACATAAACCTCCATCGTTTTGCCTGGTACACTACTACAGTCGCCTTTCTCTGATTAACCTTTTGATCTCATATTTCAGGGCGTAGCAGTTGTTAGTATAGTGTCCAATGTCGTTATGATATCGGCAAAACTTATTGGGATCGCGTTCTGCCCTCCCGTTTCATCGGCCCCAGCTGACGATATTGCTCCTGTTGATTTGTGACCGCATAAATATGATCTATGGGTGCACTCAGCTCAGTATAGTTATTTAATCATAAGGGAGCCCTTGGAATTTCCTGCCTCTTCGGTTCGGGCTGCTTTTTAGTCGGTTGCTCACTCTTCATCTTCTTCGACTTCTTGTTATTGTTGTTGGTTGTTGTGGTCGCATCTTTGGTTATATCTTTCCCTCCTTCCTTCTTCGTCTCATGAAGATTTTCGCGTGAAGATTCCACCCTGAGATGTCGACCAACTCTTCGATAGAAGTCTTCAAGACTCCTGCATTCTCGCTGTAGCAACTCCTCCCACAGTTTAGTCTCTGGTCGCACTCCGGCCATCATCAAAGTCAGGACTCCTCCTTCAGGTGGGTATTGATCTTTGCCAACTCTGAAGTAAAACAATTAAGATAATATCGCAAAGTCTCCTCTGGACCTTGTCGAATAGCAGACAGAATGATTAATGGAATAGTAAAGTTTTTTGCAGCTTGAAATTGTCTCAAGAATGCGGTCTGAAGTTGTTGCCAGGACGAGATCGAACCAGGCTGAAATCTTCGGAACCACTTCTTCGCTGCACCTGTGAGAGTTATAGCAAAGCACCTGTAACGTGTGAGGTCATCGACTCGATGAAGCTCTATCAGGTCGCTGAAGTGGTCCATATGGTCCTGTGGATCAGTTTTCCCATCCAAAGTGTTTATGGTGGGAAGTTTAAATCCAATCAGTAAAGCAGCAGCTCGAACTTTCTCGTTGAATAGCGATTGACGATATCCATCAGCGAGCTCATCGTCCTAGTCAGCAAGTGCATCTAATGTGATCCTCAAATTTTAAACATCGATATTTGGAAGAAAAGCATTATCTCTTACTGGTGGCAAGGGTGGCCTTTGGTCGTTATTATCACGATGTAAGGTGGGTTTATCAGGCAGGGTCTGCTGCGACCTTTATGAAGATTCCACTGAAATAGTACGATAAGATCGACTTTGGTCGTTATGATACGATATGGATCGCTCATGACTGCGTCGCTGTTCCAGATGTTGTCTTAGGTCTGTAAGATTTTGCCTTGGCTCCCTGCTAATTTTTTCGAAGACATTCCTCGATTGACGATTTTGCTCATTGCTCAGACGATCACGATTGACAGTTGCTCTCCGAGATGGTTGTCCACGATCATAATCTGTGCTTGAACTCCCGGTACCAGATTCCTGTGGCAAGTCTGGGACCTTGCCTTTTCCCTTGGAGGTGCGATCTGCATGATACTCCTATTGGGTTTCGTGCTGATCGCAGTTCCCTGTCTCTACGATCTGAATTCCTCTCTCAGGTCGTCGAGTAGGACGATCTATGGGACGTTCCTGCTGCAGTGGAGTCACTATCTGTCCTTCAGCAAGTTGCCGTAGAGAATCATTAATCTGATTCGTGATTTGCTGAAGGTTCGCTAGTGCATCCTCCATGTGATCTTGTCTTTGGATAATGTTCTCTGGTACGGTCGTGACAGGTTGATCCTGAGTGGGATCGACCTGTGCAGCAGCAATGCTTTGGGGTTGGTTTTGGCTAACTACAGTATTTCTGGTAGTATTCCTGGTGTTTGCCATTGTTGAAAAAGCGACATTGACAAACTCTTTGCTGGAATAGCCCTCCTTCTAGCGCCAATTATTGACGGAGGTTTTGTCAACAATGAATATAGGAAATTGCAAGATATGGCTTGTATGTGAAAATAGTTAATAAATTAAAGCAAATAAGGAGATACAAATTTTATATTGGTTCAGCTCCAAAAATGATGAGCCTACATCGACTGTTCTTCACTATGTTCTGGAGAATTACAAGAGTTTCTTTAAGCCTCAAGGTGAGAGCAAAGAGAGAATTAGAGAGAGAGAATTACAGAGAAAGTGTATAGTAAAGTAATTGTCAGATGACTGTGAAATGAAAAATTATGAGACTGAGCCCCCTTTATATAGGTGAGGGTGGCTTCAGGTTTCCCAATTTTGTGAATAGGAAACTACATAATAAAATAAAATATAATATTGAGATTGGGTGACTACACAATAATAGGTAATTATCTCCTCTTCAATTAGCTAGTTGCCTTTTTTAGGATTAGGCAGGTCAACTATTTGTGGTGGTAAAAAACCACACAACAGTCACTAAAATATGTAGAAAATAAAAAAAATGGTGCAAAATGATAAAATTTGGGCCAAAAACGACCCTACACGCGCCCCCATGTGCCTTTTTTTTATTTTTATTTTTTATTATTTTAAATTAGGTTGCAAAAATGACATGTCGTTTTCTGGAAAATGGCGAACGACAGCCTAAAAAAACGACAGGATGTTTGTAATAAATGACAAACGATAGCAGAGAAAAACGACGTGTCGTTTTTGTTACACGACAAACGACAATACAAGTGAAAGATGATGTCATTTTTCCTCGTCCCTGTTACCCATATATGCAATTTAGGTCAACCCGGATCCACGTGACCTGACTCGCCGAAAAATCACTCTCTGGTACTCTGTTTTGGACAATCTTAGTAGGATTTTGTTCCAAATTTCATTTTCTTTGGTTTTATGACATTTATATGGCAAAATAAAGCATAAAAAAGGTGTAGAAAAATTGGCAAAGTAATAGCCATTTTCAAAAAAATTTCAAAGTAATGGCCATTTATACGAGAACATGCCCAGAAAAGAAAAAAAAAAAGGTCCGAAAATTTTAAAAATAACAACCAACCAAAATAGCTTTAAGTTAAGTGGGTTAGTTTTGGTACCAATTGTTGATTTAATTTCTACTAGGCATATTGGATTATACAAACAATAATCCCATTTACGACATAAAGCATATTGAACAAATAACTCAAAAGTCATTACCTGGTGTATACGGGTGATTCTCCTGGCTAGCCATCATTTCAAATCCAGTGCTCCTCAGTTGTGACAATGTGGAAACAAAAGCAAGAGGATGATGGAGCTCAAACTCTCTTTTTGGTATTTTCTCTGCTCTGCTGCCGATGAACACCCATGCGTGACTATGTCCTTAAGAAAAAAACATTCCTTTTTGGTCGTTGACCAGATTAGTAGAAGTGATGGACTAGTGGGCCAAAAACTACAAGCAGGCAGTTAACACCCTTGGCCTAATGGACTGGCTAAGGTGTCCATAAAGGGTCTTGAGCCCATGGACCTTGAGCACGTTATGTGTGTGGTTTATTCCATTATAGCCCAATTAATTATGTCATGTATAATATTATTCAAATGGTTGTCCATGACATATTGTTGAGTGTGTTGTCAATATATTATATTAGTCCATATATAAAAATTGCAACAGTCAAGGCCCTCGGCCAATGATGCGTTGTCTCATGCTAGTTCCACTCCTTCATCCCCCGGTAGAGAACATAGTCATCTGGGTCTATTGCGTTATCTCTGACGACGACAACTCCTCCACTGCCTCCTGTTCCCAATAAGTTTGGTGGCCTTTTCTCTAATCTTTTTCGCTTCCTCCTCCGAAAATTGTAGTTGATGTACTTGCTATATTAGAAAACGTGAATCACATATGTTGCAGTACTAACAAGTTGGTTAATGGGTTTTGGGATGTCCTTCCCGATGCCAGGTAGTTGTATAAAGAACTTTGTAGAAACAATTATTATTTGTTTATTTTCCTTTTTTTTTTTGATGTAATTGGAATGAGTGGCAGGACCATCTTCAAAGGTGATCATACAAATATATCAATGAGTATATTATTGTGTGTTATATATTGTTTCATATTTTGAATAGTTCTTTTATTAGCCTTACTAATCTTATATTGTTTTCATACATTCAGCCAATTATGTACTTTTGTAAGATAAGCACAAATTGTATCACTAGAAGTCACAAATCAGAGTTATATGGTAAAAAATTATGACTATCATGAATTGTATGACTGTAAGTATCATATATATGACTACTAATAAAGAAAATAGCACATTGTTTCTTGTAAAATTAGATTTATATTAGATAAAATGTTACTAAGCCATTGTTGGCTAATTCCCAGTTAAAAAAAAAAAATCTCATTGTTGGCCAAAAGGATTACTAATCTTCTTTTTGTAAGGTTGGCACAAATTTTGTAACTGGAAGTCACAAATCATGGTAATATGTAAAGATTATACAAGTTACAATAACAAAATCTCACAATGTTCGTAATGATGTAAAACACATTATGACCGTGAGTCACACAATTGTGACCACTTGTTACAAAATTGTGACTACTTCTAATCACGAATTTATGACCACAAGATGTCACAAAAAATTGTGACAGATTGTCATACAAATTCTAACTACTTTATGACAGATAGAATCTGAGTTTAGAAGAGAGATAGAATGAATAGAGCATTTAAAATAATGAAAAAAGTATTAGTTTGGAAAAAAAAAAGAAAAAAGAAAGTTCCATTAAAAAAAAAAGAAAATGAAAAGAAAGTGATGGCAGGTACCGTACATTTGGGAGGAAAGATTTGGGAAAAAGTAGGGAAAATGAGAGAAGTACTCAAATAAAAAACATAAAATGACATAAGGATATTTTCAGAATGAGTATTTTTTCTCTCCTTAAATATCACACCCCGATTTACGTGTATGCTTATATGTTATGTATAATAGAGGCTTGTCTTGTTCTAAGTTAAGTAGAGAAGTTAAGCTAGTCAATAAGGAACTTAATAATTTTATAAGTTCATAAAGAACCTAGTAAAAAGGATTTCACGTTTTACAATACAGTCTTTTGCTGTTAAGTTTTATACAATAGAAATAAGTTAAGCTACTGATTGAGGTACTTAGCAGTGTAAATTTTTTATGATAAACAATATGATGAAAGAAAATACTTTCGACAAAAACTGACAGTTAAGTTTCCAGCAATCTAGAATAGATAAGCTGCTGATGGAAGAGACAAGATTATTTCTGATGTTGTGATTAGTTTCTAGGGAAAAGTTAATATTTCTCGATTTTCCTGTAAGACAGTTATATAAATCGTGATATTTGGATGATAAGTCAAAAAGTGAAGCACGAGGTGTTCTAAGCATGATGTGTCTATAAGCACGAGGTGCCACTGTAAGCACGAGGTGTCAAATCAAAGCACGAGGTATCACTATAAGTACGAGGTGTTGAATCAAAAGCACAAGGTGTCAATTCAAGGCACAAGGTGCAAGTTGGAAGCACGTAGTGGAATAGGACAAGGTAGGTGTCAAGCATGCAGATGAGGTTAGTGGCAACTAGGTGTCAACATTTGGACAGGCTAGGTGTCGAGCATGCAGATTAGGTTAGTGGCAACTAGGTATCAACATTTGGACAAGCTAGGTGTCGAGCATGCAGATGAGGTTAGTGGCAACTAGGTGTCAACATTTAGGCCGAGTTAATTGGCTCGATGTAGACAATGCATATGGCGCTAGGTGTCACGAAGGAGGAAGCTTTAGGTGATGAGTAAGCTGCTAGCTTGAGAAGCTTCCTGAAATCTATAAATAGGGCTTAGGAATTAGTTTTAGACATACACTGCTCCACCCATATTTCTAGTAAAATTTAGAGAGAAAAGATAAAAGAGGACAGAAAGATAGAGAGAGGTTTGGGAATAGAGCCGAAGATTAATAGGAATATTATCTAGAGGTAAGTAAAGATAAATGTTTTTACTGCATTACAAGAGTATACTAAGTATAAGTATTTTCTAAATGTTATGTGAAGTACGTGCTTAATTATATGTACCTATGTATACTACTATGTTGTTTATAAAATAATGTTCATGGCATATGCATAAGGCATGTTTATGAAAAAAGAAAAAAATTAAAAGTGATTTTACGAAGTTCATGTTTTAAAGAAAAGGTTACCATTGTACCCAAGTTTCTAAGTTATGTTGTTTATGAAGTATGACTCCTGACTTAGTAATTGTGTAAAAAAGAGGTGGCGAAATCCCTTGAGGTTAAGTCTAAGATAGGGTGAGCTAAACAAGAGGGAGGTCAAATCCCTTGAGGCAAAAGGGCCAAGACAGGGTAAGCCTCAAATGATATTTATTAAGAGGTCTACTGTGTCACTAAGTTAGAAGTTATGCTTAAAATGGGGCCCAAAATGATGTTTAAAGAAAGAATGTTTTCCAAGAAAGTTGTACAATGGCTAACAAATATTTTTATAGCATATCATCATATGCATGCGTCGTCTTTACTTACTGAGCGTTAGCTCATTATAGTTCTTGTAATGCAGGTTTTAGTTGCATCAGTAGATTTTTGAAAGTTGGCTGAGCTGCAGTTCCATTCATCCCATGATACGTTTATATTTTATTTCTAAAATTTTTAATTGTAAAAAAAGAAGTCTTATGCCCTTTTTAGTTCTTCCGCTTTCAAATGCTCCGTTTTCAAAGAAAGTTACGAAGGCTTAACGCGCCTTGGCCTAGCTGGTTACGCTTTCAAGCAAAGTCCGACCGGCTAGGTTAGGGGCCGTTACAATTTTGGTATAAGAGCATTACGATTCTGTAGACAAAAAAAAAAAAAATCTTTTCAGTGGGTCATAGGATGGAACTCAGTCAACTATTAGGTTCATTTAATCTGTATTATTCTTTGACAATATCTTTGCATATTATATGACTATATGTTCATCTTTTAAAAGTCTACAAATTTCGAGGACGAAATTTTTAAAAGGAGGGGAATTTATCACACCCCAATTCACGTGTATGCTTACATATTATGTGTAATAGAGGCTTGTCTAGTTCTAAGTTAAGTAGAGAAGTTACGCTAGTCAATAAAGAGCTTAATAATTTTATAAGTTCATAAAGATCCTAGTAAAAAAGATTTCACGTTTTACAAGACAGTTTTTTGCTGTTAAGTTTTATACAATAGAAATAAGTTAAGCTACTGATTGAGGTACTTAGCAGTGTAAACTTTTGATGATAAACAATATGATGAAAGAAAATACTTTCGACAAAAACTGACAGTTAAGTTTCCAACAATCTGGAATAGATAAGCTGCTGATAGAAGAGACAAGATTATTTCTGATGTTGTGATTAGTTTCTAGGGAGAAGTTAGTATTTCTCGATTTTCGTGCAAGACAGTTATATAAATCGTGATATTTGGATGATAAGTCAAAAAGTGAAGCACGAGGTGTTCTAAGCATGATGTGTCCATAAGCACGAGGTGCCACTGTAAGCACGAGGTGTCAAATCAAAGCACGAGGTATCATTATAAGCACGAGGTGCCACTGTAAGCACAAGGTGTCAATTCAAGGCACGAGGTGCAAGTTGGAAGCATATAGTGGAATAGGATAAGCTAGGTGTCAAGCATGCAGATGAGGTTAGTGGCAACTAGGTGTCAACATTTGGACAGGCTAGGTGTCGAGCATACAGATTAGGTTAGTGGCAACTAGGTGTCAACATTTAGACAAGCTAGGTGTCGAGCATGCAGATGAGGTTAGTGACAACTAGGTGTCAACATTTAGGCCGAGTTAAGTGGCTCGATGTAGACAATGCATGTGGCGCTAGGTGTCACGAAGGAGGAAACTTTAGGTGATGAATAAGCTGCTAGCTTGAAAAGCTTCCTGAAATCTATAAATAGGGCTTAGGAATTAGTTTTAGACATAAACTGCTCCACCCATATTTCTAGTAAAATTTAGAGAGAAAAGATAAAAGAGGACAGAAAGATAGAGAGAGGTTTGGGAATAGAGCCGAAGATTAAGAGGAATATTATCTAGAGGTAAGTAAAGATAAACGTTTTTACCGCGTTACAAGAGCATAGTAAATAAAAGTATTTTCTAAATATTATGTGAAGTACGTGCTTATTTATATGTGCTTATGTATACTGCTATATTGTTTGTGGAAAGGTGTTCATAGCATATGCATAAGGCATATTTATAAAAGGGAAAATTGAATTGATTTTAAGAAGTTCATGTTTTTAAGAAAAGGTTACCATTGTACCTAAGTTTTTGTGTTATGTTGTTTATGAAATATGGCTCCTGGCTTATTGATTGTGTAGAAAAGAGGTGGCAAAATCCTTTGAGGTGAAAGGGCCAAGACAGGGTAAGTCACAAATGATATTTATTAAGAGGCTACTATGTAACTAAATTAGAAGTTATGCTTAAAATGGGGCCGAAAATGATGTTTAAAGAAAGAATGTTTTCCAGGGAAAGTTGTACAATGGGTAACAAATATTTTTATAGCATATCATCATATGCATGCATCGTCTTTATTTACTGAGTGTTAGCTCATTATAGTTCTTGTAATGCAGGTTTTAGTTGCATCAGTAGATTTTTGAAAGTTGGCTGAGCTGCAGTTCCATTCATCCTATGATACGTTTATATTTTATTTCTAAAATTTTTAATTGTAAAAAAAGAAGTCTTATACCCTTTTTAGTTCTTCCGCTTCCAAATGCTCCGTTTTCAAATAAAGTTACGAAGGCTTAACGCGCCTTAGCCTAGCTGGTTACGCTTTCAAACAAAGTCCGACCGGTTAGGTTGGGGGGCGTTACATTAAAAAGCTACAACAAATGTAAATAGTAGCTACTAGAAACGTAAATCTGAAAATTGCTACTAAAAAGTAAATTGACACTAAAAGACTCCTATCCACCATAATTTTTTTATAAGAATTTTAGAAAATTTGATTTTTTATAGTAATTTTTCGAAAAAATTGAAAAATCCAGGATTTTGAAAATATTTGAAAAATCTCAGATTTTAATTAGAAAAATACTACTTTTAAAAGTATTTATAAAAGTATCACTTTTTAATTAGTTGATGAGATACTTGAATTAACTCTTTTTTTTCTTTTTTTTTTCAGTTGAAAGTTAGGTCATTAAAGAAAGAAGCGACCAC